>CM055266.1:95999438-96514850 GCA_029237695.1 Conchocele bisecta
TTCTACATACACATAACATTGTAAGAAGTATCACATAGCCCTGTTATCTATAGTATTAATAATGATTTAATACCGCAAATAGTTGCACCATATGCAATAATATAGTTAACTGACCAGACCATTGGGTCAAATAATCTCTTACAGACATGATGAGCCACGCCACATATGTGCTTGATTTTTCCTATGATAAAAACTAGCGCTCTACCAGCACTTTGCTCAATCATTTTTTTGCTGTGATATTATAAGGTTTGATCATGTCCAGCCGTGTGCAAACGTTTGCTGTGGCCCTCGGGAACTGTTTGAACCCACGGCCGCCGCGGGTTCAAACAGTTCCCGAGGGCCACAGTGGACATGATCAAACGTTATTGTTACATTTCCAACAAAAAACTGATGTAATTTAAGCATTATATTCAGTATTTTCAGCACTTTTATAAATCGTCATATATATTCATATTCCGGGGCCGCGTCATGAACGTCATGAACGTCATGAACGTCATGAACGTCATGAAGTAGTGACGTCATGAAGGCACTTCCGCGTAGTGACGTCATGAAGGCATTTCCATTACGCACGGCCCCGGAATGAGCATTGCCTAAAGACATATACAAACAGCACGCGCTCTTTGTTTGCACATAAGTGCAAACAACGGAAACCATGTAACAATATAACCTACTGTTTCATTCACTCAGAATAAGACCAAGATATGTGTATCAACAATGCACAATGGTTCGGGTCCACACATAAATGGGAAACCCGTTCGATGCACAGATGGTGGCCAAACGTTCACAATATTACTTTTTTGATTATTTTGATTATTAATTATTAATAATTATTAATTATTAATAATCCTTTATTCAAACAAGGTCATAACATTATGACAACATGCGGTAACAACACATGACATTGCAATAGCAACCCCTACACGAAGTAGGTCAGGATGAGGGTCACCTGCAGTAGTCGGGTTCGGTTTCGACCGAGCGGTTAGGCCTTAAATGTACATGCGCACTCAGTAGGCACAACATATTCTTTATAGGAATTAAATAAGTGTATAATTGTGTCACTATTCCAACAGTTCTAACAATTACAAGCGCCAGCTATACAGATATAATAATTTAGTAAAATTTATTTTACTGATAGTGAATCGCGGTGGTATCAGGCTATTTTCATATGCAAATGAGGCATGGTATTTTTGATTTAGTTATGCTAATTAAATGCGTCACCTGAAAAAAATATTCGACAGATTTTAAAGTTTGAACATTGCACACCAAACAATAAATACAGAGAATAAATAGTAATGTCCGTTAACATTTTAAGGAAACAAGGTTATCGCCCCTGATATCAGTGTGTAAATTTATGTCCGATATAAAATGTGTAATAATGCCAATCAATGCGTGGGGTAATGGTGAATGCATCATCAGATACAGTTATGTTGCGTCCGATGTAGGTTACTAATTTTAGGCATCGTCATTGTATTTATGTATTTTTTGAAGCATTAACTATGGCTGTCGGTCACCATTTTTGGGCGATCCCTTTAAGCCGGTACAAGTACCAATCGGGACCGGTACCATCCGGTACTTCTATAACGGTAACTGTAATGCGTGGCGAACGCGTTTATGGTGCGTCTAATTTATCAAATGGGATGGTGAAGTACCAGGGCTAATGTAATTATTAGAAACGGATAATTAATGAGCAGAAGCAAAATATTTCATTTTAAGTACTTTCATTTTCATCAATAACAAAAAAGTCGGCGTCCCCATTTTTTTTTATTGCAATCGTATAATCAGTTCATCCAAGATTGCCGCTGAAAGGTAAATGGATCATTCTTCAGTTACCAACTTGCTATTGCTATATCTCATGAACCGCTAGACGGATGTTAGTCAAATGTTACAGAATCTGTAACATTTGACCAACATGTAAATGTCAGATAAACACATTGACACGGTGAAATAACCAGTTACTGCATGTGTATGTTATTTATTAATAATTTATTGATACAGCTTTGACAGTTTTATATCGCTAACATATCAAACACGCCGGGTAACCGATTGCGCAAATCTCTATTTTATGCGTTACATTAAATATATGGGGTTATTACTACCTTCGCGAGAGGTATGGAGCGGGGTAGCACTTTTGATTCTAATCCGTGTTCAAACACACAGTGAGTGCTGTCTCATGACGTTCCTAGAACGCGCCATTACGTCACCAGACCAGTTCACAACGGTCGCACTGACATTTTGAAATTGATGCGGAGGATGGGGCACCTGCATCATGCGAAGTGTACTACGGCCCCGGAATATGTACATGTATGTCTAAATCAGCTGTGTGAATGGAACGGATTGTCAAAGTACCGAACGTACTGCATATATGCTTATAATTACACGATATTTCCGACGGAAATGTAACGATAACGTTCGACCATGTACAGCCGTGGGTAAACGTTTGCCGTGGCCCTCTTGAAATGTTTGAAACCGCGGTCTATGGCCTGTAGGGTTCAAACAGTTCCCTCGTGCCACGGCAGACATTTACCCACGGCTGGACATGGTCGAACGTTATATTGTTACATGACTGCCGTTGTTTGACACCGCTCCCAGCCGTGTTCAAACGTACATCACTTGCTGTTTGACAATTACTGTAGACAATGCCCATTTCGGGGCCAAGCCGACACCTACGTAATGCATGTTTCTCATGACGTTACTAGAACGCACCATTACGTCACCAGTCACACTGACATTTTGAAATTGATGCGGCTGCATACGAAGCGTTATAAGGGACATGAGAAGAGAAACAAATGTTGTGACCAATTTGATTATTTCGTTATAACGAATTCGAACACGTTCTAACGCATTTCAATTCGTTCTAATGATTTCAATCATTTGATTAACTTTTATATCATACAACGTTGATAGTATAATGACAATCAATTCGGCACATTCAATTACTCTGGCTGTGTCATCCTATAATAACGTCGTGGCTCCGGTCTGGTTTCAAGCTGAAATATAAATACACTTATTGCATACATTAGACTTTCACAGCGTAATAACGCAGTGTAATAACATCATAATACACTAGAGGCAAAATATGCAAAAGAGGCCGGTGCAGAAAACATGATATGTGTGGTCATTACACATTAAACGTATTGTGCTGTGCTTATGCAATAAATTTTAATTTATTTAACATTTGTGTTGATTTAATATGATTATTTTTATTAAACTCGTTAACTGATATCATAATAATTCGGAATAAACTCGTTTAATAAATATCATATTAAATCATGACTCATGTAAGATCCTCGATTTGTATTAACTTATAGGTGATGTTTATTAAAAGCGTTGGTTCTCAGATGTTGATGAAATGCGAGGAAAGCAATTTATCAAAAAGCATTTAACGGTACATTTATTTATATCGGTGTTCCGAACACATATGACCCCATGGATGACCTGAACAAAAAATATAACACAAATTATTATTGAAAACAAGAAACACGAATTGTAACAGCTGGTTTCAAGGTTTGGGCTCACGTGGTATATTGTTTTATCTGGAGTAATGGCGGCGCCCATGATATCTCAGGTAAGTCTTATTTGTCATCAATACGACTGCGGTTTCTTCCTTTTTATGATGACCATGTTCCAGCCGTTAACACAACGAGTCCGCCAATACAAAATTTGGCAGCATTACTTATTTAGTATTCTGCAGAGAAATATGAATCGGACGGAATCGAACGTTCTTTAAACTTGGTCAGATTCAAATTTCTCTCCGGCATTTCGCGGATGTGCTCGCGATTAGTAGGCACGTGCCAAACTTGTTTTACTGGACATTACGTCACCAACTACGTCATCAATCACATTCAGTTCTAACATTGCTTAATTAGGTTAATTTTGCTTTTCATGCACATACATCGTGTGTTAAAGCATTGCAGTGCGTATGATCACTATATAGACTTGTACAATGCTGAGCTTGCTGATAAAGATATTGACACGAATTTTGTATAGTATATTCCGCAAACGATAGTCAATACTAAGACTAGTAATTATGAATAATTCCAGCACAAAAATATTTACACAATTCCCTAACATTTGATTGACCCGTAGCAAGTCTCCAAAATGTATATGCCAGTAGACTCCCGCGCCGAACTACTTTCCGTAACCGTGAGGCGCAGTTAAAATAATTCTTAAGAAAACGGAAAATAAACACATTTTCTTGAGGAATTTATTTCAAATGCTGGAATTGTAAGGAATGAATGGCATTTTTGTGGACTTTATCGGGGATATAAACTTGGAAAAGTGTATACCCCGATAAATTCCACAAAAAGTCCATTCATTCCTATACTATACAAACGGAATTATGTCGCTACTAGTGGGTCTCCCAGATAGATGATGCATACATTTAACACGCAATTTAATCGACGTGTTATTCACGACATTGAAAGCTGACATGCAACTTATACAATAATTAGCCGATAAACGCACATTTATGACAGGTGACAAGTTGCGTCTGAAAGGACCATAACTGCGAATACTGGGTGAATCCGCATCTAAAACCCCAGGTGCGCAACTTCACATGGTGACAAACTTTACTATAAGGTTTCATGACTGTAACTCAAACAGTTTTTCGGTTATGTGCTACACAAGTTTCAAATCGCCACTTTTCACTAAGTAAGTGCCATAACTGCGAATACTGGATGAATCAGCATCTAAAGCTCCAGGGGGCGTTTCACTAAACTTCGTACGACTAAAATGTTCGCAGGTGCAAAATTATGATTAATTAACACTAACACATTGACACTGTTTTCTTGTAAACAAGTATTGGATCTATATATGCATATGGAGCCTATGCTCAATAAATGTAAATCCATGAATTGACATTTCCAGACGATCCTAAATTTGCACTTACGAACATTTTAGTCGTACGAAGTTTAGTGAAACGTGCCCCAGGTGCGCAACTACACATGATGATAAATATTCCTATCAGGTTTCATGACTGTAGCTCACATAGTTTTTCAGTTATGTGCGACACAAGTTGAATCGCCACTTTTCAATAAGTCAAGGGACATAACTCTACGAATACTGGATGAATCCGCATCTAAAAACCCCGGTGCGCAACTTGAAGACAAATATTCCTATAAAATTTCGCGACTCTTAACTTAAATACTTTTGGAGAGATGCGCGACACAAAGTTTGTGACGGACGGACAGAGTGACAGGCAGACGGACGGACGGACAGTCGGACAACCATGCCAAAAACAATATGTCTCCCCATATATGGGGGAGACATAATAATACTTTAAAATACCGGGCGACTGGCGATTGATGTTGGGATTTTTTCCCAATATTTGTTTTCCAAATCTTCAGGAGACCGCCGGATCACCGGCCGGTTTCCGCCAGGCCACCGGGCGGGACCCTAGCGACTTGTCTACGGGCTTACCACGACCTAAAATCGCGTTTGGAAAATCGCAGATTTGTGAGTCAGGTTTTCACGTCCGCGGCGCCCGTGCGACTAAAAATCGCAGCGGAGCCCGTAGAAATCGGGCAGCGTCCGGCCGGACGCCGCGCTGAAATGCCCCTTTTGGCCTATTTTAGGAGTCGCGCCGGCGCCGCAACCGATATGTGAGAGTCCCTTAAGTTACATCTGTGACACTAGGCCCCATTATCTCCATCCCAGATCTGAAAACTACTGTAAATATCGTCACAGGTTGCCAATGTTGTAAGCTCCATGTTCTCAGTCTGGATCACATATTTATATAATACATTATGTTAAGATGTATATAGTTAACGTTAACATATATTTGGTGGGGCCCGGTAGCCCAACCCAATCAGAACCCAATCTCCAAACATAACAACATATAACCATGATAACTATTAGAACAACCAATCTGACTGGACCGGCACTGCTCCAGTGGGTCTTTCCGGTTGGGAAATCACCCTACCCGGGACCATCACTTGGAATCGAACGATACGGTCTGCACATGAACAAGATATAGAAACAGAAAAATATATTATCAGGCTATAAATATAAATATAAGACAAGTGATATCCCCAATGGGTCAGTACTCGATCAGAACTGGCCCGGGAAAGTCTCTCCGGCAGGGATTGCCTTGCGGAGGATTAGTACTGGGAATTTAACGAGAACATATATATACAATGCTCATGGGGGCTAACACATGAAGCTAAACTAAATAAATGAACGAAAACCCAATCTCCAAGCATAACATAGTATAACTAGTATGACAACCAATCTTTGCGACAATATATATAAATAGTTGAATCTATGTAATAATAAATATACATATCATTGCCCACCCCTCCCTTTGTACCATACAATATTCCGATGACACCATATTCATGGACATGGACAACTTGCAACCTCTGCCCCCAACTCCCACTGACCAATAATGGTCTCCCAACACTAGCGACCGCACCCTATATATAAGTTCCACAGGTGGAGATGACTGATGGCAGCCAGTCACCTCCTCTTTAACCCTTAATCATAAATGTTCTCTTCTTTTAAAAGATGTGTTGTGTCACGGAGTAATGTAGTTTAGGCCGGAATTGGCCGCCCGCATTACTCTGATTAAACAGTATTGACTGTAATATGCATCGTCTGGAATCAAACTTTAATATATTCAGACCATGACCGGCGGTATGGTACGTGATAATTTCCTTGTCAATTCCACGAAACAATAAATTGTCAGATTTAGCTCAGAAAGCTAAAGAACTGTCAGCCTGATACTTGCACATACACGCCACTCACTAATATATGGGCAATTACTATACCGCCGTGTATTATCTTCTCATTTTCTTTCGTCTTCAGAATATGTGAAACACATTGTCATCTAACCAAATAACGACAGATAAACGCCGCACCTGAACTCGAATAATAGCATCTCGTATATAACGATAAGCCGCGAAACGACAGTAGCTGGGCCCCAAATCCATACTTTGCATAACCCAATATCGATCATTCCCTGCCTGATATGTTTTGCCCTGGCCAACCCTCAAATGTCATCATCATATAGGATAACACTGTAAGTTACGGCTGAGTCTCCATATATCACATGCACTCACACTCAGCCCTTTTGACAGTCATTGGCCTGACAATTTTTGGGCTCAAATGCCCTGGTTTGGAGGTCCTCGAGTCAATTCCTACCCTTAAATATAAGATAAACAAAACAAGTTGCGATTTGCGCAAATTGATTCACATTTGTTGTTTCTTTGTCATTGTCCCATTTACACGTCAATTGCGTGATATGTCGTGGGCATGAAAAAGGAGACACGACATGTGATTTTGTACCGTCCGACATCTACGAAATTTCATTAAATACGTTTACAAAATTTACAATACTTGTCAGACATAATTCCGCAAGTACTCTGAAAATATTGTCAACGTTTGACGCCATTTACGGAAAATATTGTACATTTTGTAAACGTATTTTATGAAATTACGCAGATTTCCGAAGGTGCAAAATCACATGGTGTGTCTAATTAGTGACGTAGCACGATTGTACGTGTCTGGATGATAAATACAGTCTGATGCTGATGACACAATGCCTCAGATAGCTCTTATCTCGTCTGTTCACCTCTGGTGTTAAGTGACCTATATGTACATAATATATAATTATGTATATAAAATGTATATAATACATACATGTATATAATATATTACTAGAGAAACGTCGATGTCGCGCCATCGCAAAATATCCACGTTACACAAAGTCCGAAATGGGGAGATAATCCATTTGCCTGGCATTTGATTGATTGATTTATTGGTGTTTAACGACCTATCAACAGCTAAGCTTAGTTAAGGCCCCCTGCCAAAGGATTCGATCCCACATTTAACCTGGGAAATGATAGGAAAAATTTCAAAATCAGAAAGGAATATTTACATCGAAATAAATATACATGTATATTCAGCCCTGAAATTAGAATAACCTGACCAGGTACCAGGTCCAAACCACACCAGTCACTTGGCCCCTTCCCCTAAAAGTAATAACGGTAGAATTACTCGTATAAAGGGTGAAAACCCAGATTCAACTCTCACATGCAAGAAAGCCAAAGACGTACCTGAGGGTCAAACCAAGTCTCCGGTCGGGATTCCGGTAAGGAGGATGAATACAGATCGTTAAATTACCCATCGCAGCCTGTACTCACGTCATAAGGAAGCAACATACCAAAATAACTAGTTTCTAGCTTCTTACAAGAAAACAAATAATCCATAACCCGTGGTTCAAATAAAAATCGAAGCGCCTCTGCACACCATAATGAAGCCACATACAAAATCTTACGTGTCAATATATTATTGTTTAAACGGTTTACTTCTTGCAAGGCCAACTTAAGAAACTAATAGTCCCCACACGTGGGAAATAATCCATGTATCGGGGTCAAATCCAAAACCGAAATTAACTTTGCGCATCTGCATACCATAAGGCAGTTAAATATAAAATATCAAGTATCCAGCTATTACGGTTTAATAGGATTACTTCTTACTAGAAAACGTGACAGACGGTCACCCTTGACGAATGATTATACCAGTTCTTTTCAAAACGTGACGTGGGTATAATAATACATATGAAACTTTAAATGATGGGTTACGCCATGCGTTCACCTTATCCACTATTCAAAGAAACATCGCACAACCAACACATACACTTGCGGGAAGTTATAATTGGTCACCCTATAATTGGGACGTAGTTAGACAAATAGTTTGATCACTTATTTCAGAGTGATCGCATAATTCATTAATAAAATAGTTTCTACATTGCCTTTCTAATGAATTAAAATTACACATAAATCACCTTTTATACTGATTCTGGGTCAATATTAACTGATAGGCCCTGACTGATTGCATCTTGTATTTGTCTAAAACATCCCAAGTATATGGTGACCAATTAGAACTTGTTGTTAAATGTTGACACACGACATTTTCGAAACATAACACGATGATCATAATTTAGCTTTGCTTCTGCCAGACGCCACAGTTTTCAATATGTAATTTGATATTTAACTTGAAGCACCGTTTAATTTCATATGCCAAGACGTTCAAGTCACATACTACGGAAGCCCATTAGGGCCACTTCACTTTTCTTTTTATCTTTTCTTGAATTTTTGAGATCTTTTCTTGAAATTTCAAGATCATTTCTTGAATTTTCGAGATCATTTCTTGAATTTTCAAGAAGTTTTCTTGAATTTTCAATTTCTTTTCTTGAATTTTCAAGATCTTTCCTTGAAAATTCAAGAAAAGATCTTGAAAATTCAAGAAAAGATCTTGAACATTCAATATTTCAAGATTTTTTCTTGAATTTTCAAGTTCTTTTCTTGAATTTTCAAGATATTTTCCAATAAATGGAAATTAAAAAAAAGTGAATTGGCCCTAATGGGCTTCCGTAACATACGGTGCAAACTGGATTATTGTATGTGTGGGACAGTTTCTGCTGCACCGCACCGGCTTAAAACGTTTCACGTCGACACTACACCGGTTTCCTGACGAGATGCCGCTCAGCTCTACTTAGAGCTATGGCATAAGTACATTTTCCTTCTACATTTTAGTAACCGACGCAAAATTATTGCACCGGTTACTAAACGCAAATGTGTGTATACAGTATCTTCTGCTGAATCATACAGAGCTGAATGGGGATTCGTCAGGAATCCGGCTCCTATTTCGACGTGAAACAGTTCACGCCTGTGCGGAGTGCAGCACCAATGAGTGTGGTGGATCACAACTGTGTTTATTTTGTGACATATGTTACAAGGGATATGTGGCTTATAAGGCTTATGACAATAAGTGGGTGAGCCAGACCCATAAAAACAAGGTTATCATTACAACTTGGTGGGGGAGGGGGGAGGGGGGGGGGGCAAATTGCCACCATATTTTATTGATAGGTATAATGTATGCATCTCTAGATATTATTTTCGCATGACAGCAGTCTATAAATCTTAGTTTAAATATTGTATGCCCCTATAAGTGAACCCCCGTAACAGCAAAATATTCTGCTAAAAAATGTGCAGGTTTGACACCATTGAAGTAACAACAATACAAAATCGCATTCACACATCGAAAACGCACTGTACACGTGACAGACGGTAATTATAATTTACATGAAATCGAAATTCACCATTTTCATCCAAAATGGCCGCCAAAATCCAAGATGGCGGCCAAAGCACACGTACATACCCCACCACACTACATATGTACGAACTATATTAATTATACGTAGCAATTGCGAATGTATGCAAACATATCCAATATGGCCACCAAATATCACAGTTGCCCATCCAGACCATTTCTGTGAGTTTTGAAAGTCCTGTAGCAGCAAAGCAAAACATTGTAAAACGGTATGAAACATGGTAATCAATGGTTGCAATTTACAGAACATCAGAACTTGCAGTTTCGTCGAAAACTGCTAACAAAATCTAAGATGGCCGCCAAAATTAATTGTAATTTCTAGGACATGGTGTACACGTCTTATTGCTGTGCTACTAGTTTAATGTATCTCGGCCATGCGACTAGTTTCAGAACGACAGCTACGTTTAATGATCAACATATTCCTCGCTGCAATGTCAATATTTGTTCCTGTGGATTATATAAATATTAGTATACCTAAAGGCGAGCATGAAGTTGTAAGTACAGAATTTTCAATGGGCATCAATGTACACTCTAAGACCTAGCAATGACGACTAACAACTAAATAAGCACATACTATTTATTTACTTAGATATTACGTTAACACTATAAGTGAGTGTTTTTTTAATACAGTGTCAACCGTATTGAACGTCTCAGCCAGTTGTGACTCATGTAAAACTCTTTGCATATCATAATTTCACAAATTACTATGATTATAGATACCACTAATATTTGCGCCAGGGCATGGGAAAAAGATAATGTGGCATAAACATGACATTTTCACGTTTTATTATTCCATAAACAACATTATATTAGGATTACAATGATATATTACTTTCAAGTACATGTATATTCCATTGATAAACCCTTCAGATTGTTTATAAAAACTGTAGCAATATTAACGAATTATGTTACAGGCCTGAGAAATTAGATGTCCTGTAAGTTTGCATGGCCTACATTTTCTTATCTGATAAATTTATCATTCCAAATCGAACAAATCTGGTGATTCTGAATATGTATATTGTCAAACAATGCCATGTTTGATTTGTGTACGTGGCTGCGATAAGCCTAAGTGTGTGTCGGCTGCGTTGAATCCACGCCATATAACTTTATCTCGCGTTTACTCCATGACATAGCATTTACCACAGGTACATTTATTCAGATCAGTTAGTATAATATTCTATCAAACAATAGTGTCTACGTGCTCACCGAGCATATATACTTATATAAATCCAAAACATCCTTGCGACTAGTATTCAACATATGACCAGTCAATGGCATCTGTAGCTAACAGGGATAGTAGATTTAAAAAGACAATATACTATTGTTATGGATATCTACTAAAGATAAAAGATGCATACATTTCAAATAGAACCGTTACGGTAGCTGTTTCATAACATATGACAATATGTTTAGCGACAATGTCCCTGTCTATTGGTTACGCGTAACTACACAAACGTCACACCAGTCACAGTTGAAACATTGCAACTGGCAAAGCGTTGCAATAACTGTCTAGCATCGTACCGCTAAAGACTTAGTTAACCAGATTAGCATTACAATATGTACTTTCCAATATAGCGTGGACGATAATATTTGCCATTGTTCACCACCAGCTACGCAATGTTGTTTTCAATCATATTTCCTTCATACTAAATTAAACTGATATTGAAACATTTAATATCCAATTCTAATACATGTCCTGGAAGTATTTCAACAGACCACTCCATTTTAAAGGATAATGCACTGTACGGCCTTAAAGTTAGTCACTGCCAGACATATGGTCGACGACAATTTCTTCCTATCACAATCATTGAAGTGTATTCTATAAACCGAGCGGGGATGTTCACCTAATATTCATTTACTATCAGGACACTTACTTCTTTGGGCGCCAACTAGTGCTGCGGACAGATGCTGTCAAATGCCATTATGAGTAGTAATTTACTATATATGCCGTGTTTTAAGCGCTACTGATATTACTTTGAAGCACAATGCTGCTATGACGTGCTTATAATTACATGGCATGTGTAAACAAAATGTTGTCCGGCAGAGCTCGCGACAGCGTCCACAATGCTACTCAATTTGATAATACTACTTTTGTAGCATTTGCTTTGTTTCTTGTACTTATGGGTGACCTGTTACATGATTATCGCACATTACACTATAGTGTTGCGGTTTGTCACTGTCAGGGTGTTGCCTTATTGGCCGTTGTATTTCGTCGCTGTATATTGTCTCTATGTTAATGTTTCTGTGCGCCAATATAAGAAGTTTAGGAGACCGTATGGGAGTTGTAACGCCATGCTAACCAGGTTTAACTGTCTCTTCGAACCATATTGATCACTGACTATTCGGCAGGGTACAGTTGTGTGCCTCCTTGGACTGTACATGAGTGGCATTTTTTTTTTTTCACTGCTGTTTTCTCATTTATTTAATTAGTGAGTGATTTATCAATTAATTGATTTCTTGGCGGGTATCAAATAGCGTTTATAATTATTAAGTAAGTAGTAAATGAAACATACGCAGTAGATATCCGTGTTTATATATCATATGTGTAGTTTATCTAAATGTATGTCGAAATAGTAACATGTTCCGCGGTTGTGTGAAACCTATTGGTATATGAAATATGTAGCAGTGGTGCCTGTCAATGATGGACCCACACATGAAGCAACGTTACGTATATGGATGTTCAATAGATATATATCGGAAGATTATAATCGACTGCTGTAAATAAGATCATAACTAGATAATTATTGCAGTATTAAAATTAGATTCACATGCAGCTTATAAGCAACATGTAACAATACAATGCTTTATGATATTCGACCACTGGATATTGGCATGCGATACACGTATGGCGTTAACATCATGTTCGTGAAATCCGCTCAGTGAAATCAGAAAATGGTCTGATAGAGTAGAGTAGTTTTAGACTTAATTATATATACTTCGCTAACACATAAGTGCACATGAAGCTATGTCTGTAATAGTTCTATATCAGTTGGACAAACAACGTTTACTGTTCGATTTAATGAAGGCAATATACTGTATGTTAAATCGCCCAACTAGGTTCGTGCTCTAAAATATTAATTTGAAGACCATGTAATTATATACATGTAATTTGAAATAGTTCACCATCCCTGCGTAATATTACTGCTTTTGGAATTCAAATATACCAAAATCAAAGTAACAAATGTGTTATGTCTGTTTTATACAAAGGCCGTACTTACTCAGGTCCATTATAATAATTTCCAAATTTAAACCGTGTCACAACATAAAAATAAACATTACGGTAACGTCCTATCCAATATTAAATAGCGTATACTAATAACTTGCTGCGGTACAATGTGAACATATGGCGGCCATCTTATAATTTGGTAAACTTGGCATTTATCCAAGTGTGTGCTACATTTGATTTACTGTGTAAATGTAATATTGTTTACTTGTTTTAAATGATTAATGCCATCAAATAGATAACACGATGTAAATTGGTGAGAAATCGTGATATTTGGCGGCCATCTTGGATGTTGGTACACAAAACAGTTATCCAAGTATGTTTTGCTATTGTTTTGGTCATTTACTGTGTACGTATGATCGTACGTATGTATGTTTTGTGAGATTATGTATGAGATTGTGATTGTTGGCGGCCAATTTGGATTTATATACATAATTTCTCAAGTAATACGTATTTATTGAAGTAGCATATGCTTTTATTTTACTTATAAAATATAATCCAATACGAATAAACCAAGAACTGGTCATATAAAATAGTTTTATATATGGTTTAGTGTGGTGGGGTAAAGTAGTGGTGTATTGGCGGCCATCTTGGATTTTGGCAGCCCTTTTGAATGAAAATGTTCTAGTTCGATGGTATATAAATCGCTAATACCAATTGCAATGTTTACAGCGTGTGCATGCGATTCCACGGCAGTTTTATGTGAACGTTTTCAAAACAGCCCTTTAACGGGTACAATGTTGCTGTTAGGGGGCTCCTCTTATAGGGGCATAAAAACGTTAAACGAAGTCTTATCAATTGTTATCATGCGGAAATGATATGCTGTGATATATACCTTTCAAGAAAGGCAAATTGCCCCCCCCCCAAGTGGTAATGGTGACCCCTCCTGGCTCACCCACTAAATACAATAGAGAACACGATACCCAAAAGAGACACGTGAACAGATGATCCCATGTAAAGAAAAACATGCAATTGTCTCAGTGCAAAGTACAAAAAGTGATGAAACCGGTTCACCAAAATATATTTACTTGCAGATTTTTAAAATCGTATTTCTAATTTAAGTTGTGTCTACACAGCAAAATGTGCCACATACAGTATGTAATTCATATGAGTTGCTTGAACAAATCAGGGTTTGGTATACAATAAATACAATACTGAACAGTAACGTACTTTGTGAACGGTAGTTTTCTTTCAGTCCATAGACAATATGTTAAATGTATTTATATTAATTCAACTAGTGTCAGAATATAACCACACACGGTTTCTGCCGATGACTGGCATTGTATTATCAGTTCACAACTAAGAATAAAGGCGTCATGTTTCACAAATTCTGCTCCTCATCTTGCTCCGGATGGACATGCTGATCTTGATCAACACAAGTCGCAAAATCCATAAGCCCCTTTTCTCAAATCACAGCCATATTTATGCGAAAACCACTTGTTGAATATACTCTAGTATGAGACACGTGCTTTTAACATGTAAATAAGTAGTACATAACACCCCTATTTATGTAAGAAGTTACCTGAGTATATTGTCCCTGGTGTATATTCACCTACTATGCGAGTAAATATGGCTTATATATGGGTAGCGTGTACACTAACAAATATGCTGTGCATCAGATTGAAAAGTGTACACATCAACATTTGTTTTGAGATTGATGGGAGAAATGCTCGGATATTTTGTCTTCTGTATAGTTTTCTGGCATATTATTTATAGCTTGCCGTTGTCATATCTGTCTATTATGTATTGCACCAAATGTTAGTTGGTTTTAATTTTATTTACTGTATGTGTCAAACGCACAAAGTGGTGAAACTGTACGATGGCATGTACATACAAAGATGGTGGAGATGGCAACTCAATGCTCCATATAGTATACAGTAACAAGACGACAATATTCGCATATGCTATATTCATATATCACATCACTCTTATCATGCTTATGAAGCAATTATCATTGAAGTCAAGTGTATCTGTCTATAACCTATAACATTGATTCTGTTTACTATCTTCGTCATGGATAATAATGAATGCCCACCACCCATTTGCTGATGACGTATCAACGCATAATGAGCCCACATGCAAATTCCAGGCAGTCGTGCTATGAACAGCTTACGTACAAGACGTGTTCTGAGGTTTAGGACAAGTTTCGTACATTATTAACACCGTCTAATGGAGCACGGCTCAAGAACATCAGCTATAAACTATACAATCACATTGGCTATAGTTTGAAAACATTGTATTCAATAAAAAGTTGTATTAAATGGATTATTATTATCTACACATGCCTCTAGCCAACAATAATGGCATACCTTTAGCACATTTATTTCATTTGCCCATCTAAGTATAGCAAATCAATCGCACATTTGCACGACCTATTACTTGTTGGGCACTTTTCAATAACTTTATCGAAATTATGGTGATATAAGTCTCTGATTGCTAACCTTGTAATATCTAGAATATTCATATTTATTCAACACATATGACATATACATTTACTACGATGGCGAGACGCTTGTTTTCTCAGGAATCCATGCTAGTAAGGTATGCAAATTAGGTTGATGAAATAGTTGAGGAAGAGTCTATTAGCCAATAGATAATCAAGCGTAACATGTGTTGACGTGGTCATTCGACGGACAAACGCTACACAGGCGAGTACAGGAGACATTTTCATTGCCGTGTGCCCGAACGTGAAGTTTTAACAACGGACCTGAGTTTAGATTTGAACGATGTAATGACTTGTTCATGTCGATAAGCGATAGTCGTGATTTGGATTGCCTTTGGTATGGAGAACAGAGGCATGTATACCAGCGGCAATATATATCACGGTTCGACGAATCCGTTGATAAAGATTCAGGCTCAGTTAAAATATGTTGTGCCGGAGCACATTCCCCGATCAGTATTCTCGTTGCATGATCATGGATGGCCGACCGACCACATCCACTGAGCGAGCGATCGAGAAGATATATGTACAGAGATGTTTGGTACCGTTTTCTCGTCCGATCAGAGGATTCCGAAAGCAATCGTTGGCTACCGACTGTTGTCGATTGTTGCACTGTAACAGCGTTGGATTCGCAAGAATTTCTCGAGTGAATTTTCTTATCAGGGTTATCTTAAGTTTTTAATGCGAGAATAGTTGTGGGTTGGAACGTGCACTCGCTGATACCTGGACTCTACCTACCTACAATAAAGGGCTAGTAACGAGCGTCTTGTTACGTTGTTCATGTAAATGTTTTATAACCAGAAATGTGATATGTCGGCACACGAATACCCCGCTAGAAGCAAACAAAAATGAGGCGCATTTGAAAATACAGAAGACAAGAGAAAGGTGGATTTGTCACAGCATGAAAGGAGACAATCAGAGCAATAAGTATGTGAAGTATCAAGCATATTCATTATAAGACACTTACCCGAGATTGGAACGCGCCTTGACCCTGGGCTTAGCGGGGGCAGGACGATCATGTATTTTGCAAAGGGCAGTAGAGAACCATTAGAGCAATGCGTGTGTGAAATATAAATTATAAGACATTTACCCGAGCGTTAAGGTTATGTGGCATAGACCCTGGGCTTAGCGGGGCGGAACGATCGTAGATTTGTCACAGCGCAACAGAGAACCATTATACATGTAGCAATGTGTACTTGTATGTGAAGTATCAAGCAGATCCGTGCAAGGAAATAGAAATTATAAGACATTTACCCGAGAGTTAAGGTTTCAAATGCACCAATATGTATGTGACCTTGACCCTGGGCTCAGCAGGGGCGGGTCGATCGTGAATTTGTCGCAAGCCGGTAGAGGACCATTAAGAGCAATACGTGTGTGAAATATCTAGCAGATCCGTGTGAGGAAACAGAAATTATAAGACATTTACCCGAGCTTATGGTTTCGGGACGTACGCCGGTAACACTATATCCCCCACCCCCCTCACCATTCGGTGGCGGGGGCATACTTATTCGTCTGAGCGATGCGAAATATAATATAAACACCACCAGTTGTGTGAGACTGTACACGTTAAAGGTACACGCCCACTCAGTAGGCACAAAATATTCTTTATCATGTTTATAGGAATTAAATAAGTGTACAGCTGTGTCACTATTCCACCCTGAGTGGGCATGCATCTTTAACACATGTATATAGGCATACGTTAGCTTGGTAGGTGTGCATATGTATGGATATAGATCCCAGAAGTACAGATATTTCATCGTGACATTGCAGGTTGGGCAGGTGCTCATGTTAATATAGAAACCGGAACTACTGACATCTCACTGGGAATTGTTTATTTTCATCGATGAGAGAACGTATATTATTATTTACATCGAATAGCTATGTATTCTATCATCATGGGTGGGTATAAATGTAGTTAATTCACCGCCATTTTCTCGCATATAATATGCGCTTTGTAATCGCAGGATATATCTCCGACGTCATAGTTGTAGCCGTCGGGACCCCACAAAATCATACAATCCTGCACTTGATAATCGCTGGGCTCTCCTGGGTACCACAAGATCGCGGAGTTGTTGACGGCGGCTTGGTTCGTGTGTGTACCACAGCCAGGTTCCTTCCACTTCCTCATCGGTGGCTCCCAGCCAGAACGAGTTGCTGTGAACTGATACAAAATACAGACCGGATTTGTTCAGGGTTCCACAAACGAACGATCGTCTATCGTTTACACACCGCTTTGACATCGTTTTCGTTTTTATAATTATAAAACGATGTTTTCGTTGGTTTAAACGCGTCACACACGTTTAAACCAACGAAAACATAATTTTATAATAATAAATTAACCAAAACGATGCCGAAACGAAGCAGTGAAAGAAATTAGAACGTTGAACAGCGTGGTATATTAATATAAACGAAAATATGGTTTTCACGTGCAAGAAAACGTCCTTTCTATGGATATCGTTGTAGTAAAAGATCGTTCTCACTTCGATTTCCATTCACTTTTCGCTTGTTTCGTTTGGGAACCTTCGACAAAACTTCGCTGTAGTATTATCATCGCAGGTATTATCTGCTTTTAATATCGTTTTCGGAGATTTTCAGCGATAATGATTTCGAAATAAAAATGTAATTGTTTCCATCAATGAAGTCGAAAACATTAGTCCCAGGTATGTACATGTCTGATTGCGGCGCGGCGAAGGTAGGTTATTCGTATTTTGAATTATAAAGCACCCACCAGCGGACGTATGCTATACATACATATATAATAATTAAGTACATGTACTACTGGCGTCACAAATATAACGGGAACTAATGTATGACGTACTTGCGTCCACATATTTATGTGCAGTCTATTAATCAAATTGGATAACTAATCGGGTAGGGGGGTGTATTTTTCTGGCACCGTATCCGTTCATAACATATGTTTCGCGAAAAATAAGAAAACTCTGATATATGAATAATGTTGCCATATTTAAATAGCATATACCCTTTAAACAGAGGTTTGACTATCAATAATTACTTCAGTATATCGTGGTTTATAACATCTATGAATGATAAGTCATACAGTGTAAACTTGTAAAATATAATATAACGTGGCTGTTCAATTTTAATTACATATCCCAGTTGCTCGGACTTCAGCAGTTCCTGCGGATTTTGCTATGATTGTATGGAATATGGATAAACAAAGAGAAAAACAACATTTTGGGCGGGCATTTTGATTTTCAAATCATTAAATATTAATATTAATATGGTTATCGTGTTTCCTGTCCCTATATATAAACATGGATATTCACCAAATTTAATCGTCTAGATTACCCCTATTATTTTGAAAAATAGCCGCCATTCATTGTCACCGCAAAGTTCAGACTATCACCTCCGAGAAATGTGTAGGTAATGGGGCATGTAACTGATCTAGATTGTGATAAAGTAGCCCTCTCTGATTGTAAGCGGGGGTATACGCCAGTGACTGTACTATGTATCATTCAATTAGTTTGCATTTAGTCATATCCGGAAAAACTCAATTCTGGTGCCACTATAGGAATGAATGGCCTTTTTGTGGAATTTATCGGGGTATAAACTTGGAAAAGTCGCGCGAATACTGGACAAAAATGCCATTCATTCCTTATAATTCCAGCATTTGAAATAAATTCATCAAGAAAATGTGTTTATTTTCCGTTTTCTTCAGAATTATTTTAACTGCGCCTCACGGTTACGGAAAGTAGTTCGGCGTGGGAGTTTACTGAGATATAAATGTTGGACAGAGACTTGCTACGGGCCAATCAAATGTTAGGGAATTGGGTAGTAAATATGTTTGTGCTGGAATTATAGAAAAATAAACGTCCGAATTTGGCCATTTTGGTCTTACATGTAATATGTTCACGATTTTACCAATGTTTGGTTTACTGTCATATTATTTGCTGTATGTGTCAAACGCATGAAGTGGTGAAACTGTACGATGGCTTGTGCATATGAAACTGTACGGTGGCTTGTACATACAAAGATGGCGGAGATGGAAACTCAGTGCTCCATATAGTATACAGTATCAAGACAATATTCATAATTGTTGTATTCATATATCATCGTAGGTCAACATTCCACAACATTCGCACGCTACCAGACCAAATACGCACAGTCTTACAGGTGTAAACAATGCCGTAATTGACGGGTCACGAAACACGGGGTCAGTGAAGAACAATAGAGCACGTGAGCGCAGTCCGGCCAATACTGGGCCGCGAAATAGGCGCCAACTTGAAGGTAGTCCACGGTTTACAATAGGGGCCAGTAGAGAGGGTGAATACCAAATTGCCTTATTGAATGTACATGATTTGGTTACAAAATATTTAAATAAGCTGCAGTCAGCAGAACTTACAACATTATTTAACATTCACGATGTGGGCTATTCACTGAAACATGGACACATTCATATTCAAATTTACTTGTAAACGGGTTTGAACATGTTGCTGTCCATAGATTAGACAAAAACCCTTATGCAAAACATTACTCTGGTGGCTTTGTTATATATGTAAAAAGTTGTTTGATTGCAGACGACATGCTTGTTAAAAGTGTGGACCACTCTCACGTGTAGCTTAAATTCAAGGGAGACAATTTTGGACTAGAACATAATTTATTTGTTTGTCTTGCGTATATTATTCCTGAAAATAGCGGAAGACAAGCATATACAGAGACTCGTGCATATACTGTTATCTCTGACGATATTTTATATATACAACAATCCACAAATAATGAATTTAATTTCATGATATTGGGAGTTCTAAACTCCAGGTGTGGTGCACTTCCGGATTACGTTGCTGACGATTCTGCCACACACATACCTACATTGCCCGACGATTATGTAAATGACACAGATCTTCCTAGTTCGAAACGGGATACTTATGTAAATTCAAATGACCGAATATTAATAGATCTATGCAAAGAAACCGGCCTCCGCATTGCAAACGGTCGTGTAGGTGAGGACACACGGTTGTGAAAATTTGCATGAAAACAGCATGGTATATTTAGTTGTTGTAAATGCTGATCTCCTCTTAGGTTACCATACCTGCATAGATTCTCCTATATTTTGCGCACATTTTTGGAGCCTGAATAAATGCAACATTTATCAAAATTCGGAAATATAAACCAGACCGACGACCATCGGTCTGCTTCTTTACTGGGCTATATATCCCGGGTATATATCTCTTAAATATAAGCCGAGTCGAATCGAATTGATCTCCTACATTATTTTTTTTCCTTTCGTGTTGATGATCCGAATGTACTATCTGATCATTTTATTGTTAGTTACTTTTTCATTGGAGTCGGCATCGAATGCTGAAAGTCAAAATGAACAAAATGTTTTCAATGATCTGCAATATGTACAATACAAATATAAAAGGAAGGATAATTTGATAGATGATTTAAACATTACGCCCACCAATGACACAATAAAGTCTGCGGTTTCTATTTTAAATGATATTTTTAATTCTGTATGTACACCTAATTAGAAGTCCAATTATAATGATAGGTGTGAATATCTTAAAGAAATATGCTATGATAAATTAAACGTATATCGCTTATATAAGACTATTTTATTAATGAAAAACTACTGAAAAAAGCTGAAAAACATGATGAGATACGTATGCTGGCAATGGCAAAACTTAATTCTATTGCAAATGAAGTAACTACTGCGTTGGAAGATGGTAAAGTATCTGATGAAGAATTTAAATTGATAATGGAAGAAATGGATAAATATCAACAAATGAAAGCTGATGTGAGAAAACCTATGAAGTTTGAGATTTCTGATGAAGAAAACAAATACTCCGAGACAAAATCAAATCCGATATGTTAAAAATATAAATGGGCAGTAAGTTTTGATTTCCATTTTAGTGCAGTTGGATAAAAAAAAAATAGGCGGTAGTCAGGCGGTACATGAATTACGCTGTAATCGTCAATTAGAAGTTTCAACGAAATGTGGCTTACTTTAGAGGATAAAAATAAGCGCGGGGATTATTATGGCGGAAATATGCAAGGAACTGGGATGGTAAATGGTGAGTACACTTATTATTTTCTTGGCAATTACGCTGTAATTACAGGGGTGTAACTTCAAGTCATTATTATTTCATTAAAATTACCGCGTAATAATACTCTGTCAGGATTACCTTTACGCAGTTGTCTCTCTGATTACACCGTACTTGCTAAGTAAGATATGTCTATATAACATGTGTTTTTCATTGAGAAATACGCCGTACTCAAAATTTATTCCAGGATTACGCTTTAATCATACCGTGTCCAAACTTTATTTACCTGGTTGTCTCCCTTATACAGTTTGCCGGAGATTACACTGTAAGCACCATTAAAAGTATTCAATTAAACTGTGGTTTCCCTTTGGATTACGCTGGTATCATACTCTGTCAAACATTGATTTACTTAGTTGTCTCCCTTGTATATTTTGCTGGAGATTACAGAGTAATTCCTCAGAGAGTGGTCTAGACGGTAAGTGAGTTAGTACTTTATTGTGTTTTAATCGAAAATAGCGGTTTATTTGGGCTAAAAGTTGGTGTTGGGTGTGGTCTAGAGGGTAAGTGAGTAAGTACTTTGTTTGTGTTTTTATCGAAAATAGCGGTTTATTTTGGCTAAAAGTGGGTGTTGGTGTGGTCCAGAATATGCAATTACTATATATATATCCGCGATTTTAGCAATATTGACGGCTCACGTTGACGGCCTCTTATTCAGAATAAAACAATATAGTTTATACATACAACTATTTAAATAAATGCCACGATATGACATCGGATTCCTCGGGTTAGCCATGCTGGACATTGGAATTGGGTTAATGATACGTTTATCCCATTCCGTTGGAATTTTACTCTGGGTAAAACAAAGATTGAAGAAAATATTGTACAACACTATCACATATTGCCACGTATTTCGCAGGTATACAATACATCCGGTTTCAATAGGAATCACTGTGACTGCACGGATGGTTTCACTAGGTAGTACAATTGGTAAAATATAGTTTGCTCTCTACAGTGGAACATCTGAAAGACGTGCATACTTACTACAATTACTTACTTGTTTTGAACAATTTGTGTGCGTAGTCTTTAAGAAACAACATTTCTTCCCTTGTTTCTATCATAGCAAGGTGCGACTGATATTGAAGGCAGTGGTGCTGAAAAACACAAATAAAACTATAGAAATTATGTTTGTAAAACATGCATATGCCCCCGTAGCATTCTTGACTGTAACTGGAGAAACTCTAACAAACTGTTCGACTTAACAAAATGGCTAGTAAGTGTTTCAGCGACATTTCGAAGGTGACACAGGTCAAGGTCGTGTTTATGGTGGCGCGAGTGTGTGACAAATGGTCAGGTTATTCATGTGTCCGAGTGTCATTCGCGCAATATTGAAGATATTACACGTTGGAGAAACTCTTACACAAAGTTTCGACGTAACAAACTGGCTAAATGTTTCAGCGACATTTCGAAGGTGACACATGTCAAGGTCGTGTTATTGGCGGTGCGAGTGTATAAGAAATGTTCAGGTGATTCGAGTGTCCAAGTATTGAAGCAATCCATCGCACACTGATGAATACATTACACGTTTGAGAAACTGTTACAAACTTTTCGACGTAAATGTACACGTACAAACGTATGGACGGAAGGAACATGAAGAGCAACGCAATATGCCCCTCTTGCTATCGCATAGTGGGCATAACACACTGTTAAACATTGCAGTCTCTACTGAGTGCTCCATGATATAGTGTGGTTTAATGCTAATCGCTACACATATGTTTTAATACATATAATAGCATGCATAATTATATCCGGGTGAATAATTATATTCGGTCAAAGAAAGTGATGTTTATATGGGCATTGCCCATATTGGTCTCTATCTACTGTATGCATATGTGTATATAGTCCGGAGTGTATACGCATGCAGCTCCATAATATGCAACACGGACATGTAATGTACATAATAACAGTTCTATATTTTGAAATGTATTACTGTTTGTTCAACGTATTAGCGAGCCGTCTCTTGTAATTATTTTACAAAGGCAATTGTACGTATGCCTGTGTTGTATTATTGTTCTGTGTTTTATGATTTACAGCTGATGAGACGTACACAAACAATTGAACTTGAAAAAGGACCCCGGGTCAATTTTCAACAACTGTCGACCGTTAATGAATGACCCACATACGTTAAAAATTGACCCGGATCATATTTCAACTTTAAAAAGTGACCCCGGGTCAATTTCAACAATTGTCGACCGTTAACTAATGACCCACCTAAGTGAAAAAATCTACCCTGGTTAAAATCTGATCACCAACAGTCATATCATATTTCAATATCGAACACTGACCCCAACAGTCGGACCACACATAATGAAAACTTCCATGATATTGTTGGACGTTATCGTGGATACAAACAATCTGAATTATAATTGGAAAATGTGGAGACGATTCTCCTGCGCTGTTGTCAAATCTTGTTTTTGTATAGAAATAATAATTTGGAAATAATCATCTGGAAATGCACTGTTCAATCTCAGCAGAAAAACATTGTGGTAGCACATTATAATCATAGGGGACGATTTATATGGAGACGATCTCATGGGCTGTCAAATCATGTTTTGTTGATAAATAATACCATTTGGAAGTGGAGCAGATAAAATATTCGTTTCAAGCACAGGAAAGTTTAACTATCCGTAAGAAATGGACCACACGTCTGATAAAAATTTAACACTGATCAGTTCAACGACTGTTGTGATCAAAATTTAATATTGAAATGTACCCGGGTCAATTTTCGACATTGAAACATTACACACGGGTCAATTTTTAACATTGAAAACTTACCTGTCGGGTCATTGTTCAACGGGGTCAAAATTTACTGTTGCACCGGACCTATGGTTCACCTCGTCATATAGTTCCTTCTAAAGCATCAGTAATATGTTTACTTCAATTATAGTTTATATAGTTTGCGAGGGCATATAAATTGTGAGTGATTTACGTATAAAATAAAAATGTTATTTGATTTGTATTTGGATATATGCCACTCGTTCCGCAGCGCGAAGTTTAACGATAAATTTGCGCTCCAAATATCGCGCAATATCGCACGCTACGGAACTCGTGCATATATTCACCTACAAATGAATTAACTTATATCATAATATCCCTTCTTAATATTGTCCCTAAAATACAAAGGATGTAACTATACTCAGTGACAAAAGTAACCATACACTTTTTGCAATTAGTATATTATTCGTCTAGTCACTCAGGTCACATAGTTATGACAACATGAGGTAAATACAATACAACATCATGAATTTGACACAATGGCTACTCAAGATAAATTACTATTCAAATGTATAAATATAACGACTAGCTGACCATGTAACGGTGACCTTAATTCAAATATCTGAAAACATAAACATTGGTTTGGAAATATATGTTTTATGTGTAATTGCGATTTAATATCTTTGGGAGGACAATATTATGATGTTTTTCTCAAGAACATGTTCGACCCAGTGGACATCTCAAACATACATGTACATGGTCTACCTACATAGTATTATTATAGATATGTCTATTCAGGATGATATGTTGCTGGCAGTTTATTAAAGTAGTACATTTATCAGTAGGCCATACACACAGGCAATTTCGTTTCCACCTCCGACTTCGGTGGTCGGAAATAGAGTTATGGCAGGTGGTGTATAATGGATGTAGATTCCGAATATGTTGTTACTCTCAGGATACGAAATCGAAAGCTGAGGGTATACAATTCGAGTACTCTGCATCTAGATACAAGTTTTAAATACCGTCTTTGTGAAGCAAATAATGATAATATTGCACGAGCAGGGTTATCCATACACGTGTTATGCATGGCATTCAATACATGAGACAGTAATGTCATTAAATACATGTTGGCATCAATACAATACCTACAGATTATTTGAACTTACTATTCAAACATGTTTACATGTCGCAATTATAATTATACACGATTTGAAACAGATTTTGCAATGAAATCTATGTTTGCAGAAAATTACTCATCCGATACAATACACGTTTTGTCCATTAGTATTGCGTAACCACCCGTGCGTGAACAGTGTATGATTTTGCTAATGTCGGAAAGTACACAATTACAGATGATAATTCCGTCTGAAATATGGGATGTGGACAGCCTCCAGATAGCCGACACAAACCACAAGGCAACGTTCGACATTCCAACATGACGCGTCGAAGTAATGACCAACGAAATCGAGTACATGTAATTGGTATGGTGAGTTCATTGTCATCAAAGAGCCATGTCGCCAGACTAATGGACTGTAGAAGAGACACGGTCGTTGACTAGTGGAATCGCTACCAACAATCAGGAAACGTTCAAGATCGTCCAAGAAGTGGGCGCCCGTGGGTCACAACAGCAAATCAGGACCGCTATATCCGCATAACACACGCTCGCAACCGCTTACAGGCGTCTGTCGGGACTGCTATTGAGACCATTGGGACGCACGACCGTCTCATTAATGAGCACAGATACGCCATCGCCTACGTGATGCGACCGCGGCGTCCTTACGTTTGGCCAATTCTAACACAAATACATCCTCGAGACAGATTGGCCTGGGCAACAGCGCATTCTGGATGGGCACGTCAGCGCTGGTCAATTATTCTGTTTTCGGACGATATCTAATTCAACTTCAGTTACGCCGATGGACGACGGCTCGTATACAGGCGGTGTGGAGAAAGATGTGCTCAGTGTTGTGTCGTCGAGGCAAACCGATTCGGAGGTGGCAGCATGATGGTGTCGGTTGGTATCAGCAGTGACTGCACAACTGAGTTCCACGTCATGCGCGGACGTATCGATGCCGTAAACTACATAGACAATGTACTCCAACGGATAGTTTTTCCACTCATGAAGAATACTCGCCTGACTCTGTACTAGCAAGACAACGCGAGGTCTCATACCGCTGATGTCAGCATGTAGTTCTTGCATGAACACGACGTATATAGCGTCATGCAGTGGCCATCACTTATTCCGGACCTAAATGCGGTGTAACAGCTCTGGGACGAGCTCGGACGACGCGCGAGAGCCAGACTCATGCAGCCGCAAAACACTGCGCTACTAGATGTGTGGGCACGGATACCACAGAACGTGATACGACGCCTGATTTAATTCATGAGGCAACGCTGTGCTGCCGTCATGGAGCAAGCGGGCACACACGTTATTAACTGAATGAAGTTGATTGAACTTGCTGCAGGCACACTTACATACTTACGGATTACTTTTGTATTCAACCCAGATGTTACGTTTTGACGTCATTTGGAACATTGGACGGTTGAATACTTTATGTTATTTAGTGATGCGCATCCATTATGATTATTGTATACACCTTTACCATTATTACCGTGTTTCGTGTCTTTTCGCCTATATAGGTCAATCCAGTTTAATGGGACAGTATGTTTTATTTTGTCGCTCACTATATGTAGTTATAGTATTACCGCTGTTGTACTGAACAAATGGCAGAAATAATAGTCCTTAGGACTAATAAATGCCATACTTATGGTTTTAGATGCAACATATTTTTCTCCGTACTTAGTGCACCAAAGTGTTACTATGAGTTCATTGAACACAAGTATCTCCATACCTGTTGTCACCGCCAGAAAGTGTTGCAAATTGGTGACAACAAGCCACTTTAGACCTACCCTGTTTTGTACCGAAATTTATTATATAAGGTTATTGCGGCTATTTTGTAATCTAATGTGGGATATAATTCAAACTTCTTTCATTTATATGTAATTGTTATTGTTTTATTTGGAGTAATGGCGGCGCCCATGAGGTATCAGTTAAATCTTATTTTTCATAAATACGACTGCGGTTTCTTCCTTTTAATGGTGACCATGTTTTAGTGCACACTTGTTATGAAATATATGCACGATACAGAGTAAATATAATTATTATACACATTTTCTTTGAGATCGTGGTGACATTGTACGCGAAAACATGCAGGGTTTATATAATTGGTATTACATGTAATGTGATTGTTTGTTTGCTGCATTTATTTCTGCTATAGATGTGGGAGAGCAGCGTTTACAAATGTGTCAATGCAAACCTGTGTGTAATGTAGCTACACAAACATGCAACAACAACGACAATGTTATTGAACAGTGCAGCTCAATATACATGTATGGTCGTATAAACCGAATGGAGAATATGACATGAAATACATTTACAGTTTCGATGATTCACGGGAGGCTGACTGTGATACACTTCATGTGTTTCTGATAAGAGTATATATTATATAAACAATTCATAATGCAATATTTCTATATTTAACTATGAATCATCAATGCACACGTATATTAATATGCATGAATGGGATTACTTGAAGTGGCGCATCCCACTCAAGTCAGCAAAGTGATGCAGGCTTGTCTGCATTAGGGACAGTTTCGATTATTTATATACGAATTAACGGAGACCTTAGACCATTCGCGTCAAATTCGTATACCTATGGACATTGTACATGTGTTGGCCCATTTAAAGTGGCATACACATACGCGAAATATTCAAACTAACTACTAAAGTAATGCTGCTAAATTGTGTATTGGCGGACTGCTCGTAGTGTTAACGGGTGGAACATGGTCATCATGAAAAGGAAGAAACCGCAGTTGTATTGATGCAAAATAAGATTTACCTGATACCTCATGGGCGCCGCCATTACGCTCTTACTACACAGTAAATATTAAAACGGGACAAAGGAAAAAAGGAAAACATTGATATCTTATTAATTATTCATACAATGGGTGTCTACTTGTCTAACGAAACTGGGTAATTAATGTCTTCTAGTCCCATTTTGCCATGGTTTGCATGTACGTCTATACGTGAGCTACACATGTTTCACGGAAGACCTTGGACGGTCAGACTAAAAAACTACTGGGTGTAATTGGACAAATAAGCAGGTGTTACAGTCAATGTATCAGTACGTTATTGCTAATTGAAAAACAGCGTGGCAAAGGAACGAAGACACGAAAAACAGCATGACGACGGAACGAAGAGACAATAATTAGCGTTTCTTCGAAACGAAGAAACGAAGACACGAAGGAACGAAGCATATGAAAAACAGTCTGGCAAAGAAACGAAGGAACGAAGATTAAGGACACTAAACTTCGTCTCTTCGTTCCTTCGTGGCAAAGGAACATTAATTGGCGTCCTGTAGGCGTAAAACAGCGTGGCGCCGAAACGCAGAAACGAAGACTGAGTGGCGATAATTTACGTGACATAAAATTACGTAAATTATCGACCTTATATGGAGATAATTATCGTCCCTTCATGGCGAAAAGACTATAATTAGCGCAGCGAATTCGATGAGACGAAGGTTTGTTATTAAACTTCGTTTCTTCGCTGCGTTGCCATGCTAATCTTCGTTTCTTCGACACTATGAATCGAAGAGACGAAATGTCCCGAACGAGCCACCATACATAGTGGAAATAACTGCGAGTGAGCGTTAGTTATCAATAATATCAGTTAGAAAAAATGTACATTTTTCACCGTGTAATTGTTTGCTGAATATTGCTATTTTGTGGAATTTAAATGTGGATTAATGTTAATCCTGGTGAATAAACCATGTTTACGTATTAAGTACTTCTTAACTATGATGTTTCACCTCCTGTGAAACAAAAGCAACGTTTACAGGTTTTATGCAATCTGACGTCAACAACACTTTTCTTAGGGCTACTTAGCCATTACATTTTTTTTCAGTTTTCACCGTGTCGTTGTTTGCTATTTTGTGGAATTTAAATGTGGATTAATGTTAATTCTGGTGAATGAACAATGTTTAATTAAGTCCTTCTTAACTATGATGTTTCACCTCCTGTGAAAAAAAAGCAACGTTTAAAGGTTTTATGCAATCTGACGATGAACAACACTTTTCTTAGGGCTACCTATTGTTATGATTTATGTAAAATACTAACATTTTAATTTAGGCTAACGAAATAGTGTTGATTCAGGGGTGATTCACATTAATTTGAACGCCTCTCGTACTTACTGTAGCTTCGGTCCAGTCCAGCATAATTTCATCTCCGAAGTAGTAGCAGGACCCTCTAAATGTTACCCACGTGTCCGGACAACAGCCACTCGCAGGATCTGCTCGCACAGACCAGCCTGTATCCAGTAGACAGGGAATAGTAGGTTAGTGCCGTGAATGGGTAAAACTATCTGGCAAGGCTTAGGAAACGGGATAGGCGAGGCTCTGCCGAACACATCCCGTTTCCGTGCTGCGCCAGATATGTTTCCCATTCACGGCACTCCTACTATTCTATTTATCCCGTCAACACCTACAAATGGCTTCTAAATGCAAATAAATAACCCCAGTCACCGCACATATTCATACGCAGTGATTATGTCGTATTGACAGGATATCGAAAATGTTTCACGGCATATACGCAGTGTGTTGACGGGATAAAACAGAATACCAAACCTGTGTCGTTTGATGATATCACGTTTATCGGATAAGGCTAGAAACCCGTAGGAATGTCGAGGCTCGAATTCCTACGGGTTTCTAGCTTTACCCGTTTCCGAGCCGAGTTTGATAAACTTAATATCAAAAGACATTGGCGTGGTATTATATGTATCGTGTAGTGTTTAATGCTAGAGGCTGGGAAAATATAACATGGTTTTCGTTGTAAATAAAGCTGGTTATATTGCGTCATTACACGGACGTAATTTTGTAACGGGTGTGACGACATTCGACCAATGGAACGTCAGAACAAGTAAAATACGAGACATTGTTTTTAATTAGCATGTATTCCAAGATGCATGATCACGCGGTTACAACTACAACAAAAATTACTGAAACTTCCAGGTACATTTTCTTGTATATTGTCCTTATTAAGTAACTGATTTTGATGAAATCTATTGCATCAAAGGCGTCTTGTTAAGCTGCATTTGGTGGTCTCGGTATTTTGGTCCAAACTGCTTTTTTCTGTGCTTACCATGTTTACTGACAAGGAAATGGATTCTTCGCAAAAACGACATAAGTATGTGCCGAAATCCCGAGACCGCCAAATGCAGATCATGAAGACGCGTTTGCTGCGCCATTTTGTATCACAATCCGTTGCATATTACGGAAACTATCAAATAATACTTACTTTGGAGTGGGCGCGCTTCAACACTTTCAGCCATTGTTGATAATATAATTGCTTCGTAAATCCGAGTAAAAGTGTGTATAAATAATATTATATCTGATACTGTTCTTCTTAGTGAATGATGTGCACGAGTTAGCGTCTAAGCCATCTTATCATGGACAGTAAGTGATCTAGTTTCAGCTGTTCCTTTTGTCACATACATCTCATACTTTGACAGATAAGCTCATACAATTTAGTGCAAACTGTTCTAAAAATAATTATTTAAGCAGTGCTATATGTTATATGTAGACGATGTCGATGCCAAGTCTTATTTCAGGCTGACAGTAATTTGCCCATTTGTTAAACACAGATTTAGAAGTTTCGACTGCTGTGTGGTATTGGCTATCTTTGAATGCACAGTCATATATGCTATATTACATGTAAACAAATTATATATCATGTATACTGCATTTCATGTAGTGCGGAATATTATTTGTTATGGACTTGTGCTGCTATCATAAAGCTGTTGCTAGCATAATATACGTGATCATAGTGTCGTTCATGTAGTTCTACAATTAATTGAGTGGAGTGACCTGAGGCCAGATTCACTAAACTTCATAAGGCTAAGAGAAGTTCTAAAATACAAAATTGCAATTTACAATAACATTGGAACTAATAGCCGATGTTGGCAAATCGTTTCTTCATATTTAATGAGTTGAAGATATGAGTGGTAAATTGTAGCATTATGGATTCTCGGTAATATGAGAAAGAACATTTCACCGTACGAAGTTTAGTGAAACGGGCCCCTGATGATATGCACAGTGTCATTGTAGACTTTGGAAATGACAATATAATAACCAATGTATCACACACGGTGCATGCTGTGGCATGAGTTAATTGATAGCACATGGTAAAAACTATCTTTGGAAACAAATTTTATTTTAAGTTTATCTGTAATATTTTTGTTGTCATAAGTCTGATATATCTTGTATATATTGGTGTTGCCTTACTTTTTGGACTAATGGTAATGGAAGAATGACTATCGAAATATGGAAGTTGTATCTCATATTCAAGATTGCCGCCATCGGCTATATTGGAAAACATGGCCGACGATGTATAAGTTTAGCTAAATTTCAAGAGAAGCTACATTTGTTCAATGACTTTATTCTATCTTATGTATGCACATTTCTAAAGGTCATGGAAGAATGAATAGCAAATAATATACAAGTTTACAAAGTTTCATTTAAAAGTTATAATAAAACTTTCTTTCAAGGATCATAGAAGAATAAAAGTAAAATATGGACGTTTTAGTACAAATCCAAAATGGCTGTTGTCCGTCATTTTGAAATAAATGGCCAATTAATAGCTCGCAAAATATGTGTCGTTTGTATTATTATAATACGTGGGTGGCAGGTGGGAGAATGTGACGGGTAATTAAACGATCGGGGTTCATCCTTACCGGAATTTCGACTGGAGACCTGGTTTGGCACTCACATACGTCTTTGGCATTTTGTATGTGACAGTTGAATCTGGTTATACCCCTTATGTGAGTATTACAATTACTCGTAATCTAAATATTCCGTTCTGATTTTGGGATCCCCTCACCCCCAATGCAGCAGGTTAAAACGGGATCGAACCCGTTTGTCCGGCCTTACATGACTTCAGCTGTTGATAGGCCGTTAAACATCAGTAAACAAACTAACAAACAAACAATTATAATACATTTTGTCTAGCTATGTTGAATGCCATAAACAAATTTCTTGAATCAGTTTTACAACTGAAATGCATTAAAAATGATATCCCGGAATTTACGCTGAAAATAATTTTAACTACATGTACATGTACATATTACAAGAACGGATATGGAACAGAATCACCGAATTAATAAAACCTAGTGTATGACATTCCTTCATACATAATTTGCTGGAAAATATTTTCCATGTGCATATTCTGTTTCCTTTATACGTACAATACTTTATGTTTCAGATACATGATGCATTTTTTCAAATATGTGACATTAAAATAATGTATGTTTTGTGAAGGTCGTGGATTAATTATTGATTGTATACAAGTGACCAGGCTAACATAATTATTGCACTTTTGTAAATGGATATTATGTGAATTACAGATTTAAAAGAGTCGAGCAGATTCGAATACTAGTATGTAATTTATGGGGGTTAGGTGTGATAGTTGGGTTGAGAGCATGTGCAGAGATATATATAGAACAGTCGTATGGATGGAGAACTATGGCCATGACATGCGAGCAGGAGCTTCGTGTGTCTGGAAGTGCATATTGTATGCAGCACATGGCAAAATCACTCTTGTGTATGTGAATATATATTTTGTTTGAAAGTAGCTCATTTTATTGCAACACATGTTTTATTAAATGAGCGAGCAGTACAGTACCAACATGTAGTGCACAGATTTGTCAGGCTCACTAAAGAACCAGATGTATACAGTATTGTGATTGAGCGACTTACACATGTATGCATATCGCAATAGCATGTGATCTCAGAAGCTAAATAGTGAATTGTGTTGCATATCGCAATATAATGTGGAAGCTCGGTAGCTAAATGGTCACTCGCGTGAATTGTGTTAGATACCATATATCATGGAAACAGGAATAATCCATGTAAATATATATATTGCACACATTACATGCTATAACAAAACTAATACAAGACGAGACGAAATTCAGTGCGCAAATACATAATGCTTGGCATACATCACGATATAATGGTCAACGTTACGTTCTTTTATAATTAGTCTAGCTACAGCAAGATATGATTCATCCGCTGCTATGTATAATGGTGACTACAACACTATCCCCTGCTAATAGAAACATTGCTACATATCGTGGACTGAATTTAAACGTTGATACAATGACGCCAATAATATGCAATGACAAAGTAAATTGACGAATATAGCTATGTTGGGTTCATGTCGGTGATTGGTATTATTAAGTGAGTCTGGATTTCCCTGAATTAAAAATGCCTCTGCGATACATGTACTGAATATATAGAACATTACACAAATATGCTTGCATTATGACAACATGTCATGCATAAGATAATATGCATTGTAAGACTTAAAATACTACACCATTACACTATATGCTTATAAATGATTAGTATGTGATGATTTATATTACCATGGAATGCATACATTGCATATTCGCATACATTATAATATTTTATAAGATTATATGTGATTGGTATATGCATATTTTATTAGTATACGGTATACGTATACTGCTGCAAGGTGCACTTTTTTTTTTCGTCATTCATTCCGGTCGTCTGTTGATATGTACTGCTGACAGTAACAATGTTGTTAAAGTTAGCATTCAGTGGCAGTGCCAAATGCTTTAAGCTGTATGTGTATGTGCAGGCGGCAGCCCTTTTCCATTTCCTCAAAGGTATTTTGCATTACAAGTGCCTATATTTCTGGCTTGCAATTGTTTTCATCATGCCATCTAATTTTGTTTTCCTAACTTTTACTAAGTTGTCAATTTTGTGTGCATATTTAGAATGGTACTTTAATACATTCTAACATTGAAAACTGCTTGGAAATTGTGGAATCAACCGGATCCAAACAGTACATGTACAAACTGTAAATATGTATGTGTTTCTACATATACATGTATACATATAATCTGTTTCCGAATGATTGATGGCAACCATCTTGGATTTCAGATTCAGTTTTGTTTACATATGTTATTATATTCCTCGGTTCATTTATTTCAAGTGAAAACTGTCTACAGATGGAAGAAATGTTTATAATAGCATCTACGACAAACAGTTAGCGAACTCGGATTTAATTGAAAATTTGCTGATGGCGACCAGTTGAATTCGAGATACAACTTACTAATTATGTTATTCATATGACACATATGTAGTTCTTTATCAAAGAGGAGAGTCACATTACAACATTAATTCATTAAATACATAATATTTTCAGCAAGTTTTACCAATATGGCAACCGGCGTCCATCGTGAATTTTAAATAAAGCGTCTGTATTATACTTTAATTACTCCATGACCCTTATAAACTTGAATATAACAGAAGAAATTTAAATCATTACTTTTATTGCTATTTAGCTACACTTATATTTGATTCCGCCCTCATCACTTGACACCACAGTGTTCCAGTGAAATAGGTCTCTCGCGTCCCTGACCACTACACGTACAGTTGTAACCATACCGGACACAGGCGCCATATACACTGTTTCCCCAAAACACCGCCTGTCAGATCTTGTTAAAAACCACATGACTAGCATGGAGGAATAAGCATGTAAATGCACACTACTGGGGTCATAACCTGCTTTGGATGAATTCATTTGCGAATTGAGAAAACCAACACAAACAACTTGTTTGTGAAAACGTCATTTTTTAATAAATGGCGAAACTTTGTATTATTATGTTAACAAACAAGAATGTAACATAATATATTGTACTCAACTATGCAATCCAATGTCAGCGTAGTTGAGCAAAAAAGCTAAAATATCTCATAATCGCAAAGTGGGGTGTTATCAACTGCCGGTAAGGTGGTGGGGCGGCGGTGTGTGTCGATAAAATGTAGAATTTTTAAATCAAATTTCAATGTGGTTTGTGTAAACTCAGAACATGGCTGTTAAAGAGATCACGTGGTCTAACTTGACCAATCGTAGCACATCTCATTATAATAGCAAAAGGGTTTAATTCGAGGGCCGATAAGAAAGTTCTGCGGCATAATCAAAACCTTTTAATTGCGTTAAAATATTTTTGATTCCGCCCTCATCACTTGACACCACAGTGTTCCAGTGAAACAGGTATATCGCGTCCCTGACCACTACACGTACAGTTGTAACCATACCGGACACAGGCGCCATATACACTGTTTCCCCAAAACACTGCCTGTCATATCTTGTTAAAAGCCACATGACTAGCATGGAGGAATACACATGTAAATGCACACTACAGGGGCCATAACATGCATTGGATAAATTCATTTGCGAATTGAGAAAAGCAACACAAACAACTTGTAACAATTTGTTTGTGATAAGAAAGTTTTCCAATATAGCCGTCAGCAATATTTACCATTGTCATACCGCAGATAAGTTTCTCGGCTTTTGATTGGCTAGCTTGCCTGGTCATATATATTATATGACCTGCCAAAGCCGTGGGACATAGAGGAATTGCGATTCCCCTCCGGCGCCTCGCGTCCAATGAAGACACATTTCGCAAGCGTCTTATGATTGCGAATTTTATTCCTCACTAAACACAATAAAACCCCGAATTGATCATTAAAAGTAACAAATTGTACACTCAAAACCAGTCTTTATTGTTTATTTTTCCATAAATATTCTTCGCTCATCAAAATATGAGCGAAAAATTAGCCAAAATAACCCGCTTAGTGTTTTCAAATCTCAACACACTTGGCTTCGTGACACGGCTATATTTAGGTCACAAACTATGGGTTCCACGCACGAAACGCGGCGTAGCAATGACAGCGATATTTGGGAACCAGTCGCATTCTTCTAGAGGCGCCAAAGGGAGAGCAGATCGATAGAGCAGTGGAATGTAAATTAAATTGCACGATATAAAAAACTGTCATAAAGTGGTTTCAGATGGATTTCTTACTCCATATTTAGTTTCTTTTCGTTTAATAAAAAAACGGAATGTTCATTTACGCCTTTATATTAAGACTGACGGTAGAAAATCGTGCAGTTATTGTGTGCAGTTAACTAGCCTACTATATAGGTTGTAGCTCACAGATATTAATATGACGAGCATGTAATTGTATAATTTGAAATATTTTATAATCCCTGCGTAATAGTACTGCTTTGGGAATTCATTTATACCAACACCAAAGTAACAAAGTGGTTATGTCTGTTTCATACAAAGACCATACTTATATTAAAATCATTTGCAAATTATAAACCGTGTCTAAACAGAAATATAAACACTACGGTAACCGTCTTATTAAATATTAAAAAGTGCATACTAATACATTGTTACGGTACAATGTGAACTGATGGCGGCCATTTTTGGTTTTGTTAAACTAGACATTTATCCATGTACTAGTATGTTTTACATTTGTTTTACTATGTCAATGTAATACTGTTTACTTTTTTAAAATGCTTAATGCCATCAACTTGATAACACAATTGAAATTGATGGGAATCGTGATATTTGGCGGCCATCTTGGATTTTTGTATAATAAATATTTATCCAAGCGTGTTTTTCTATTGCTATGGCCATTTAATGTGTACATATGATAGTATATAAGTATGTTTTGAAATGTTAAATGATGTAATACAATCAACACGATGGCAAATGAACGGAGATTGTTGGTGGCGATTTTGGATTCATATACACAATTTCTCAAGCAATAAACATCTATTGAAATAGCATAAGCTTGTACTTCACTTCTAAAATATAATCAAATACGAATAACCCAAGAACTGCTCAAATAGTATAGTTTTGTATATGGTTTAATGTGGTGGGGTAAGATAGTGGTGTATTGGCGGCCATCTTGGATTTTGGCGGCCATTTTGGATGAAATTGTTCAAGTTCGATTGTATGTAAATCACAAATACCGAATGGAATGTTTTCAGTACGTTTTACAATGTGTACATGCGGTTTTGCGGCAGTTTTATTTGAACGTTCGCAAAACATATGATACGAGCAGAAAATGTTGCTGTTAGTGGTGTCCACTTATAGGGGCATAAACATATTTAAACACTTTCTTTAAACGAAGACTTATAAATTTAAATCATGCAGAAATGTTATTCACCACCCCCCCCCCCACCTTATGGCTCAATCACTATATACTCATTTGACTTGACATAGATACCACATGCTAGTTTATTTAGATATAAATTTTATCCAGGAAACGTCTTAAAACTTCCGAGGCTGAACGTGTCAAGGAATTCGTATTCGTTTCCGAACCGAGCCTAATAAACTTGATATAAAAATACAAGTGATTAACGTGATATCAAAATACCCTAACGTGGTATTCTCTTATTCAGGTATCGTTTTGTGTACTTCAGTATCCGATGACTGCTATGTGGCTGTGACTGGAGAAATGGTGCTTACAGTGGGGTCAGCGTGTAAGTGCACACACGAACGAACACGACAGGTTGGGGAACCAACCTGTCGTGTTCGTTCGTGTGTGCACTTACACGCTGACCCCACTGTATGAGTTTTGCGACTACTGTAGATGCATATCAGCCTGCACTGTCCGCCATTCTATCAAGGAAACACCCGCCATCCTTCGAACAGCAATATAGATCATTATCAGGCTACAGGAGTGTGCTATTCGATCAGGGGCTACACTGATCACAAATCCGATAAGCCACATATAAGGGACACGAAGTTGACCTTAACAAGTTTTATGTGTGAGAGTCTTCCACTGTTTGTGTTACTTCATTCCCCTAACCTGCAGCTCACACCTACCTGGAGTGCCTCCATTCCCCCTTTCTCGCCACCTTAAACATCAACATCTCGACGTCATTCTCCAGTAGCAGACGTTTAGACTTCTCATCTTCCAGCCTCGTTTTAACGGCAATGACGTCACTGCTATCCATATCACCAACAAAATCACAGATTCCGTTTCCGATTACATTAACAACAGCGAACAGATATATGCAATACCAGCCCATTTTCATCTGTATTATTGAATTTTGAAACCGAACTGGTAATATATTATCAATGCTGACTACCTGTTTGCAAACGGACCCTCGGAGTGATATCTTCGCATCTGGAAAGTGCGGTGCGTACTTGGCAAAAATAGATGTTCAACATGCACCAGGTACAGTGTGCGTCAAAATTGCGGTACAACTTCATTTCAAATTGAACGTGTTGAGTCGCAGAAACATATAGGATAGGATATGCGTTATTTCAAAATACTTGAATACTGTGTTTGAAGTCAAACAGCTTGATTGTCTGAGTCTGAGTCTGAGCTGTATATATCCAAGAGATCCCGACGAGCTCAAGTAAACTAATTGTAACTATTGCAGAGCATATAAAACTGCAGGCACATGTACACTACCGCCTTTGATAATCTTGCCGATACTTATTACTTTTGTTATTTGAAAATGCTTGAATACTGTGTTTGAAGTCAAACAGTTTGATTGTCTGAGCTGTGCTACAGCTCAGGCTCAGCCAATCAAACTGCTTGATTGCGACTTGAAATTGTCAATAGTTGTTCAAAAACGTTTATACTGAATCTGGGCAAGATTAATGCAGGCGGTTGTGTACATACTTGTATGTATCACAGTCTTGAACTGCGCGTATATTTGTGAATTAGCATGATACACCACCGCCTTCGCTAATCTTAATGCGAGTCTTGAACTGCGCGTATATTTGTGAATTAGCATGATACACCACCGCCTTCGCTAATCTTAATGCGAGTCTTGAACTGCGCGTATATTTGTGAATTAGCATGATCAACAGGGTACACCACCGCCTGCGATAATCTTGCCCATATGAAACGTTTCTGAAAACATATATTGGCAATATCAACTCGCAATCAAGCAGTTTCATTGGCTGTGCCTGAGCTGTAGCGCTCTTGTCAGGCTCAGAAAATCAGGCTGCTTTCTTTCAAGCACAATATTCAAGTATTTTGTAGTAAAGAAATTGACAAATATTGGAAATATTAGCGCAGGTGGTGGTGTATGTCCATGTATTGCGTACATTATAAATGAATGGAAAACATGCATAAATCGATTGAACAGTAGACGAGGTGTTGATGGCAATACATTGCGGAAATACAAGTTGATCAAACATTACTTCGGTACAGAGTAGTACTGTCAAAAGATTATTTCAAATAGACACAGATCTGCATTCTGTAAATTTCGGTGTGGTGTTGCACCTATAAGACTCGAAACAGGTCGTTATGAAAACTTGTCAATTAGTGACCGACTCTGCATTCTGCAACACTGAAGTTGAGGATGAGTACCACTGTTTATTTCACTGTAACCTCTATGATGATTTACGAATGGAATTAATCATGAAGGAAAATGCAATATGTGATAATTTTACTCAGTTGTCAGATCAGTATAAATTTGTATCAATATTCAGATCCAATGAAATCATATGTCTATGTGCCAACACCTGCGATGCGATTTTAAATAGGAGGGCGCTTTTTTCTTTACACTTAATTAGCTTGTATTCCTTTTACATGTGTATATAATGCAACTATCGATTTATATTTCAGATTAACTACTTTTACGCTCACATGAATAGTTACTGTTAATCAGTTAATTTCAAATCTGATTGAAGATTATATATATAGTTTACAAACATTTCATAACATACTGCCTTTGTAAATATATCTCCGTATGTGGTTTATTCAAATGGTTTTAATACTTTCTTAGACAGCGGATTAATCCCACAACAGTCAGGATTAACGATAGCTATGCAGGATAGACGCAAACAAGCAGTAAACGCAACACCAGTTGTCGTTGTCACTGATTGTTATAACCTTTAGCCATTTCACCAACATTGCAAAGTATACTTATCTAGCAAAATATACTTTGAGGGAGAAATTTTCAATTTTAGGATAAATTTATTATTTGTTATTATACTGAATTTATTACATTATCACAGACATTCTGGCTGTGATAATGTAATACATTCAGTATGATAATTCTGCATACTTGTAATCATCAAATATATGCAGTCTTTAGTTCTATATGATATAATGCATTTCAGGAAAAATAAATAATTACTCCCTCGAAGTATACTTTGCTAGAAAAGTATACTTTGCAATGTTGGTGAAATCGGCTACAGCATAAGCGCATTGACAAGTGCAACTCCATTGGTTTATTACATTTTTACAAATAGTGACATGTTCCAAATACTAGTGACAAGTAGATGAGTGGCTCATATATATGTTGTCGCATGTATATGACTAGTCTCTTATAATTCTTATTCAGAATGACAATGTACTGTTTTACTGTTTTATGTAGTAATATCTCTGATATGTACATTCATGAGACTTTAATAAACACACATACATTGTAAGTCAGAAACCAACATATTAATGGCGGATACCTGTACAATGTTGGCACGTAAATTGAAAGTTAGCTACCACATGCTGAATCTAATTCACGTATATGACTAATCAAATTAAATTACATTACATTAAACACATAAAAGGGTCTGGCTGAGATATACACGGAATGTAATGATACTGATTATTAAAACATAATTCAATTTTAGATTTAAAGGAGATATAACAAGCTTCTGTTTTCGCCATACGCGATACGTTAACATCCGCTGTACACTGCGACGGAGAAGGTGCAATAAGCTTAAACGGGGCTTATATGGCGTTTGCGACCAGTGTTGATCCAGTTCAGCCTGTACATTCGCACAGTCTGAACAGGATCTGCACTTTTCGGCATTCCTTCAATAAAACACACTAACATGCAATCTAGATCGTATTTAGACTACAGGAAGTGTTATCTTTGATTAGGACCTACGCTAGTCACAAATCACACAAACCCCATTTCTCCAGTCACAGCCAAATTAGGCCGTCAGCCAGAAATGGCAACCCTCCCCCTACCCCTGTGGGATTTTGGCAGACATATTGTTTCCGAAACTACATTCAATTACGAGTTCTATGCCGTATGTCTGCGCTCTGTAACCCGCTGGATGAATGTTTGGCACGATTTTGAAATATACCACCCTCGGACTTTTCGCAATTGTCAAAAATCACTTTTTTCATTGCAAATCGACTGTTTTTTATCATTAGAAACAACTGATATGGCAGTTTTGTATGTTTTCTGTCTGATGTGTTCATAACTATACAACGGAATAATGTTCAAATAAATAATATCTGCTAATTCAGACGAATAATTGTGCACGTTTTGTTACCCCACCCACAGAATTTTAATGGCAAAACACCTACCTTAATAACTCCATAAAAGTATGGTACTTTTGTATTTTATTCGTGTCAATTGTACCTAGTAGTGTTCATTAGACATGTTAACTGCATATATGCCGGTTATCTGATGTCTGCAGTCGATGATACAATGTTGAAAACAAAGTATTTTTCACCATTCCCCACCCACACATTTTACAATGGGAAGTTTACATGTAATGAATTTCATTTATGTTATGCAGTGTCACTTACTTATAAAGTGTTAAATGCATATGCAACTACTTAGGCACTAGTGATAGATATCCTTGCATAATTCAGATACAGTGTGTCCGAGTGTTCGTCCGTCTGTCCGTCCGCTTCGCATTTTCTTAGTGATGGTAACAACTACGCTATATGTCTCATTATGCAAATCTCTCTCGGTGTCTATTAATTGTATCAATGGTAATTGTACTTACTAGTCTTTGCAATATATAGTGAATTCCCATATTCTGATTACATAATGTCTACAGCAGATGATGCAATGTTAAAACAAAGTAGTTTTAACTATATACTCCCCACCCACTGAATTTACAATGACAATTTTACATGTAATACTTGTTTTTACTTTATACGCTGCCAGATACTTATGAAAGGTTCATATGAACGTGTAGTTACTTACACCTGTATACATGTATGTGGCCTTGACTGGAGAAATTGGGCGTATGTGTTTTGTGACCAGTGAAGATCCCCATCAGCCTGTTTATGCGCACAGTCTGTTCAGGATTTGCACTGTTCGCCATTCCATCAGTGAAACACCCATCATGCTTCTAATAAGCATAATATATCGTTATCAAGGTACATGAGTGTGCTATTTGATCAGGAGCCACACTGGTCGCAATTCCCGTGAGCACCATTTCTCCCGTCACAGTCACATATTAGTTATACACACGAACTATAAATGTATTATACAATTTAATTGAGACGGTAAACTTTAATGCATGGGAAAGTCCAGCGACTCGACGTAACACTTACTCAAGGTGTATGATCACGTGGTACTAACAACAACAACAACAACAACAAGTACCGATTCAAAGTAAGTATTCTTGTATAGTGTCCTTATTACGTAACGGATTTTGATGAAATATGGCGCATCAAACGCTTCTTGTTAAGCTTCATTTGGTGGTCTCTGTATTTTCGCCAAAACTTCTGTCGTTTTTGCGAGAATTCTTCGCAAAACACATAAGTCTGTGCCAAACTCTAGACCACCACATGCAGCTAATGAAGACGCGTTTGCTGCGCCATATTTGATCAAAATCCGTTGCATATTAAGGATCAAATCCCATATCAAATAATACTTACTTGGAGTGGGCGACGTTGTTGTTGTTGATCATGCACCTTGTTACTAATCCTTCACCAAGTACACTGTAACACATACGTATATCCTATATCTAATAAAAACGTACGTACAACCACTATATGATGTTAGAGGAAATGTAAGTACTTTGCATCAATGCAGACTGACGGAAAGTGTCAAACATAAAACAAGTTGGTGATCAGATAATATCCTATATAAATACGTACGTAACGGATGAAATCTAGCACGCAATATTGGACAATGACAATGTTTGTAATCTAAATGCACTTATGATAGTCTATAATATAGCTTTGCAGCAGAGCACTGGCATATCTTTAAAAGTTGAACCAATCTGATACAAGCAGGCAGTTATTGTAATTAATGCATGAATCTTAAATGGTTGAGACATAATGATATGACATGTGAATTTACTGCCATAATAAATGGGGTGTGTTTCACTAAACTACGTACGACTAAAATGTTCGTAAGTGCAAAATTATGATAGTTTGTTTTGTTTGTTTGTTTATTTGGGTTTAACGGCCTATCAACAGCTAAGGTCATTTAAGGCCGGGTCAATGGGTTTAGTACTAAATCCGATATATTACCTGTACAAGGAAAATCCCAAAATCAGAACTGACTATTTACAATAAAAAAACAATATATTCAGCCCTGAAATCAGAATAATCCTGATCTGATGCCAGGTCCTCGCCACACCAGAATCACTTGGCCCCCTCCCAAAAGCAATAGGATCAGTAATAATCTTACTACTTTTATAACGGCAATAACCCAATTCAACTCCCAGGTAACAAAAGAGCCGAAGATAAAATCGTACCCGAGGGCCAAACCAGGCAAATCGTGTTTCCTATAACGAGGAACACCTACCGTTAATTTACGCCTTCACGTTCGCCCGACCAACCACCCACTTGGTACTCTGTAAATTGCACATTAACACTATTTTCTTGACGATCCTACATTTGCACTTACGAACATTTTAGTCGTACGAAGTTCTGTGAAACGGGCCCCAGGTTTCCGGTGCTTCTTGGTTAGGTTACAGGTATCGGATCCAAATAAACCAAGGCTAATGTAATTAATACGGCCGTTAGAAAAGAGATTGGTTATGAAAAACCTTATCTGTAGGTACAGCTTGTCGAAGATATTTGTGGTTGTAAGTGGAGAAATTAAGCTTATGGGCTTTGCGAAAACCTGTATGTCCAGATCAGCCTGTGCATCCGCAGAGTCTGATCATGATCTGGACTGTTCGCCATCCCATCAATGAAACACTCGTCATGTTTCTGACAAGCATTATAGGTCGCTATCAGTCTACAGAAGAGCTACACTGGTAATAAATCCCGTAAGCTCCGTTTATCCTGTTACAGCCACGTATTTGGTTACATGACTCATGCACCCTAATACAGATAATCGTGACTGTTCTGTTTCTGCAGGAGCTACAGTGGGGTCAGCGTGTAAGTGCACACACGAACGAACACGACAGGTTGGTTCCAACCTGTCGTGTTCGTTTGTGTGTGCACGTACACGCTGACCCCACGTTATGCTGGTCGCAAATCCCATAAGCTCCATTTCTCCAGTCACAGCCACATTTACTGATGAGTGTTTCCATGGTTTCGGACGAGTTTGACCTTGCGGTAATAGTATTACAGATATAAAACTATTTCCCAAAGGCAGAACATTTTTATCGTCTGAATAAATGATGTACTGTTAATTATATAACCAGCAACATGCATATGTTAGAAATATTTGATCACTTGCTTTATAATGTCTGAAAATATGGAGCAGTTATGCCCCCGCTCGCCGGCCCCATCCAAAAAAAAAAAAGGATCAACGACGGGTCATAAGCGGAGAGCACCACTGTGCCCTCTTATCAGGATCTATGCTGGTCACATCAATGCCAAGTGAATCTAGTAACACGTGGAATACCGCTGCGCAGTCTGATCAGGATTTATGCTGACTACCGTTTATGTGCAGGCTGATCAGGGTCTACAGTGTTCACACACAGAACCGTGCACAGCTGGTCGTATTTGAGCGGGTTCTCTGAGTTTATTCTGGTTTGCGTCGCACGAATGGTTTTAAGCACAAGACTGGCGGGTGATCCTAACTTATATTTCTATTGATTAGATGAAATTAGTTAATATTAATAAACGTACATATCAACATAATTATGTGAACATAGTGCATATAAGTATTCAACATATGGAATTGGACGTGCACCATGACTACGGCCTTTGGGGTTCAAACAGGCAAACGTTTACCCACGGGTGAACATGGTCGAACGTTATAATTGTGATCTGTCAGTCTCAGTTTCCCAACCAGTGACCTGTGACATTCCAAATGTAATTTATGTAATAAAGTTGTCGGTATGACATGGCGTTTATAAATCTATTTCTACCAGAACGAGATCTATACCAGCTGTCACACGTGGTCTGGAAACGGCTTTGATGGCGCTATGTTATATGTACATGGCAAACAAGCACACCGGCTACGGCAGCGCGGTTTATTCATCTGGTGGCCGTTTCACTAAACTTCGTACGACTAAAATGTTCGTAAGTGCAAAATTATGATAGTTTGTAAATTTCACATTAACATTGTTTTCTTGTAAATACATATTGGACTTACATTTATTGAGCATAGGCTGCATATGCAGCAATATGCAGCCTTTGCTCAATTAATGTAAATCCATAAATATAAATTTACAGACGATCTTAAATTTGCATTTACGAACATTTTAGTCGTACGAAGTTTAGTGAAACGGGTCCCTGGTACCTTGTAACAGCTTAAATGCGTTTGGCGAATTGAAGACATTTTGGCAAGCGATCATTCACAAACGTGATGTGTTTTGCTACTTGTAAAGTGCCTAACAAACGAGGTAAAACACATTTTACACTAAATATACCCGAGTCAGGCCTTGCACCGTAAAAATAGCAAACTCACATGTAGCGCCAACAGCTTCATGGTTGCAGGCAGTCTGCAATTTTGTTATTGCATATTATAAACCAGTATTGATTTAACTGATTGTGAAAATTTCAAATCACTATTTGCTTATTTCTTTCTAAAATTATTGCGATTATAAAAGTGCAAAATTTCCGTTTTGATTCAGACACCCGCACCCAAGTATGACCACTGTCTGATGCTTTCAGTAGCCGATTTCACCAACATTGCAAAGTATACTTTTCCAGCAAAGTATACTTTGAGGGAGCAATCATTTATTTTTCCTGAAATGCATTATTTCATATAGAACTAACTACTGCATATATTTGATGATTACAAGTATGCAGAATTATTTATTATTATATTGTGATATGTAATAAATTCAGTATAATAAAAATTAATAAATATATCCTAAAATTGAAAATTTCTCCCTCAAAGTATACTTTGCTAGAAAAGTATACTTTGCATATTTATGATAATTCTCGTGAGTAATGACTTAATTTTTCATAGAACGCCTATATTCTCGTGAATAGTTACTGGCGTTCTATATTTATAATCGGTCCACGGGTCGAATGGGGATCGCTGCGGGAAACTTCGTAAAATGAAAGTGTGTCAATACCAATAAGGTATATGTTCGTTCAATATTTAAACATGCTAACACCTGTAAACATTCGATAGGTTATATTAAAATAATAATACCCATGTAATTCGCAAAAAAATAGCTTTCCAATGAAATTTAGTTTAATAGATTATCCCGTATGGAGCCTCATTTAGAACCCCTCGTATGCCATATAGTCAGTATTTGAACATTTTTACTAAGAGCCATAGTGTCATGTGTCCAATTTATTGGACACAGGACACTTTTTTTTAATGTAATATACCAACCAGTAACACATTTAAGTTTAACAAGTAAGCTATTTGTTGTAAAAAGCGATTTTATTTACATGTGTGACGTCATACAATATTTCGTGTTAATTATGGTTAATTATAGTTACGCTATAAAAAGTAATTCCGAAAATAAAATCTTTTAAAATGTATATACGTTTGCTATATCCACAATTCAATCAACTAATAACATACATGTATAATATAAGGAAGTGAGTTTTGTCATTATCTATTTGTTGCTGGCTTTATTTTAGTTTACCTGCCAAACGCGTAATAATACAATGATTGGTCATATTGCCATTACACGTAGGCTCGTAGCACAGGGCTACTAAAATAATTCCATTGTATTCAACTCAATCTGTGTAGATAGAGTCTCTTATACTGCATGACTTCAAGTGGGTGGGGAATATTCAACATTGCCTGTGCCCTACTGGTCCAAGCCATCGTGAAATTATTGCTGTCTTCATTGTTGATAAGCTCTAAATACGGAAATACAGATACTCATTGTGTACTCGACGATTTGTGAATGCTACGGACGTACATTTCTGCAAATTTGCTAAAGTTGACAATACGGCGAAAGCCAAGACGCATCAATAATTGGTCTACATTTTACATAAGTCTACTAGCTGCCAGACACGAAACATTCGTTTCAGGTTATAATTATTTCTTTATTACTGTTGACAAATATTTGAATCGTGCTGACTTCGACAGCACTTTTAACAATCATTAATGTGTAAAAAAAACACACATATGTGCCGAGTCATTGGTTTTCGCGACCAATTTTGTTTCCACAATTGTTGTTTAAATAGCTCATTTCTAATGTATGGTGCATCTCGGCACCTCGATACTTGTAGATTCACTTTGAATATATGTTTTTAGTCCAACAAGTCAACCGTGTATGTGGCTTTGCACACACCAATATTTTACATGTCTGATTATTCATGTTGTTTTCTTAAGACAAGTGTTTTCAGAAAGTCATGTGTTTACATGATTTACAAAACTATAACAACAGTGATCAAACAAGTAAAAAAATTGAAGTGCAGTATTAAGTATTTGCATTGCGGTGTGTGGGCTTCCTAAAATTTATTAGTACACAGGGTACCCATGTTTGGTCTGGGGTGGTGATGAGGGACTTCTTTGCTTCATTGTGGTGACCTCACGACATATGGGCGGGGGTAGAGACCGTATGTTTGTTAGGATTACAATCGTGTCTGTTAATTCTGCGCACCTAATAATAATTTTCGTGAACATTTCCATATTCAGTCTAAATTCCCTGAACACTCAAGGCAGTTCTTAGCCGAGATAATCACGGCTAAACGGATGGCTTTTACTATTTCATCTGTCGTCTATTTTCTGTATCCGCCTAGCGGAGACCCAGCCAAATTTGATTAAAATATCAGTCCATTTTGTCCTTGAGTTTTGCGAATAATACGGGAATAAAATGATAACCAATTTCGGTATATTTGCATGTGTATTATTGGTTTATGAAGCTTTTTTTAACAGATCTGTTGTTGATCTATTAATTTAGTAAGCAAGACCACTAATCATTTTGACCATGTTCTGAATAACATTTTACCAAACTATTGGAATGGGATAAAATTGTGACTTAGTATACCGTTAATCAGCTGATTTATTCCAAAATCAACATAATTTATTCTGACATAAGCTGGGCAAAATATTACGTGAATTGTGCATTAGCCGGTGCGCAGAATTAGCCGAAATAACATTTTTTATATGCAGATCAGAATGTCAGTTTTCATTGGTTTGATACATGTACAGATATGTATGTCTCATTATTATTGAACCATGTTATTGTAGTTGCGAACAATAACTCTTGCAATCTACTCCAGTACCGTCTGTAGCAGAGTTACTATTCCATTCATACATGTAGACTTCCTCTACATAATAGCTAATCAGATCTGATTTACACTTTAGTTGTTACTTGTGACATAATTTGTATATTTTCCATCTGAAAAAAAATATTATAAAAGTAATACGTATGGATCACGATTTGCCTGGTTTGGCCCTCAGGTACGTTTTTATCTTTCGCTCTTTCTGTTACCTGGGAGTTGAATTGGGTTATTGCCCATTATAGAAGTAGTAAGATTATTACTGATCCAACTGCTTTTGGGAGGGGGCCATGTGATTCTGGTGTGGCGAGGACCTGCCATCAGATCAGGATCATCCTGATTTCAGGGCTGAGTATATAGTTCTTTTATTGTAAATATTCATTTCTGATTTTAGGATTCCCCTCCCCCATTTGTACATGTACTTGAACATGTACATGTACGTGTACAGGTAATATATGGGATTTATTACTAATCCCATTGACCCGGCCTTAAATGACCACAGCTGTTGATAGGCCGTTAAACCCCAACAAACAAATATATGATACATGTAGGCTTCCTCTACAGAATAGCTAATCAGATCTGATTTACACTTTAGTTGTTAATTGTGACCTAATTTGTATATTTTCCATCTGAAAAAAAAATATTATAAAAGTAATACAACACTTTACGTGGGTGGTGGTCGGGAGAACGAGACGGCGTAAATTAACGGTAGTGGTTCCTCCATATAGGAATCACTATTTGCCTGGTTTGACCCTCCAGTACATTTTTATCTTTGGCTCTTTGTTACCTGGGAGTTGAATTGGGTTATTGCCCATTATAAAAGTAGTAAGATTATTACTTGTCCTACTGCTTTTGGGAGGGGCCAAGTGATTCTGGTCTGGCGATGACCTGGCATCAGACCAGGATTATTCTGATGTCAGCGCTGAATATATAGTTTTGTTATTGTAAATATTCAGTTCTGATTTTGGGATTTTCCCCCCATTTGTACATGTACGTGAAAATATACATGTACTTTTTCTTTTTATATGAAACGTGAATTTCGTCACTGATATCAAGGGCGATAACCGTGTTTCCATTAAAGGTTAATGGAAACTATATTCTCTCTGCTTATTTTTTTTATGTGCAATGATCGTACTTTATAATGTGTCAATACAAATATTTGTTCGGGTGTCACATTTAATTGGTATAAATAATTTAAAAATGTCATGTCTCATTTGCATATCAAAATAGCCTGATACCACCGCGAGTCACTATCAGTAAAATCAAGATTACAAAATTATTATATCTGTATAGTGGGCCTGCACTCGTAATTTTGAAAACTGGCGGAATACATGTACCGTAGTTACACAATTATACACTTATTTAATTGTTATACACAAACTGTTATGCCTACTAGATGGGACCACATGTTGAAGTACATTATAACGGACCAAGGTATATAAATAAAACACACACATATATATATACCTCGGTCCGTTACTTCAACCTGTGGATGGGACCCCAACTTTAGCTGATTCATGTAATTTGCGAATCAGATCTCTTATTCACTATTCTGCAGAGGAAGACTATGAATGGAAACGTAACTCTGCTACGGACATTAAGGTTGTAGATTTCAAGAGTTACTGTTCACAACTATGAACAATGTGGCTTACTCGCTTAACGAATTTATCCAAGTGTTGTGAGTTTGATGCCCGGGTGGGATGTAGTTCTCTAAGCACTGTTTCATGTTGGAAAGTTGCGGAGTCATTTGCTGAGTAATGGTTAATACTGGTAAGAAATTCAATAAAAGGCTAACCATGTACATAATAGTGTTTGATTGTTTGTTTCAGGGAAGCCGTCTACATATCTTAGCCATCTGGATTATTCGTCGAGCCTCTTCAACTTCACCCTGCAGTCGAGGCAAACACCAGCAGAGCTATTTAGATAGTATATGGGCTGTCCCAGAAGAAGCAGATAAGGCGGAAATTGTTTCTCATTCTGCTGTTGAAGGACAAAGGCCACCAGAAGAATCGCTGCCCGAAGACACTACTCCACAAGTTGGCGAACACTCGCGAAATGGGAACTGATCCAGTTCCTGACCTACACGAAGTAAAATATAGTGTCGCCATGACAGACTGTCATCATCTTAAGATCAGCGACATCTGAAAATATAACCCTCAAGGAAGAGCTTGAGAAAGACAAGTTCAGTTACAAAAAAATAATAATTTAATCGGAGTACCATCCATGCCAGCGGCAGTGTTTGTGTGGTTCTTAACTTTGATTTCTGCTCTAATCATCTAATCAACCTGTTGAAAGGATGTGTCGAGAAGACATGTTACTTCTTGTTTTGATGGAATTGAGAATGAATCCTATTCACATAAATCTGACTCGTGCAGTTTTAAGATTTGTCAATATTTGTTCATTCTTGTGGTGGACAGAATGACATTTGTACATTTCTGATTATGTGACACTTGAAGGATTATATATTGAAATGGTCAGAAATATATTTACTATGCCTTTACACATATGTGGCTGTGACCTCAGGTTGAAATAACGTACCATGGCCTATAAATACATTAGATACACCTAAAAGCATCAATAATAAGGTAAACAAAATATATTACTCCATGTGTGATATACGGGAGTAAATAATTTGTTTAGCCTATTTTCTTTCACTTATTGATGTTTTTAGGTATATTTAATGTATTTATAGGTCTTGGTCCGATACTTTAACCGGTGTCTGTGACTGGAGAATGCGGTATATGGGATTTGTGACCAGTGTAGCTCCTGATCAAATAGTACACCCCTGTAGCCTGATAATGATGTGGCTTGTTAGAAGCATGATGGAGATTTCATTGATGCAATGGTGGACAGTGCAGATCCTGTGCGGATATGTGTATCTACACTGGTCGCAAATCCCATAAGCCCCATTTCTCCAGTCGCAGACACATAGTTGAGCAAATTTAAAAATCCTACCGCCAACCTAGAGTGATTAGCATTTAAGGTATTGCATTCAATCTTTGATTAATAAATTTCTGTTTAACATCCACTGTTTATAAAGTCTGTATTTGGTTGGTTTCACATGGTTTCAGTTATCTTCGCAATAAAGGATTTTACTTGAAACATCCAGAATAGACCAAAGACAAACTTTGTAGACTTTCGAAGGGAAACGAAAATTTACGAATTAATGATGTATTGTTGTGCTATTATCATGATTATAATTGAAATCAATGCCCAATGGTCAAACTTGTAACAAATTACATGTTTACAATACATTTCGACTTCGAAATTTGACTTCGAATGAAATGGTGCAATTGGTTGATATTGGTCATTTGCAGTGCATGATGTGAGAAACAGCATATTGAGGCATCATCTGTAACACAATGCCTTCAATCATGATTCATACCCAGGCATACAAAGTATGTCGAGGTGTATATAGTTTTTGTATTTTCGTCCATCAGTAAGATTTGTGTTGGTTTTTGGGTACCCATTATATCTGCAACCGTAAATCGCATCGAGTTGAATCTTCATATACTTCTTTATCGTCATCCATATTTATTATACTGTAGCACACCGATGTGGCTTTCCTGCACAAGGTCAAATTACTTAAAGTTTTGAAATATTTGAGTCAAACATGTCAACGTTTTTAAGTACACAATCTCCCTACAACCGCAAGTCGGGTTGTCTTGAATCTTCATATATATATTTCTTTATGAAGTTAGAAGATCAATATTTTCTTTCTATAGCCCTGGTGGGTGCATGTGATGGGTAATTTAACAATCGCGATTCATCCTTACCGGAATTCCGACTGGAGACCTGATTTGGACCTCACATACGTCTTTGGCATTTTGTATGTGACAGTTTAATCTGGTTATTCCCCTTGTGTGAGTATTACGATTATTCATAATCTCCTTTTAGGGAAAGGGGCCAAGTGATTTTTGTGTGGTATGGACCTGGCACCAATTCAGGTTATTCTAATTTAAGGCCTGAATATATTTTTTCTCGATGAAAATATTCCGTTCTGATTTTGGGATTTTCCCCCCAATGCAGCAGGTTAATACAGGATCGAACCCGTTTGCCCGGCCTTATATGACCTTAGCTGTTGATATGTCGTTAAACACCAATAAAAAAACAAACAACTTTGGCATTTTGTATCCGACAGTTATATCCCTTATGTGAGTATTACACCATGGCTCCTGATAGGCCGTTACACACCATTAAACAAACATTCCATGGCCCACTTATGCGGCTTTCATGCACACGGTGAAGGTGAAATTACTTTGAAACTTGCGTTAAATGTTTTGAAATATATGCGTTAAAGTTTTAAGTAAACAATTTCTCTGCAACCGTATGTCAGATTGAATTTAAACTGCATATCTTTGTCTACCAACATCCATATTTTCATTTTATAGCCCACGCATACGGCTTTCATGCCCAAGATCAAGGTCAAATAGTGTTAAATGTTTTGAAATATTTGCATTAAAGTTTTAAGTACACAATTTATCTGCAACAATATGTTTGATTGACTGGAAATGTCACATACTTCTTTATCAACAGCCATATTGTCATTCTATATCTCACCTAAGCGGCTTTCATGCCAAAGGTCAAGGCCAAATGACTTTGCGGCGGCCGAGGGTATGTGTGAGACCCCGCTCACTTGCTCTAGTCCTTAAAAACAACTGCATTTTCGCTGTCTGGCCCATATTCGACGGGCGTATTTTGTGACTTGCGGCACTCTTGTTGTTTATTTGTTGTATTTTGCGGCGGCCGAGGGTATGTGTGAGACCCCGCTCACTTGCTCTAGTCCTTAAAAGCAACTGCATCTTCGCTGTCTGGCCCATATTCGACGGGCGTATTTTGTGACTTGCTGCACTCTTGTTGTATATTTATCACAACTCTTGCCTCACTAATATTCCAGTGTTCTCCCTTTGTTTTGTTCATGCATTGATTTTGTATCTGGCACATGGCGATATTTAAAATTTGACCAAATATGGTCCTGCTATATATCAAATCGAAGGTATCGTGGAGACAATCACTCTGGATAATTTGTTTGTCAAATTCGGATGATACATCGTACAAGATGGCCGCCGACAAGTCATCCTTTAATTATAGATTTCGTCTTCTTCTCGTGTACCGTTTGGCCGACGCTGGTCAGACTTCACAGTTGTGGTGCGTGGGTGAAGCATTTTCATATTTGTTAAAATGGAGGTTGTCGCATAATCCAAGATGGCCGTCGTAGAAAATTGGGTAAAATTCTTAAAAATTCATATCAACCATGTTAATTTTACATTATTATTATTTTTATATCAAGCTTGAATTGCCACTTTGATATCAAGGGCGATAACACTGACTCTTTAAAATGTTAATGAAAACAACTATTTATTCTCCCTATTTATCTTTTGATGTGCAATGATTATATTTTGTAACAAGTCATTAAAAATATTTATTCAGGTGACACATTTAGTTGATATAAATAATTTAAAAATGACCTGCTTCATTTACAATCAAAATAACACGATGAGTAGTAGTAAGGGAGTCAAAATGATACCACCTACCGTGATATGATTTATAACCCTCTATAATACCCCCACCACCCCCGAAAAATCAAAAATTGGTTAACGAGGAAAATTGTCTCCCGACAGCAAATTTATGAATTTTTGGAGAAAATATTTTTGAAAAGAGAGAGTCCCAATTATATTGGTAATTGACTTTTGAAAAAAGTCGAAATCATTCATGCAAGTACAATAGTTTATATTCCTCATTTTTTCTCTCCGATATAGCTAATTTATTTCGCAGATCAGCAAACTAATTCTACCAGCTCTAGTCTACCACGTTCACCTTTAGCCACATGACAGCGTAGTTGCTTATGTCTACAAAGAGTTTGGGCACTAACGAATTTACAAGGGCATCTGGGGCATTGAAATTGTGGGGGGACACAAGGAAACTTTCTACGTCTCGCTAGATGCCTTCGTAGATAGTCTTTACACGTAAACGTCTTACAACAAGTCTCAACATCCATTATATATGTATCATAACCTATGTATTTATATGTTCAATTGGACGTGAAAAAAACATTATGTAAAAAATTTTTGACGTCCGATTGAACAGATAAATTATATATGTATATAACCTATGAAATTTATCTGTTCAATTGGATGTGAAAAAATAAAAAAACATTATGTAAATTTTTGACGTCCAATTGAACAGATAAATTATATATGTATATAACCTATGAAATTTATATGTTCAATTGGACGTGAAAAAAACGTTATGTAAATTTTTGACGTCCAATTGAACAGATAAATTGTATAGGTTATACAAAAGTATATATACAAAAGTATATACAGAAAATTTGATAACGCCAGATACTAGAGCAGAAATAGAAAGTTTGAGAAGAGAAGCCGAATCTCTAGGGATTACTTATAGTACACGGTTGAGAGTTAGGGGGTTGACAAAGCTGATAAATGCCACAAAGAATGAGGCGTTTATGAAGCGGTTTACCCGCGCCTATAAAAGAGGGGCATTTAAAGACCTCTCACTAGCAGAGGAAGTTGGTAACAGAATTCAAAAAGAAAGTATTGCGGAGCTAAGGGCTAGTGTTATAGCACCAAAAAAAGAGAGCCTAGGTAAAATCTTCTGTCGTTCGCGCGATAGTGGAAAAAGGTGAAGAAATATTTAGGGATCACGATGAAACATTGGAAAAGGTAGAAAAGGGAAGACGGGTAGTTACATTATCCTTTCGTAAAAACATTAACATTAACGAGTCTGAACGCATGTCCGATAAACTCGCTCCGTATCTAACAACCAATTTTTATTTGAGATATTCATATTCTTACAAGCTAGAACATATGGAGGAAATTAAAAATGGAAAACCTGTAACTATAATAATGCACACAAATCTCGGTGGTAGCGAACCACTATCATCAATGAAAAACCGTTAAAAATGGCTGTCAGATAAGGAGCAAACACGAATAATGTCCGATAAAATAGACAGACCGAATACAAAGTGGAAGTTTGTAGGATGGGTAGAGGTTTTCGTAAAGCTAATACAGGGTAGCAGGGGAATAGATTTGGGACTACAATCCAAAGAAGCGGCAGGAGGAGAACTTCCAGAATGGCTGAAGAATAAAAAAGTTATGTATTCTTTAGATAAGTATAATGACGACCTTTGTCAGTTCAGGTGTCTAGCTATGCATATGACAGATAAAAGACCCGACAGATGTACAGAAAAAGCGAAAGAACTTAGTAAGCAATATTTCGGTAGTAATGTGGTTTCACCAATTACTTTTTCAGATCTGAAAAAGGTTGAAGAGTTTTTTAAAATCGGTATAGAAGTATATCAACCCACCGAATGTAACGTATGGTGCTTGAAAAAGGTACCAGTGCACTATAAGGCAATAGGGAATAAACCAATGACAATAGGACTGTTTAATAATCACGCATTTCTGATAAAAAACCTTAAAAACCTATCTAAAATTTACGCATGCGATAATTGCAAGCAGAAATTCACGAAAGCGAGTAATATGAAGAGACACGGACCAAAATGTATGAAAGGTGAGACAAAAGTAATATGTGATGGTAATTATTTAGAGCGCCCGCGTTCGTCGTTCGAGAAAGCGTTCTACCCAAACAGTTCTAACAGTTACGGGACGATCGATTGGATGTACTCTGTGGAAAAGCGCGAGGGAATTCACATTCACCACGAACGGTGTTGACACGGGGGTGAAAGATGGGTTTTAGGAGCTCCAGTAGATGAATACTGTACGGAAACCAATACCGTATATCAATATCACGGCTGTTACTGGCACGGGTGTGAGATTCATGCAAATCATAGAAAAGAAGAACGCGCATCCACTATGAGAAGAGATACACTTATTAGAAGAAGCAACAAATTCAACCTAGTAGTTATGTGGGAATGTGAATTCCAAAGAACGGGTAAAGACATAAAGATCGGTTGCGACACTACTCTTTATCCATATCAGATAGTATACGATTTTGAGGCATATCTCAACCCAGAATTTGAAACTCTCGGTAATAATCTAGAGTACGAAGCCGAGCACGTTCCGGTAAGCGTTAGTATAGGAGATAATTTCTCAGGAACAGTAACTCATATTTGTGATAAAGATCCCGCAAAACCTATAGAAAAATTCGTAGAATATTTGAAAGTCAGTGGAAAAGCTATAAGAGAAGAAGTATGGTCAAGATATGGGTTTAATACAGAACATTTACGTAAAAACCAAATCGCCAAGATCGAACAGTGGATAGAGCAAGTACCGGTTATAGGTTTTAACAGCAGTAAGTACGATATAAACTTAATAAAGAAATACCTAGTAGGCGAACTGGCATCAGCAACAAAGAAAGTAATGGTCGGAAAACGTGCAAACGCAACAATATTTCTATTTACTCCAGAGTTTATATTTCTTGATGTAATACTTTATCTAGGACCTTGTGTAAGTTACGATAGTTGGATAAAAACACAGAGGTGTGGATATTTTCAAAGATGCGGGAACACTACCTGGAGTAGCTATACAATATTTATTGAGAGGAACCATTAAAGAACAAACATCTTCAAAGACGATTATACGGAGGATGCTCTATATGCACCAAAAGAAGAAACATACGAAATGATGAAGGACGCTCTAGTTGGCGGTCCATCAATAGTATTTACACGATATGCAGAAGCCGGTGTTTCAAATATTAGAGTGGGTTCCAAACCTTGCAAGGCTGTTTTGGGGTACGATGCAAACGCGTTATATTTATCTACGTTAAATAAAGAGATGCCGTGTGGGAGAGACACTATACACCATATAGATACCCCACATAACCCTATATTTATTAAAAGGTTTTGTAAAAGAGTTTTATCTGGAGACTGGTTTGTGTTTGCGGAGGTGGATATAGAAGTTCCACACAACTTAAAAGATAAGTTTTCTGAAATGTCCCCAATATTTATAAACAGAGAAGTAGAGGTTGATGAAGTTCCCACACATGTTAAAATATTTAGATACTGGCCGAACAAGAGGAGATGGAAAAAAATTGGTGGGATCTATGACCGCCACTAAAGTATTGCTGTACGCGCCACAGTTGAAATGGTATTTAAAACACGGCCTAGAAATAACTGGAGTTCATCGTGTTATAGATTATATTAGCGGAAAACCATTTGAATGGTTCGCAAAAGAAGTTACAGCCGCAGGACGAACGGGTGATGTAGAACCAAATAAGAAACCAGTAGCCGACATAATGAAATTATTAGGAAACTCGTGTTGTGGAAAAATGATAGAGGCAACGGAGAGACATTTAAATACGACATATACGCAAAACGAAACCTGTGTTGACAAAGCATTAAGATCTGCATTCTTTGACGATTTGGAAGAGATAGGAGATGCGTACGAAATATCTTCAAGAAAACCCAGGTGTGCGGTAAAGAGACCATTCCATTGTGGAATAGCGGTTTATCAACTAGCTAAATTGAGAATGTTGGAATTTTACTACGAATTTCTAGACAAATACGTAAAAAGAGAAGACTTTGAATTAATAGAGTGGATACAGATAGTATGTATATAGGAGTTAGTGGAAAAACGATAGAGGAATTGATTAGACCTAACTTACTAGACGGGTTTGAAGAAGAAAAAAAGAAATGGTTGGCTTGGGATAAATGGAGCGAAAGAGAGCCCGGACTTTTCAAAATGGAATTTAGCGGAGATAGGGCGATAGCGTTATCTAGTAAGTGTTATTTTGTAGAAAAATTTAATTTCACTAAAGATAATTTGGAACAAATTAAAATTAATAAAAACTCTGCGAAAGGAATGTCCAAGAGAACCAACAATTTAAATTGGGATAGATATAAACGAGTACTAAGTGAAACTACAGAAGATGGAAAACACATTATAGATGTAGCACAAAATAGAGGATTTAAATTGAAAGACGGCGTTATGAAAACGTACTGTCAACAAAAATTAGGACTCTCGGCATACTACGATAAAAGACGTGTGTTACCAGACGGAATACATACAGAACCTCTCTAATGATTTATTTAATAATTTTGAAAAAATTAAGAAAATTAGCAATCTAAAGACTCTGACGATCCGGGGGTAGCTGGGTGTCAGAAGGCACCGCAAGAAGTTGTTCGCGAACAAACCCTTGAGATGGCCCATAATCCAAATAGTAGAACACGGGCTCATCGGGCTTGGTAATAGATCGATCTAGATGATATACATTGAGAGACCACACGGGATCAGTCGCGCGGCGGCTGCCACCTTCGAGCTCTCCCGGTTGATAGAGGTACCGGACATCAATATCCGATGGAACCTGTTGCTCCTCTAAACCATCTGGTCGCCCACGCGAGACGGCAGAGGGCTTGCTCGTCACCATTTTAAACTTGATAGCATCTACGGGCTTCTTACCTATCAATCTGGTCACCTCTCCGTTCAGTGCGGAGACCACGGCGGGCAGTCTGGCCACCCACTCGGTCGATCGCGAATGAGGGTCTACAAGTTCTTTAGCGTATTGGTGTCCGAACAGTCTCTCAGCCAAGGTTCGATTGAAGCGCTCCACGATCCCCTGGTCCCGGTGGATGTTGACGCGGCCGCGTCTGACAGAAACTTCGTGCTTAGACAATAGATGAGAGACCGCGCCCATGAACTCGCGGCCGGGATCGACCTGGAGAAGATTCGGCCATTTGAGTGGACTCCTCTTATATATTCGGGAGAGAGCCTCGGCCACCTCCTTAGACTCTTTAGTGGCCAACGGCTCAGCCCCATTATAACGACTCGCTACGTCAACGATTGTCAGTGCGTACTTGTACGTCTTACGACCGACGCGATCGTGAGGGAGAAACAGGAGATCCGCTTGGTGAACTTGGTTCGGTACCGGCACGTCGAATTTCGGGCGCGGAATATTGTGAGGCGCGGGTAAATAGATCTGCCAGATGGCCTGCTTCTTGAGCCATTCCTTGACAGCATTTTCTGAAACCTTGGTCGCCGCCGCGAGGTTCTTGATGGCCGCGAGTCCCTTCCAGTAGCCGCGGGGGCTATAGTACGCGTTCGCTAGCTTGCGCGTTAGGCGAACCGATAGTTTGGTATTAAGTTTGCGCGTGTTCATCGTATGCGATGTATTCTAATATATCGGACAATCTCCAACATGCCCTCGCCAGATCGTCCGGTAACTGCGTCGATAATAATAAATCTTTGTTGGAAGTACAATCGCGATTGGGGGTTAAGTTCTGAAGAAACTTGGGAAAATCTAATCCCCCAGGATTGGTGGAGGAATCTAACATCCGCTTTGCGAAAAGGGTGGCCGCTTTTTCGTCCTCCCGCCACGTCTCGAGAGAATCTCGGGCCAGACGAATCATACCCTTTGCACCAGCTATGCGGTGTTTAAGGGCAGTGTAGCCTACATCAATCATAGCAAAATAATGTTCGTCAACTGACATCGTTCTATATATATATATATAAAAATAATATTTAAAATTTAAAATAATTAATTTAAAATCTCAATTGAATATAGTAGCCGACGATACCCACCACACCCATTCCCACGACGATGAACGCGATCTCGCGGTCTTTTTGGGGCTCTGACGGTACATAGAAATCTGAAAGTTGGGGCTCGCGATCCAGCGGCGCGAGACTTTTCTGCAGATATGCCAGCGCGCACTCGCGGTTGGCTTCTTCAACGTTCTGAAAAGTTTGTGCGGCGTGATTTTCGCGGCGAAGCTCTTCATTGACCCAGTCCAGATGGGCGGTTCGTTTTTTCGACCACGCTTCCTTTGCGCTATTCAGTTGTTCTACAGCTAAATCGTGATGCTTACGCTCCTCATCCACGTTCGAGCTTCTCAGTTTAGAGAATATGAAGTTGCTACCGCCGAACGCCAATGCGTTTACAAGTGCGCCACCTATCATTATTCCGATCGAAGCCATTTATTTCCATATATTAACTGGTAGAATTCCAGCTTTAACTAGATAATCTCGGGTCCCAACTGCGGCCGCTACATCTAAGGTCGCGAGCCCTACGTCTCTCACAGTAAAGTCCAATTTGGGAGCGGATCCTCTTAGGGCCATCTTTGATAGTCGAGCATACCCGATACTGAAACCCGATATCACCACGGCGTGCTAAAGCGCATTCACTAACATTTTACCGTCTTGTTCAGCCATTATAATTATTGCATATAAAAGGGGTCGCGATCAATGTTTAAGTGGGCGCATCCAATCGTGATTGGTGTTTCGTAACTTTCTTCTGAACACTGGCTGGTTGTTTTTTCGATAATAGGGGGTATTTCCACACGCACAGGGCACCAACAACTGCCAGACCACCACCAACAACCCAACTCCAATTCACGAATTTGGGTTCAATCGGATTCGCCCAACCTCGATTGGGTGTTGAGTGTGCTTCCAATTCGTGAATTGGGGGTGTTGTTGTACTCAACTCTGTCTTCAGATGTTTTGCTGTCTCCGTCCCGGATTGCAACGACTGTTTAGCCTCTCGAAGCTCGGCGAGTATTTTATCTTGTTTAACTTTTCGGGTGGCAGCCGCCGCCCGCCCAGCTGCCTGTCTTTTGGGATTTTTTATATGCGGTATGTCATCCAGTGGCGGAGTAACACTCGGGTTCGATTGTGTTGGAGCAATCGGGTTCAACTCCGTCACTCTCGCGGGTGTGTCTTGTGTCATCATTTATAATATTAATATTAGGGCTTGTAGTTTGTGGGCATATATGTCCAAATTGACAGTGTTTACCAGTGGTCAACGCGGTTGTCAGCGGAGCTAAGTACATTCCAAACTTGTGATAAATTGAGCAGCATACTGTTCTAAGAGTGTGACCTATAAAAGGGTCAGTCTCTAGATCGTCAATCAATCCCGCGGTGTTTGGTATAGGGAGAAGTATACTAACGGCGGTTGCGTACAAATGAATAGCCGCCGATCCGAGAGTTTTTGTCATCTCCATACCTAACCTTGATTCGTATCGCGCATACATTTTATCGATCTCCGCATCTGACATCTTATCCACCTGAAAAACTGAGAGACGCCTACCGAGATAATGCTCCGATTGTCCCCCAGCAACCAGCGCAGCTAGCCGCTCTCGTCGCGCCGCATTTTCATTTTCATTCGGAGTCGTTGCACTCAACCCAATACCAACCGCCGTTGGAGTTGATTCCGATTGCTCTGTCGGATCATTACCTGTGTTGGCAGTCGGAGTTGAGGTTTCTTCTATTAGCTGATCGAGAAGTTCGTCGCAGTTCATTTTTCTTAAAATTAATTTAACTATTCTAACAACTCACATCACTTTAACATATTGCCAAGCGCACCACCCGATACTTATGATCACCATTATGCTCGCAACAAAGCTCGCAGAGGAGCACCAAATGGTTAACATTGTTAACCATTGTTCAGCATTTGTTCAACATTTGTTAAGCATTTGTTCAGCATTGTTCAGTAATTGCTAAGCATTGTTAAGCATTGTTCAGCATTGTTCAGTAATTACTAATTTTCTTAAATTAATTATAAAATTAATTGATAACTTCGTAAGCAGTTGGTTGATCAGTCTTTAGCAAAAGCTTGGCGTGCTTAGTTTCCGAAAGCATATGTCGAACCTCCAGGCGCTCCTCGCGCGTTGGGATAACGTCATTCTCTCGAAGACAGTCATCGAATGAGTCTCGGTCCTTACAGTGAAAGAGGGCGACCCATTTCGTTTGCTCGCGCAGATCCTTGAGGACGGCGTTGTACTTTTGAGTGGATATCCATACGCTTTGCCTAGCATGGCGGCCAGAAAATGCGAGCTCGGAGAGCATGTCCTTCTTTTTGGTCATCGCCGCCTTGGCCTAGCAATCGTCAATTACGCATAGGGTGGGCTCACCCTGTAATTTTTGGTATAAACCACGCAACCAATCGTGAAGCCTATCACCGGGGTCAATAACGTATACCTCAGGGTCGGTCCATATCCACGGGCGCCGCTGATAAGTATCGTTGTGCCTCACAGTGGGACACAGGATCACAATATGACGAAAGGCATCGCGGTAGGAGCCCTCGAGCAAGTCTAGTATGAAAACCGTTTTTCCACATCCTGTCTGCCCACATATTATGGCAGAGTGGGCATCTCCAATCGTGAATTGGTATTGATTGTTAATTTTCTTAATTTTTTCAAATTTATTAATTAATAAATCGTTAGAATGATTGCTAATTTTCTTAAAATTAATTAATAAATCGTTAGATTTAGTAGAGTGCTGAGACGTATCGGCCATCTTCGATGTTGAGTTGTGCGTCTGTAATTATATATAAGTACACGTTCAATGGCCCGGCTCCGTCCGCCTCTTTGGTTATCTGGATCGTCACACCCTCGCTAGCGTTCTCAACTTGGCGTCCGCTGCCGTGTATTTCGTCGTCGTCGCTGGCTCGCATGTCTTGCCATAACGCGTATTTGGTATTCAGGAACTCCGCGAGGGAGACAGCCGAGAGATGCAGGTCTTTGGCAACTGCTGCAACCTCCGGAGAGCGCTTAGAGCCGGCAGCAAACTGCTTTCTTACTTTGTCCCACTGCTGGTGCGCGCGAAGACCCGCGCTGTAGAGTTGATTGAGGACTCCCTCGATCGTCACCTCTACCTTCGTGATTTTGGGGTTATAGAATGTGTCGGTTTTTCTAGCACCGAACGCGAACCGAGCATCCTCGAACAACATCAGTATACCTTTCATCGAGCGGGCGGGTACGTTGACGTTAATACTCCACAATGGGTCGCCTTTGTCTTTCGTCATCTTGCGATGGCGAAGAACTCGGTCGTAAAGTATGGCAACGCACCCGGCGTACTGGGTTCTGATCAATCGCGCGAGTTCGGGCATCGTGACCATGTCGTACTCCAGCGAAACATTATCGATCGTATACGTCGATAACATGTCGCTGGCTATGAGAACTCGGCCGTAGTCGTTGAACGTTAGTTCGTATTCCAGGCGGTCAGCCAAAGCGCTCTGATAGTAGGGCATGTGACTCTCCAGCAACTCAAAGTCGAGCGGGATGTAGAAGCGGTTGCCGTAAGCGCCCGCGATCGCGTTGTCGCTCGCGTTGTTATCTGCCTTGTTACCAGCCCCGATTCTAAGTTTGGTTACGTTCTTATTTTTGCTGGTGTCAATACCCTGATAGACAGCGTTTTCGCGCTCTTGCGCCGTCATCCATTGGTCCTGATAACAATGGTAGACGTCGCTGTCATCGATCGACATCACCTCATTACCAGAAATCTTTATCATGGTCTTCTTGAATATGGCGCGACCCAGGTTCTGAACGACGGTTCGGTTCTCGTCCGTCGACGTCAGCGAAATAGTGAAAGCGAGGCGAACAGTCCCCGGCACAATGACGTCGTTAGCTCCGAGGTTGGGGAAGCGGACCAAGAGCTGCTGGTTCTGGTCGATCGTCGACGGGTTGTTCGTAATAACGACACTCTGTCTCACGCCTTTTGCCCGAGGGGCTCACGCAGTCTGCGGTATGGATTGAGTTTGCGACCGTATTGACTCGAAGACATAATTTAGTGAAACTATATTAAACCCGTATGGTTTTGTCTTTAATACATAATTAATTTTAAGAAATTATAAATATTGCTGATTACGATAATGACATGTATGAAATCGGCAGAGACTATTACCTCGATGCGGATGATGATGACATAGATGATTATAATGACGAAACGCCCTTGATACAGCCTCCAGTTCCAATCCAATCGCAATCGGGGGAATGATGTGGCGCTACTACTAGTCAAAGTCGGGAATTACTCGAGGGAGCCGTAGACGACTACTACAACAATTTGGCAGAAAAAGGTGTGGTCCAATCTGTCGGTCGCGACTACTTCAAGTTCAAATTTGATCTGAACGGTATATTGCGGCATCAAATATCCCAATAGTCAACACGAGGACCGGTAAACCCCTAGCACTGCGCACCATTGCCGGAAACCCGGGCGGTGGCCAACTCATAAGGAGCGAACTAGGATTCGTAGATTGGAAGAGGGGTAAAACAACACGCGCTGTAGAGGCCCTACAGTCTACCAACGAAACGATGGCGAAAACGGCCTCCGCGATAGAAACGGTCGAGCTCAACGAACTCCCTCAAATAGCCACCGACGCTATTAACACGATGGAGGTCAACGAAAGTGAGATAGAAGAAGAAATACTCAGGACTAGGTATGACCCACCATTACCTCTTCGCGAACTCCTGGCACTCGATAAGGTTCTGCAAACGGTCCGGGGCGAACTGGTCCTTAACCTCACCAAACTCTCGTTGATGGATGAACATATCGCGATAGAAGAATTAAAACTGGAGGAAGCGGGTGGCGATAGAGAATCTACCGAGCGGATCAACAAACTCCTGCGGTCGTTGCGGGACGAAAGAGAATCTCGCTTGGAGGTTGTCTCGCACCCAAATAAATCGGATCCGCGAAACAATCTCGAGGGTCCTGCACGAGGAGACGACACTCGGTGAGCGTCTTCGCACTCTGTTCAGAGAGCAGGGTGTCACGATAGCAAGCATCCTCGTTGCTATCAGCATGACTATATCGACCATAGTTCTAGCATTCACTGGTGGTGCGGCGCCACCACCCGCGCCAGCACCCACACCACCACCACCCGCGCCATCCGGCGGAGCCAAGGAGTGGGTAAAAGCCCTCGCCAGTCTCCTGGCTAAATTAGCCGAAAAGGCGGCTGCGGCACTACCTGGACTGATCGGAAGTATCGTTTCTTACTTGCTATCTATATTATCAAAAACGGCCGGATGGCTAGCCAAAAATACCTGGGCTTTAATCGTGGCAATCGCCGGTCTCCTACTATTCTTCGCCAGAGAGTTCCTAAAACCAAAGCGTAAATAATCCGATCGCCACGAGGGCGACGACGAGCCCTAATTTCTCCTCCTCGTGTGTTGTGCTTCCAATCTCAATTGGTGTTTCAACATTATTGATGATTGGATTTGGGGAACTCGATGGTGCATCCAATTTACCAATTGGGGGTACTGGGTTCGATTGCGTTGAGGGAGGTGTATCCATTTTGTGTTTTGGGCGTTTTTTGAAATCGGTTCCACTTACAGCACTGTTGAACCCGATCATGTTGGGGGTGCGCTTGATGATATCCGTGTTCACGTTACCGTTGTGGCCGATTTTTTGATTGGCGGTGGCGATTACGATCTGATTATTGTAACCGTCAACCGGGTCATCTCGTAGTATCATATTGCTCGGTGCCATATAAAGACATATTCCAAATGCGTAGTCTACTGGGGTGCTGGCATCCTGCAAAACGTCTTGATAATTCTGGATCGCCTTCTCCAGATCCACCCTAGCTGAGATGGCGTCCTCTACAAGTGCCAAGAATTGTTTTTGTGCATCAAACGCCGTTCCGACTCCTATTATAGAACTGCGAGTTTGCTTCTGTGCGCCGAGGATGGCCCAGACATATGTGCGAATGGAGTCGTTGATGCGGGTAACACCGGCCTGAGTAAATCCAGTGCCTTTATCTAACATAAATGATCCCCACGCGGTATTTACCCCCCGCAGGTTGTTGAATGAAATCAACGTGGGCCGATTTGAAAGACCATGGTACTGGTGGCACGAAGTCGGTATTCTTTGGTTTTATTGGTGGTGGTGGATCCTTTGGGTGCTTCACAAACCCCATACCCGTTATGTAAACGTCACCTAAACCGAAAGTGTACCAGAATTATTTCTGTCTCCAGTCCGCGTCTTTTGAAACGTTAAATTCGTTACACAGTATTTCAAACGCCATACGGTCGTATGCGTTGGAAATGGGATCCCAGGCGTCATCTTGAGGTAGTGAAATACCTAGTTCTTTCAGAATCCTCCTAATAGTATAATACGCATGAAAGTTGTAAACACTTCGGAGCATGACATTCTTAGATGTCAGATGGCCTTTATGTGAAACTCCACACCCGGCTGTTGCGCACCATACAGCGAAATTTATTTGGTTCTGCCAAAACTGCATCGGTGTTGCTTTCCACCCGTTTACCGCCTCCATCGTATTAATCTTGGGCAACCTATATTGTTCAAAGATGTCGGGGAAGTTGGTGGCAAATCCACTGTCCGGTCTAACTGTTACGGTTGGGTGTACAAGGGGATTAACAACGTCATTTTGCTTGTATTTACCACCGACCGCGTACTTTGCATTAGAATTAAAGCTAAATGCTTTGGTATCCATTGAAAGATATTATTATGTTTGCTACTATCACTAATGTTCAAAAAGGGAGTTGTGAACTTCAAAAATCAATCGACAACTGCTGCGGAAAACGCCGGGTAGGCCTCAGATCAATCACGTTCACGGTTGGATGGCAGAATGTGGGGAAGAGTGAAGGGTTTTACTATGTGAAGGATGGACAACAATTAGGTGTAAAGCTGCCTCACGGACTGTGGGGAATAAGACAGCTCAAAGATTTTGTCAACTCAGAGCTTGACGGTATAATCAACCTCACAGTATCGAATGCTACCGGGCTCGCAACAATGACCATCAGCACTGATAATAAGCTAGTGGTCTCCCCGGGGTTGGGTATTCAACTCGGTTTTAGAGAGACATACTCCTCAAACAAAGGATGTTTACCCCGGGTGAGTACGTCGGTGATAACCCGGTGGACTTCGCCTTCACGAAAACTCTCAGGGTGCACCTGGATCGGGTGAACACATCGTACAACACGGTAGACGGCACTCCCACCACATTACTGAAAACCGTGCAAGCCAGCGACTGTTTCTATGGCGAGACTGATGACCTTAGACTTCCCACACCCCGAGATGAAAGTTTTGGAATCGGGACATATCCACGAATTTACGGTCTCTATTCTCGATGATCAAGCGAGAAAGTTGAATAACTATTACCCGATTTCGGTAGTTCTCAAAATTTCCATTGAGTATAGGTGCCCAATATTATAATTAATTTTATTATGAGTATATACGGACCAGGTAGTTCTTCCGATTGGGTGACAAATTCAAAGAATTTGGAACCGGCAGAAGGTGGATTCATCCCGACAGAGGGCGTTTTTTAACTACTACACTGGAAAAAACAAAGGCCCTGATCAATAAAACTATGTCGAAGGTCACAAACGGGATTCACAGGAGTATATCAGATGTTAGAGTAGAAGTGCTGACGGCGACTGCACAAATTGAGGGAGTCCGAACGGATATTGAGAAAGATCAGGCGGCTTATAAGGTGTTGCGCTCAGAGGACTCTCTCATCAGAGAAACGGAACTAAACGAACTAGGTCAAAAAATAACCAAATTTCGAAAAGAGGCCCGGTTGGGGATTGACAAAGTCCGAGAAGACCACCAGGCGGACCTTACGGAGGCTTATGATGCGTTGCTCTTAAAGGACTCTCTCAGCAAAGAAGCGACACTTACCGAACTAGATGGGAAAATAACCAAATTTCGAAAAGAGGCCACGTCGGGTATTGAGAAAGCCCGAGAAGACCACCAGGCGGACCTTACGGAGGCTTATAGGGTGTTGCGCTTAGAGGACTCTCTCAGCAAAGAAGCGGCGGTTGCCGAACTAGATAAAAAAATAACCAAATTTCGAAAAGAGACCCGGTCGGGTATTGATAAAGTCCGAGAAGACCACCAGTCGAACCTTGCGGAGGCCCTTGCGGAGGCTTATGATGCGTTGCGCTTAGAGGACTCTCACAACAGAGAAGCTGCACTTACTGAACTAGACGGGAAAATAGCTGAATTTCTGAAAGAGACCCGGTTGGGGGTTGAGGGGGTCCGAAAAGACCACAAGGAGGCCATTACGGAGGCTATTGTAGTAGATGGGGAAGAACGGGGGGTTGGAGTCACTAAAATCTCTGGAGATAGTTCGACGATTGTTGCGTTCGCCGGTGATGATCGAATTAGACTTTCCCAAAGTAGTGTTATTAACTTTGTTACGAAAATCGGTGACCCAGAGAGTTCTTCCACTATTGTCTCATTGTTAATTGAACTTATTTTGTAAACACTAATATATTGAAAATCATGAACGAATCAACGCTTCCAATTGTCAATACCACTCCATCAACACTGTGTACAATTAACGAAAGAAGTTCAGATTTTACGTTGAATAATATCGTCGCTATGCAAGATATTTTAGTTACAGAATAGACAAATAAAAAAGAAACGCTAAACAATATAGACGCACGGTGAACATGGCTGAAGCATCTAGCACGGCTCTAGCGAGTGTTTCTGTGTTGTGTGGGGCGGGGACAGCTGCAACTATATCCACCATTATAAAGGTTCCTGTAGCGGTGATTTTATGTGCGGTGTCGGCCGTTTCTGGGTTGTTGTGTATTGTAATTAGGGCGTCGGGTGGAAAACTCGAGAAAAAATTTAGAAAACATGATAGAATATCTGTTCTCGCCAGGTCGAAGAAAAATACCATTGACGTTATGGTGTCCAAAGCGTTGGCCGATAAGAAAATATCAAATTTAGAGTTTGAATACGTGGTGGAAGAAATGGGGAGATATGAAGAATTAAAAAATGATATAAGAATCAAGGCGCGCGCCACCATGCCCAAAATTGAGTGTACTGATTGGGATAAATTTAGGGAAACATTTGGAGATAAAGTCGGAAGAAATGTTACAGCACCATTGTGATATTTTATAAAATAATTAATTTTATAATTAATTTAAAGAAAATTATAAATTTAATTAGATTGGTGCAGTAAACAATTTATTAATTAATCTTAGGAAAATTATTAACAATTTAATAAGCTCGAACCCGTGCCAGCAAAACCCTTCTGGGTCCACCCCGCTAAGCCTTCGCTTACATTTCTTCTATTTTTTTTATTTTTTCGGCTTAGCGAGGTGTGTTACACTCACATCTCCTACACCCCATCATTGGACCGATACCGCGGACCCCACCTCATCGTTACCACCATCCGCTATAATGTGCAGAGCTATAATGTACATGTAGCGAAACTTATCTCACTGTTGAGATATTAATGCCGGCGTCCCGACACCGAACTGTGTTTATTTCTCGTATATAAACTTAACTTTGCTGGTGAAATAAAAAAAATTGTTATTTATTGTTAATTAATTATTTTATTATATTAATTAATATGTTTTCTATATAATAGGGGGTGTTCAGCTTTAAATTATAAATAATTTTATTAAAATTAATTAATAATAACAAAAGAACCATCCGGAAATGCGTGAACTATATAACCCTCACTAAGTGTTTATAAACTGTGTACACCACCTGTGTAAATCGATGACCCGTTTACATTACCATCGATAAGGCTATAGATAGCCGTGTGTGTAATATATATTACAGTGTGTTTATTTTCCATCCCGGAAGACGTAATCGTGTAAACCTCTCTAAATAAATGGACACTTAATATACGTGTAAGGTGGGACACCTAATTTACATTTTCATAACGCGTGTAATTGGAACATTTTCGTCTGGTTGGTGTTGTGATTACAACATAAATTTATAAGCGATATCGTAGAAATGTACATTCGTAAACGAATCGTTGGGTTTTAAATTTTTTTATATAATACGCCTTAGTTTTCATATCCGATACGCATTATCCGTCTTAATGTTTGTATTTGCCTCTTGTATAGTTGACATAATTGCCGGTATATTATGTAAATGTAACGTTTTTATCGGAGCGTAATAAATTACGCTGGTATTTCATGTATTCGATATCGCCTAGTGTTCTCATTTTATAGAATTTATATACAGGATTATAACCTCCGTAAGCTTCGTAAACTTCTTCAACACAGTCATTAAAAATTTTCAATTCAAATTGTATTGTATTATCCATTTTCTCTAATAATATTGGTACTCGTTTTTTCTGTTCAATTGGACGTGAAAAAAACATGATGTATTTATGACACCAATATAAACTTTCAAAAGTCAATTACCAATATCATTGGGACTCCCTCTTTTCAAAATACTTTTCTCCAAAAATTCATAAATTTGCTGTCGGGAGACAATTTTCCTCGCTAACCAATTTTTGATTTTTCGGGGGTGGTGAGGGTATTATAGAGGGTTATAAATGATATCACGGTAGGTGGTATCATTTTGACTCCCTTACTACTACTCGATGATACAACCTATCAGTAAACTTAAGATTACTAAGTGAGTATTTCTGTTTAGCGGGCACTCGTATTTTCTAAAACTGTTGGAATAGTTACACAATTATACTTATTTAATATTTAATTCCTATAAAGAACACTTTGTGCCAAACAGATGGGACCCCAATTCGAATCATGATTTGCAACTTTGCTGTAGGATTTCTGTCACCCAGTCGTTAAGTGCAAAGGCACGACACTTGTCTTATCAGCTCATTCACAAACACCACATCATACAAAACACGTGTCACATGGATTCACCAGTGGGTGTACAGTACAAAGTCCAGTGACATGGTTTGTAATTGCATCCCTTATCATTTGGTCAGGTGTATATTTTTTTACTTTAACCTACGTTTTCTGGGGGAAATAACTAACTGTATAATATATTTGAAAATCACTACAATGAAAGAAATTGAACGTATGTTCTCGCACCCCCTTCCAAACTCCATTCACAATTCACACCCCCTCTGCATGAATCTGGCTACTCCACTGCAGTGCAAAGTCGCAGAACAATTTTTGACATACAGCCGTTTGAATGTGTACTTGTGTGTGTGTAATATTTCTCAGACTTTTACAAGGCAATGGTTTCTGTTTCGATGTAATGTATGACCTGTCGTGAATTTCACTCACAAGTTCATATTGGTGCTTGTATGAGTATTTGATATCCAGTATACATTTTCCATGGCTTTCACATTCTGTAAAACCGTCTGGAGTTTCGACAATGAAATGGAGAAATGGCAAACATTTTCATGTATCTGAATGTGGATTATTTCTGGCACTCATATCTTTGGCTTATAACGTCGTTCAAATTGTACTGCGTCAATTTTATCGAATTTAAGATTGCATATTTCATGACTTTCTTCAAAACGCCAGTTTTAGAAGTTGATGGTTTTAGGATTGTTATATCATGCACTGCAGTGCCGGTGATAAGTCGCTAGGTGGTGTTGCCAAGACGGACTGTTGTGCTGTGCGGACTCACCGAAACAAACCGCCAGTGGACGCGTTACACTATGTTGGCAATGTAATCTCCCTGGGTAAGTTTATAGATCGGGGCTCAGTCAGCGTGCGACTAGATGCCGTTTTTTTTTGTTAGGGGAAAGTACTAAAATTGGGAAAAAATATGAAAACGTATGGCCCGGGCCCGCGCAATATTTATAATTGCGCAATATCAGTTAAAGGTGGTGCAGGATGTTGAATGTAATATCTTTATAATGGAAAGAAAGAGTTTAATGAAACATAACGCAATAAATGCTTAACAGGTTGCCAATTAGTATACCCTCGTCGATAGGCAAGAGGTGGTATATCGTTAGTCCATGTACGTGCGTACGTATGTACGTACGCTAGTAACACCTTTCATTTTTCAATAACTCGTGAACTGCTTCACCGATTTTGATATTATTTGACCATAATGTGTGTATGGATGGAGCATGGTTTAGCATATGACCCACGTTCGACCGCTCAAGGTCACGTAGTACCTTTTTTATTATCAAGGCTGCCAACGAGGGGATTAGCTTCGTTTAGTGATGCCAGTGCGAGGGGATTAGCTTCGTTTAATGATGCCAGTGCGAGGGGATTAGCTTCGTTTAATGATGCAAGTTCTTGCATTATTGCATAGTTTGCTTTAATCTAACAATTTTCTGGTTTTGACGAAGAATCGGTTACCATGGATGTGAATAAAAATATAAAGAACGTGAATGTAAGAAATAAACGGTACTCGATTCTTCATGACAGTTATAGGTTATCGTAAAGAACTTTTAGAGCACCCATAAAACACATATGTCACTTCTATGGTGTGATACATATCATCCAAATCCATCCGTTTGCTTGGAAAAGTTTCAAGAAAATTTACTGTAAAAATGACGTAACAGAATACGTCACGTCGGAAAAGCAGGTTCGGAAACAACTGATCCCATACCCTGATATCTATAACTTTGCATGCTACTTGCAAACATCTAGTTGGCCTCAGTAATAATAACATACACTCAAAAGCGTTCTTTTATAACATGTATATAGTAAGTAAATTCTTTACTTAAGGAGGGTAACCCAGTTGGCGTGCACCAATCTTCCTTAGGGCCCTCTCAAACACAAAAACGTATTTACATATTTACAGTGAACAGGTTATGGCATGTATAAAACAAGTGATGCAACCGAACTGCCACCAGCTACACGTAGCTGGCAAACGTTGGTTGCTTGCAACACGGAATTTTTTACAAAATAATATATGACAAAACCGCGTTTATTGTCTCAGACACGAGCAGGTTGCAGATGCTGACCGACCCGAAACTCGTGATCAAATACTAATATCCCGACAGAGTCAGTTCGCTGTCGACATTAATGATTAAATGATAGTGACTGGATAACGAACAATAATGACTCAGATCAGACTGCCCGTAATCGAAGGACGATCAGGGTCTACATCAATTTGTAGAGACAATAAGACCGTTTTTGCAATATCAAATCGTAATATCCCTAAATACCGGGAGACTCGTCTGTCGAAACGGCTATAAACCGGGAACTCTCTTAACGAATGATCTGACAATATATATTAGTATATTAGTTCGATAACTCAGCATATAATAACAATAAACATTGGGAGGTCATTCCTTTCCGGAAATCTCCATATTTCATTCAGATGATTTCCTAAAACAAACGGCGTCACAATAAATAGAGTTATTACGACTGTTTTACATAGAGGATATTCCATCGTCCATTTTGAATAGCGGGAAATAATACACGAGTGTGCGTCGGCTTCCGCGTAAGCAACGAGTTGCTTGCACGGACGCAGACGGACACGCTATGCAAACATGTACAATGGAATATCCTAGTTATTACAAAAAAAAACGCAACAAAGTTAAGAATATGAAAAAATACGCTAAGCAAACATTTTATGATAACTTAGAATTTACAATGCATGATATTAACAACACTAATCCGCGTCAGTACTGGATAATTGTAAAAATGCTAGCTAATGAAAATTCGAATAGTTGTGACACAATTCCTCCTCTCCTTAAAACCGATAACACATACACATCTACAGACACAGAGAAGGCTGAGGCATTGAATACTTATTTTGTCTCAATATCAACAGTAGACGACACACAACCTGATTATACACCACGTACACATGCTAACATAGAGTATATATACGTATCAGAGCAGGACATTACGGAAATGATATCGAAATTAAACGTGAATAAAACATCAGGACCAGACGAAATCAGCCATAGAATGTTAAAAGAAACCTCGACGACTATATCTAGGCCTTTGTGCATATTATTTAACAGATCTCTACAAGAAGGTAACTATCCATCAAAATGGAAACAAGCTAACGTTATGCCAGTTTTCAAGAAAGGAGACCGTGATCAACCCTCAAATTATAAACTTATCTCTTTGATTAGCTGTTTAGGAAATGTTTTGGAACGAGTTGTTTTGAAACATGTATATAACCACCTTTTATTAACAACCTTATTTATAAAAGTCAATCCGGATTCATCCCAGGCCATTCCACGGTATACCAAATAATATATATATATAATCAGATATGCAAGGCAACCGATGAACGAAAACATACGTGTATTGTCTTTTGTGACATTTCTAAAGCATTTGATAGAGTATGGCACCTCGGACTTTTATTTAAGCTAAACCAAAATGGTGTAGACGGTCCCTTTCATAACTGGTTCAGAAATTATTTATCAAACAGATCACAAAAGGTTTCTGTAGGCAGTTCTTATTCTGAAAGTAAATTGATAAATGCTGGTGTTCCCCAAGGCTCGGTTCTTGGACCTCTTTTATTTCTATGTTAATGATAGTGCTGACAAACTACTTAGTACAACCAGGCTATTTGCTGATGACTCATCCTTAGCTGTCTCGTCAACAGACATGAACACCATAGCACGTAATATAAACCATGATTTAAATGAATTAGCAGCATGGGCTCACCATGCGGAGGCTTGTAACATTTAATCCTTCTAAAATTGATGCTATGATCTGTTCATTAGCTCGATACACAGAGCCATCTCTCTATTGTAATGATATTTTGTGCAACATCACACACATTTAGGTCTAACTCTCAGTCATGATGGTACCTGGCACGAACATATTTCTAACATAATTAAGTCTGCATCTAAGGTTTTATGTTCTATGAAAATGCTTAAATTTAAATTAAATAGAAAAACATTGAATCAAATATATATATCGTACATGAGACCAGTTCTCGAATATGCATCAATCGTATGGGATAGTTGTACACAATATGAACGCGAATCTCTTGAAAAACTTCAATACGAAGCAGCCAGAACAGTTACAGGTATAACCCGTTCATTCTGTATTAACATACCTCTCCTAGAAATTGGGTGGATACCCCTTTCAGACCGAAGACATATTCAGAAGCTTATAATTATTTATAAATAAAAGGCCGGTGTACTTCCCTCATATATACATGAACTATTTCCACAACTAGTTGGTGAAAATAACACATACGGATTACGTAATATGAACAATTTTATCACATTAACAAGACGGACAGAACTGTATTCTAAATCGTTTATGCCGTCATCAGTAGCATCTTGTAATGAACTAAATGAGGATATAACAAATTCTACATCGACCGCCGTTTTTAAAAATAAACTAAAACAACTATTCAGACCTAATTTTTGCAGAATATTTTCTTATCGGCGACAGAACATTATCCATTTACCACCGCCGTATAAGAAACCAATTTAGTAATATTAATTCTGATCTATATAGGAATCACTTGAGAGAATCCCCTTGATGCGAATGTACACTCGAAGATGAAGATGCCGAACATTTCCTTTTTAAATGCCAACTATTCAATCAGCAACGATTAAACTTTTTTGCAGCAACCCGTCAGTACCATCCACTATCTGTTAAAACCCTATTATTCGGAAACGAGTCACTAAATGTGGAAGACAATTCTCGCATATTTACAGAAGTGCAAACTTACATTAAACTGACTCGACGATTCATATAAACTGCATCCGTATATGTATTGCGTTTTTACAAAACAACATTAAACAAGTAACGTCTATATAACAATTAACTATTTACATAAATACTGCGTTCCTACATAAACACAATTATTATAAATGGTTACCTGGGCTCGTGCTCGTGGGTCTTCCGCGATGTGTTAGGTGCTCCGTGCTCGCATTTGGACTTTCTATCGGTCATGATTGGGCTAGTGTTTCAGATATTCAGTTTTGCACAATTGGGTTTTACGTCGATTTCTATATATAGTGCAGTCAGGGTAGTCTCCGTGTTAGGTGCTCCGTGCTCGCATTTGGACTTTCTATCGGTCATGATTGGGCTTCGGTCGGTAATGGCAGGCAGAGCTGTTTGATTTCGAGTATGGGGTACGTGAGCATATTCTGGGGTCTCATAATCGTGGTCCCAGATTCTGGAGTGTGTGCGGTGAAGACATTTGGTGCAGCACAACTTTACATTGAACACTTATCCTGTTTCATTGTTTATTTTCGATTGATCCTGAGCACATTAATATGACTGTTTATAAAAAACATATTGTTTCAACACCTAGACTGATGTGCTCATGTGCACATCGATATATTTGCGTATATATATGTATATATATATATATATATATATATATATATATATATATATGTATATATATGTGTGTATACTAAGGGATTTCCAAGATACGGGGCATTTTCCTATATAAAACCTTTACTGTGGGGTATTGGCAAATTGTGGGGCATATAAAATACCCCACAATTTTAAAGCGTGTGGAGATCTTAGGTACATCACTAGTGTTTCAGATATTCAGTTTTGCACAATTGGGTTTTACGTCGATTTCTATATATAGTGCAGTCAGGGCAGTCTCCCCTGCATCATGTGTGCAATTCTGCGAATGCCTAGCGGCCTTAGGAAAATATGACGTGACGTCACGCGCACCTGATCCGGGCTACAGAAATGCATAAACAATGGCGGCGATATTGTCACTAGCGAGGAAGCGATGCCGTCTCAATCTACGTTTCAATCTACACATTCTCTAGATGAGAATTTCATTCATGGAGCTGTATTAGGATCCAAGTTTCCAGAGACTCTAACGAAAGCCCAACTTGTACGATGGTTGAAAAGTTGGAACTTGTTCAAAGGTAATGGAAGTGGGTGGGGTAACACAAATATCTGAATATTTTCTCCATTTCCGTCTACTTTTGTCTCCAAATAAAAGTGATATTCTGATGTGCGACTGCACAGTATTAAATTGGGAGCAAGTCAAAACGGCCCCTGGTCAATTGGTCAAAACGGCCCCAAAATTTTCAGAAAATACTCAAAACGGATTGGGGTCAAAACTAGTTGCGGACACCGTAACTCTGAATATCTACCTTTAGAGTCCGTTCAGACTAATTTTGTAACGTTTCGTGTTCGCGACTATGTCAAAACTAGACTAACATATCATGGCTCTATATCACTTTTTTCATTTGTTATTTTTGTTGTTATATGAAGTATACAACAGTACAGTAACTGTTTATTGGATTATCGAACAGTGTCGTTCCTGATCAGCCTGTGAGATACGGGTCAGATCTGGCGCAACGCTGGTTGCATGTAGTAATTTTATCAGTCGGGCATAATATAGCAGAGCAGACTGTAGGAGTGTGACAATCAAACTATTCAATTCCTATGTGTTCGGGTTTTCATTTGTGCTAACCTTAATGAACGTATACATATTGTGTCCGTTAACAGGTAATTACGATTATTATCAATAAATACACAAGTAGAACACAGTCTGATTAGGGCTTAGACAGTTTGTTATTCTGGAATGCGACCACCCTGTTTATCTGGGTATACACTGTGCTAACCCAAATGATCGACAACAGGTAATCAACAAGAGGAAATACCAACTATGGACGTTAACAGGAAATACCATCAATTAGTCTGATAACACCCAGCGGGGCGACATGCCAAACAAACACACAAGTGACCGGCACACGGCGAAAAATGCGACCCGCCTAATTCCAGAACAACCCGAGCATCGACACAGGCTGATCAGGGCTTACACAGTTCGTCATTTATTTTCCAAAACATATATTATAATCATGCTGTGTGAACAAACGTTATCTTCATAATCGTTCAAGAAATACACAGGAAATGGTGTAAGCAGCGTAGTCCTGTAGTTTGAGATACATGTTTCCACGGCTAATCAGTGCATACACAGTTCGTCATTTATGTTTTCAAACATTGTTATTGATATAAGCAAAATATAAAATAGATGATAGATAAATCATACTGTGTGAGCAAACATTATTTTCACAGTTGTCACAACTCACAATGCAACCCGCGTAATTCCAGTTCAACCCGAGCATCGACACAGACTGATCAGGGTTTACACAGTTCGTCAATTATGTTTTCAAAAATGGCATAAACAGCGTAGTTCTATACTTTGACATACATGTATACGTTTCCACAGGCTGATCAGGGCATAAAAAGTAAATGATAAAAGTTCCAACAAATTGTAATTTCTAGTCCAAAGAACAACACACGTTAATCTAAATGCAAACATAGGTACCATACCGACTTTAACTACCACTTAATTAACTAATAAAATGCTATTAAAGATATACCTAATAATAACTCAATTCCGTATTTGGCTAAAATACATCACAATTATCTCATTTAATTAGAAATGGCCAATCAACATGGAAGCCATACAATAATCGGTAATAACACCTGTTATTTACGAAAATATGCTGTAAATTATCATTTCTAAAAAAAATATCATAGAACTATATCGGGGGCCGTTTTGACCAAAACAGGGGCCGTTGGGACCAAAACAGGGGCCGTTATGACTTCTGATATTTTTGGGAGGGGCCGTTTTGACCAAATTCGGGGGTCGTTTTGACCAATTCGGGGCCGTTTTGACTGTAATCCATTAAATTCTGCATATGTGCACTTTATATGGCGGCTGAAATATCATTGGAATTGTACTTGTTGTTCTATACAGGGATCATACCAGTTTATCGGACAATCAGTTTATCAGACAAATTTAAATACCTGCTAACTCAGCCTAACTGAGCTCTTTCTTTTGATTTGATTTCCCATCGAATACAGCTAAGTCACACAGGTGCTTGCTGTTTCAATCCGAGTGAGAAGAATATCTCGCAAAAGTAAATATTTTAATGAATTTGTTGAAAACAAATCCATCACAGTCAACCGGTTGTTCACAATGTCAAACTTCACGTTCCGGGGCCCATGGTGTCGCTGCACAAAATTACTTTGGCACAAATACCTACGGTACAGTGTGAATTAAAGCAAAGTCAATAGCAAACTATATCACTGCGGATATATGCTGTCAATGTTGGATCAAAAGAAAGCGCGTATTCACAGGTATTTTTACGTGTCTGGATAATTCGTATGACCCGTGTACGTTTGTCCGATAAACTGATTGTCAATGTCAATTTTGGGGGGATCTTACGAATGATGTTCTGACCCAATTTTAATGGCGAAATATGGCAAAGTTTGCCAAATTGTTTACTTGCCATGAGGAAGCAAGAACCGAGGTGTTCTGTCAAAATTTTTATGGCCGTAGCTGTTATTTTAAGGAAAATATCGTGGAAAAACTGTGACTTTTGTCCGATAATATGAAGGATCCCTGTAAACAAGTTATGGTAAAAACGTACCCAAGTCAAAACGTACCCATGTCAAAACGTACACAAATTGCATTATTCGTGAAGGGTATAAGTCTGCTTTTAGATACATTTTGTGTACTTCTAGATACTATTGTAGATACTATTATATTCATTTGGATCCCCGGCTGCGAAAAGAGACCTTACAACATATAAGCAAAATTCCAACTGGATGAGAGAATGTAAATTTATAAATCTTTAGGAGAAACTCGTACTTGTCCCCCTTCTGGATGTCTTGACTAAGCTAAACTACCTAATTCGCTTAATGATCTACACTGCCTAATTGGCATCTATTAAGCACACGTGCCATAACTACTCCATGGTAAATGGCCAGTTCTACTACAAAAATCCTTTTTACCGAAACGTCCTAAAATTTGTTATGTAAATTCAATTTACCGAACTGGCCATTTACCGAAACGTCCGACATCCAATCTTTATGTGCGCAGATGCGCAGTTTGATCTGGGATGGGTATGACTAGATACCGAAATCGGCGAAATGGACTGTTTTTCTGAAATGCACCTGAAATGGACTGTTTTTCTGAAATTCACTTCTGAAATGCACTTTGTATGACTAAATACCGAAATGGACTTCTGAAATGCATGTTTGTATGACTGAACAGCGAAATGGACTTCTGTAATGGAGATATTTCCTGAAATGAAGTGGAAAATGACAATTTCTGAAATGGAGATCTGAAATGGACTTATTGTATGACTAAATACCGAAATGCACTTCTGAAATGGAGATATTTTTGAAATTGAGCTGAAATGAACTTACCGTATTGATGAAATGGAATTTATTATTTTTTTATGTAATGTAACTGCAATGGACACGGTAAAACGTACCTTATGATACATGTATGTGCGCCACGAGAAAAACGTACATCATGATTGGTGCGCCCACGAGAAACCGTACGTTAAGGAGATTAAATGAACTTATTTCTGAAATTGAGGGGCTGAAGTGGAGTTATATATTTAAGAAATGTAACTAAAATGGACACCACAAAATATACTTTATGATAGGTGTGCCACGAAAAAACATACCTCGCGCAATGTGCGCCGAGAAAACCTACCTTTTGTACTTCTGGAATGGAGATGTTTTCTGAAATGGAGAAGCCAAAATGTTGGCTTTTATGAAATATATGTAACTGAATTGGACACGATAAAAGTTTTTTATGATAGGTGCGCCACGAGAAAACGTACCTCATGCAATGTGCATCCATGAGAAAACGTACCTAATGGACTTCTGAAATGGAGATGTTTTCTGAAATGGAGGGGAATGGAGATGTTTTCTGAAATGGAGAAGCCAAAATGTTGGCTTTTATGAAATATATGTAACTGAATTGGACACGATAAAAGTTTTTTATGATAGGTGCGCCACGAGAAAACGTACCTCATGCAATGTGCGTCCATGAGAAAACGTACCTAATGGACTTCTGAAATGGAGATGTTTTCTGAAATGGAGGGGAATGGAGATGTTTTCTGAAATGGAGAAGCCAAAATGTTGCCTTTTATGAAATATATGTAACTGAATTGGACACGATAACAGTTTTTTATGATACGTGCGCCACGAGAAAACGTACCTCATGCAATGTGCGCCCATGAGAAAACGTACCTAATGGACTTCTGAAATGGAGATGTTTTCTGAAATGGAGGGGCCAAAATGGACCTACATATTTTATGAAATGTAACTGAAATGGACACGATTAAACGTACCTCATGCAATGTGAGTCCATGAGAAAACGTACCTAACGACTTCTGAAATGGAGATATTTTTTGAAATGGAGGGGCTGAAATGGAGTTATATATTTTATGAGATGTTACTGAAATGGACGCGATAAAACAAACCTTATGTTATGTTCGCCTCATGCAGGTGTGCCCATGAGAAAACGTACCTTAAGATATGTGCGCCCGTACCTTATGAAACGTGTGCCAATGAGAAATCTTACCTTATGAAACGTGCGCCCAGGAGATAAACTACTTTATTGAATGTGCGCCACGAGAAAACATACCTTATGACAGCACCCCACGAGAAAATGCATCATATGAAGTGTGTGTCCATGAGAATGAAATCGGCAGTTATTGCCGAAAATTGTCGACATTATACAGAAATTATAGACTAGTATAATATTGTATAATAAAGGATGATATAAATGTATGCCTCCGGTAAATGTGGCCGGCGTACGAAAACACAACAAAATATATATATATACTGTGGCGTACGTTATAATGCCACGAGATAACGGGATTCAATGATTGTTTTCCTCTAACCTATCCTAGGTCTAGCTAGCACTTTAGTCGGCACCAACTGTGGGCTGGTCTGATATGGGGCAGGGCTTTTTCCAAGTCACTTATTCCCTTGACGAGACTCATACAGTACTGTATCCAGTCAATAAATGAGCTGAGGCTTTCATGGTATTTGGGGGGACAGTGGTGATCGTCGGCTAATGATCGATTGATTATTGGTGGCTAACGGCATCTCAACAGTCATTGTCGTTAAAACCTGGCCAACGGGAAAGATTATATCCTGCATTCAACCCGCCCACAATGTTGATTTTTCTAAATCTTTGCTTAATATTTACAGAACTATATATTCAGTCCTGGAATCAGAATATCTCGATCTGGTTTTCCATGTCCATATGCCACACCAGAGTCACTCCACTTGTCTCAAAGTAATAGGATTAGCTATAAGCGTAATTAGTACTTCTCAATATAGCATAACATGGTTTAGCTCTCAAGTACGGGGGCTTGTGAATAAAGGCCAGTACATGTACATGTAAGTCGGCATTCCGGGAAGGATGGATCACAATTGTTAACTTCACTGCTCACAACCAATTGCCATCGACTCTAGGTATGTTTTCTCATGATCGCACATCGCATAATGTACAATTTTATAGCGGCACACCTATCATAACGTACTTTTTATCGTGCCCATTTCAATAACATTACATAAAATATATAACTCCATTTCACAAATACGTTCATTTAAGCTCCATTTCAGACAACATCTCCATTTCAGAAGTGCATTTCGGTATTTAGTCGTACAATAAGTCCATTTCAGAACTCCATTTCAGACATTAGTCACAATATAGCATAACATGGTTTAGATCTCAAGTACGGGGGCTTGTGAATAAGGGCCAGTACATGTACATGTAAGTCGGCATTCCGGGAAGGATGGATCACAATTGTTAACTTCACTGCTCACAACCAATAGCCGTCGACTCTAGGTATGTTTTCTCATGATCGCACATCGCATAATGTACAATTTTATAGCGGCACAGCTATCATAACATACTTTTTATCGTGCCCATTTCAATAACATTACATAAAATATATAACTCCATTTCACAAATACGTTCATTTAAGCTCCATTTCAGACAACATCTCCATTTCAGAAGTGCATTTCGGTATTTAGTCGTACAATAAGTCCATTTCAAATCTCCATTTCAGACATTAGTCATTTTCAACTTCATTTCAGGAAATATCTCCATTTCAGAAGTCCATTTCGGTATTCAAAATAGAGTAATAAATCCTAAGGGGGGCAATGAGCAGGACTAACATAACAGTAACAATACAACCATAGAAAACTACGGCACGGGTACAGCGGTCATACAAAAGTGCATTTCAGAAGTCCATTTCGGTATTTAGTCATACAAAAGTGCATTTCAGAAAAACAGTCGATCTGGGCCTATGTTGATCGAAAATGTTATAAGGTCTTTTTTCGCAACCGATGGCCGTTTCAAGGCCTTTCTTACAACCTTGGAGCAGGCTGATCTGTGTCCACACTATTTGATCAGACACTTATGTATCAAATTATCAACACTATATTTTATCTACTTTCAGAGTGAATCACTATATCCGGAATGTCTGGGATAAGAAATATCTGATACACCCGGACCAGCATTCGCTTTGAACTTTACACCAAGGAGACAGTCAATTCCCACCAAGGATTTGTCTCTGCGATAAATGGACCATCCCCCACCTGCTGGCTACACCAACAATCTGGAAGGTGTTCCAATTATTAAGGACAGTGACAGCTTCGGCGGATATTGCAAACATGTGGCTGCAATACTCTTCCAAGTAATGGACTTTTAACACGGGAGAAGTAAATTCACACCTGCAGCCAAATCACAAACATCAAAATTACAGACTTGGCATAAGCCAAAAGTAGTGGGCCAGGCATGTATTAAATTTTCTGACATTGAAATCGAGGCTTTCAACTATGAAAGGGTCACTGGAAAGACAAGCCAAAAGAAACAGAAAATGGATTATAAAAGCTACGATTGTGATGGCCAAAATTGTATTACAAAAGATAAAACTGAGAGGTTTGCGACCGAGTTGAAAAGTTTAGGAGTTGCAGAACAGCTGGTGGATATTCTTGAGGGCAACAATTACGAACCTGTACACTCTTCCACTTCAAACACACATATTAATCCAACAGGAGCCACAGAATGTGTTGACACTGAGCATTCCATTGTCTCATTTGAATTTTTTTTTTCAGTAACAGAAACGAGGAACAACAGGACATATCAAAAAAGACTGTTGGACAGAGTTCAAGTGAATTCTGGGCACATGAACGGTCGAAACGATTGACAGCTTCAGAGAAGTTGCATACAGAACTAAATTTCCGGCTGATAAACTTGTTGAACGGTTGACTAATCCAAAACAATTCACGTCCATACACACAACCTGGGGTAAACAGGCAGAACCCTTGGCTCTTGCTCAGTATAAAACACCAAAAGAGCAAGAAGGTTACATTGTTTCTGGTCAAGACATTGGTTTAATTGTTAATCCAGGCTATCCATACCGGGGAGCAAGTCCAGACTGGTTATAAGTTTCACTTCACAATCCATCCTCGGGAGTTACTGACATTCTGACAATGGTCTCGTTGAAGTGAAATCTCTTAGTAAACATTCAAACTTGCATCCCAGAGAAGCTGCAACCATGGGTGACATGTTCGTGTCCATTGATGAAAAGGTTGAGCTTATAATCAAACAAGATCATACATATTTTTATCAAATTCAGGGACAGCTCAACATTTGCAATGTCAACTGGTGCGATTTAGTAGTATGGACACCAAGAGGTATGGAAATTCTTAGAATTAAGAAAGATGTGCAGTTTCGGCATGGGCTAATGACACATTTGTCGAGCATTTTCTTCTTTGTCTATATAAAAAAAATCCTGAAATTTTCAAAAGACTAGGGAAAAATTCCTAGAAATCAGTCTTAATGAAATCACTGGTCATATTCGGTTCAAATCCCCTGCTTTCCTGTACCAAACCTTTGTCCAATGTGGAACTCGACCAATCAAATTGTCTGATTTTGTGTATGAGAATAGAGAACATGCTCGGAGGAAAAAGTTTTAAAGTCATGTACCATAATACCCAGAATTAATGGCTGGGTGTATTTTCATACTCCACCGACTAGTAAAGTATTCATGTTGCTATAATTACACATATAAACCTCACATTGTTTAATTTGTTATAAAAATATTCCACTGTACATGTACATAACTATATTAAACACAAACAAACCAGCCATTGTTTCCCGAATCGCATATGCCTGCTGACTATTTACGCTAAATATCCATCCAGAAACGGACATACCGTTTCCGGGTGGACATTTCAACATTACAAATAGTCAGCTTGCTTCTGTAACATCGTAGCCCATGACCAGTCTAGCCTAGACCTAAACCAAATGGATTGATTATATGGTGACCCCGTCTAGCCTAGACCCAAACCAAATAGATTGATTATATGGTGACCCTGTCTAGCCTAAAACCAAACCAAATGGGTTGATTATCTGGTGACCCTGCCTAGCCTAGACCCAAACCAAATGGTGACTCCTTCTAGCCTAGACCCAAACGAAATGGATTGATTATATGGTGACCCCATCTAGCCTAGACCTAAACCAAATGGATTGATTATATGGAGACCCCGTCTAGCCTAGACCTAAACCAAATGGATTGATTATATGGTGACCCCGTCTAGCCTGGACCCAAACCAAATGGTGACCCCTTCTAGCCTAGACCCAAACCAAATGGATTGACTATATGGTGACCCCGTCTAGCATAGACCTAAATCAAATAGATTGATTATATGGTGACCCCGTCTAGCCTAGACCCAAACCAAATAGATTGATTATATGGTGACCCTGTCTAGCTTAGACCCAAACCAAATGGATTGATTATATGGTGACCCTGCCTAGCCTAGACCCAAACCAAATGGTGACCCCTTCTAGCCTAGACCCAAACCAAATGGATTGATTATGAACAGTATAGATGAACTCCGCATTCGGATGACGGACGGACACGGGACAGACGCAGGGCTCGTCGCTATATCTCCCACTTCGGCCGTGGGATGGGGGGGGGGGGGAAACATTACATAGGATAAAAAATTACGGACATGTTTACATACATGAGTTTGGCCATGCGAGTATACATTGGTGTATATGTACATACGCACATTGAGCATATTGAACAAAATGATTGGGATACGTGATAATTATGTTTAGATTAATGTCTGGTGCCACACCAAATCAGCGTGGTTATTTCACAACATAAATTGAAAAATGCAATAATTTGATGAATTCGCATTGCTAAGGTTTGTGGGGTATATATTGTTGTAGGGTATATATATTGTTTAGAATAGTGGGGCATATATATAATATTCCGGTATCTATATTAACATGTGCACCTGCCCAACCTGCAATGTCACGATGAAATATCTGTACTTCTGGTATCTATATCCATACATATGCTCACCTACCAAGCTAACGTATGCCTATATACATGTGTTAAAGATGCATGCCCACTCAGGGTGGAATAGTGACACAGCTGTACACTTATTTAATTCCTATAAACATGATAATAAAGAACATTTTGTGCCTACTGAGTGGGCATGTACCTTTAACGTGTACAGTCTAACACACCTGGTGGTGTTTATATTATATTTCTCTTCGCTCAGACGAATAAGTATGCCCCCGCCACCGAATGGTGAGGGGGGGTGGGGGATATAGTGTTACCGGCGTACGTCCCGAAACCATAAGCTCGGTAAATGTCATATATTTTCTGTTTCCCCCGTCACACGGATCTGCTAGATATTTCACACACGTATTGCTCTTAATGGTCCTCTAATGGCTTGTGACAAACTCACGATCGACCCGCCCCTGCTGAGCCCAGGGTCAAGGTCACATACATATTGGTGCATTTGAAACCTTAACGCTCGGGTAAATGTCTTATATTTTCTGTTTCCTTGCACGGATCTGCTTGATACACATTGTTATAATGAATGATTCTCTACCGTGCTGTGACAAATCTACGATCGTTCCGCCCCGCTAAGCCCAGGGTCTATGCCACATAACCTTAACGCTCGGGTAAATGTCTTATAATTTATATTTCACACACGCATTGCTCTAATGGTCCTCTACTACCCTGTGCAAAATACATGATCGTCCTGCCTCCGCTAAACCCAGGGTCAATGTGCGTTCCAATCTCGGGTAAGTGTCTTATAATGAATATACTTGATACTTCACATACTTATTGCTCTGATTGTCTCCTTTCTGGTATAGTATAGTTTATATCTGATGTTCATGAGCCGTGCTCCATTAGACGGTGTTAATAATGTACGAAACTTGTCCTAAACCTCAGAACACGTCTTGTACGTAAGCTGTTCATAGCACGACTGCCTGGAATTTGCATGTGGGCTCATTATGAGTTGATACGTCATCAGCAAATGGATGGTGGACATTCATTATTATCCATGACGAAGATAGTAAACAGAATTAATATTATAGGTTATAGACAGATACACTTGACTTCAATGATAATTGCTTCATAAGAGTGATGTGATATATGAATATAGCATATGCGAATATTGTCTTGTTACTGTATACTATATGGAGCATTGAGTTGCCATCTCCGCCATCTTTGTATGTACATGCCATCGTACAGTTTCACCACTTTGTGCGTTTGACACATACGGTAAATAAAATGAAAACCAACTAACATTTGGTGCAATACATAATAGACAGATATGACAACGGCAAGCTATAAATAATATGCAAGAAAACTATACAGAAGACAAGATATCCGAGCATTTCACCCACAAATCTCAAAACCAATGTTGATGTGTAAACTTTTCAATCTGATGCACAGCCTATATGTTAGTGTACACGTTACCCATAGATAAGCCATACTCGCATAGTAGGTGAGTAGACACCATGGACAATATACTCAGGCAACTTCTTACATGTCACTGGATTTGATAGCTAATAACAGAGTACAGTAGTGGGTATATATGGTATGTGTTGTGTGGTTTTCCAGGTAAAGGTGATACACTGTGCGATTTTCTGTGTATGAGGCTAATTATAATGGTGGTTCATGTTGTTAAAAACACAGCCACATACCAGGCGCCCTGGTTCCGACGCCTCTGCACCTGTCCAGAAAACTGACATATGTTACAGTTTGGTGTAATATAATTGATAGGAGTCCGTTCTCCAATCTTATCTACATGTGATTAGCTACATTACATCATATGTTCTACTTCAAATTTTGAGTTCTTTGTCAAACGGCATAACAGGTGAAACTGGCTGATGGCTGGAACATACAAAGATGGCCGACTTGGCCACTCCCTGTGTCGTATAGAATACAGTATCGAGGCAGTATTTACATATATATAAAAACTATATTCTATCACATTTACGAAGCAATTATCTTTGAATCAAACGATGAGCAGGTATAGAACGGGTCCTTATTATATGTATATATATATATATATATATATTGATGGTCAGATCTTCCATATTGTAAATAATTAATAAATCAGTCAGATGCAATCGTTATACAGTCGGTATTGATTCATAGGAATATAGAGGTGTTACGTACTACTTATGTACATGTTAAAAGCACGTGTCTCATACTAGAGTATATTCAACAAGTGGTTTTCGCATAAATATGGCTATGATTGGAGAAAAGGGGCTTATGGATTTTGCGACTTGTGTAGATCAAGATCAGCATGTCCGTCCGGAGCAAGATGAGTAGCAAAATTTGTGAAACATGACGACTTTATTCTTAGTTGTGAACTGATAATGCAATGCCAGTCATCGGCAGAAACCGAGTGTGGTTATATTCTGACACTAGTTGAATTAATATAAATACATTTAACATATTGTCTATCGACTGAACGAAAACTACCGTTCACAAAGTACGTTACTGTTCAGTATTATATTTGTTGTACCAAACCCTGATTTGTTCAAGCAACTCATACGAATTGCATACTGTATGTGGCACATTTTGCTGTGTAGACACAACTTAAATTAGAAATACGATTTTAAAAATCTGCAAGTAAATATATTTTGGTGAACCGGTTTCATCACTTTTTGTACTTTGCACTGAGACAATTGCATGTTTTTCTTTACATGGGATCATCTGTTCACGTGTCTCTTTTGGGTATCGTGTTCTCTATTGTATTTAGTGGGTGAGCCAGGAGGGGTCAGCATTACCCTTTACCACTTGGGGGGGGGGGACAATTTGCCTTTCTTGAAAGGTATATATCACAGCATATCATTTCCGCATGATAACAATTGATAAGACTTCGCTTAACGTTTTTATGCCCCTATAAGAGGACCCCACTAACAGCAACATTCTACCAGTTAAAGGGCTGTTTTGAAAACGTTCACATAAAACTGCCGTGGAATCGCATGTACACGCTGTAAAATGCACTGAAAACATTGCAATTGGTATTAGCGATTTATATACCATCGAACTAGAACATTTTCATTCAAAAGGGCTGCCAAAATCCAAGATGGCCGCCAATACACCAGTACTTTACCCCACCACACTAAACCATATATAAAACTCTTTTATATGACCAGTTCTTGGTTTATTCGTATTGGATGATATTTTATAAGTAAAATAAAAGCATATGCTACTTCAATAAATACGTATTACTTGAGAAATTATGTATATAAATCCAAATTGGCCGCCAACAATTACAATCTCCGTTAATTTGCCACCGTGTCACTTATATAACATTATTTAATATTTCAAATCATACATACGTACGATCATACGTACACAGTAAATGACCATAACAATAGCAAAACATACTTGGATAACTGTTTTGTGTACCAACATCCAAGATGGCCGCCAAATATCACGATTTCTCATCAATTTATATCGTGTTATCTATTTGATGGCATTAATCATTTAAAACAAGTAAACAAAATTACATTTACACAGTAAAGCAAATGTAACACACACTTGGATAAATGCCAAGTTTACCAAATTATAAGATGGCCGCCATATGTTCACATTGTACCGCAGCAAGTTATTAGTATGGGCTATTTAATATTGGATAGGACGTTACCGTAATGTTTATTTTTATGTTGTGACACGGTTTAAATTTGGAAATTATTATAATAGACCTGAGTAAGTACGGCCTTTGTATGAAACAGACATAACACATTTGTTACTTTGATTTTGGTATATTTGAATTCCAAAAGCAGTAATATTACGCAGGGATGTTGAACTATTTCAAATTACATGTATATAATTACATGGTCTTAAAATTAATATTTTAGAGCACCAACCTAGTTGTGCGATTTAACATACAGTATATTGCCTTCATTAAATCGAACAGTAAACATTGTTTGTCCAACTGATATAGAACTATTACAGACATAGCTTCATGCGCACTTATGTGTTAGCGAAGTATATATAATTACGTCTAAAGTACTCTACTCTATCAGACCATTTTCTGTTTTCACTGAGCGGATTTCAATAACATGATGTTAACGCCATACGTGTATCGCATGCCAATATCCAGTGGTCGAATATCATAAAGCATTCTATTGTTACATGTTGCTTATAAGCTGCATGTGAATCTCATTTTAATACTGCAATAACTATGTTATTTAATCTCTAGTCATGATCTTATTTACAGCAGTCGATTATAATCTTCCGATATATATCTATTGAACATCCATATACGTAACGTTGCTTCATGTGTGGGTCCATCATTGACAGGCACCACTGCTACATATTTCATATACCAATATGTTTCACACAACCGCGGAACGTGTTACTATTTCGACATTCATTTAGATAAACTGCACATATGATATATAAACACGGATATCTACTGCGTATGTTTAATTTACTACTTACTTAATAATTATAAACGCTATTTGATACCCGCCAAGCAATCAATTAATTGATAAATCACACACTAATTAAATAAATGAGAAAACAGCAGTGACAATAAAAAAAAAAAAAATGCCACTCATGTACAGTCCAAGCAGGCACAAAACTGTACCCTGCCGAATAGTCAGTGATCAATATGGTTCGAAGAGACAATAAACCTGGTTAGCATGGCGTTACAAATCCCATACGGTCTCCTAAACTTCTTATAATGGCGCACAGAAACAGTAACATAGAGACAATATACAGCGACGAAATACAACGGCCAATAAGGCAACACCCTGACAGTGACAAACCGCAACACTATAGTGCAATGTGCGATAATCATGTAACAGGTCACCCATAAGTACAAGAAACAAAGCAAATGCTACAAAAGTAGGGGCAATATTATCAAATTAAGTAGCATTGTGGACGCTGTCGCGAGCTCTGCCGGACACAATTTTGTTTACACATGCCATGTAATTATAAGCACGTCATAGGAGCATTGTGCTTCAAACTAATATCAGTAGCGCTTAAACCACGGCATATATAGTAAAATACTACTCATAATGGCATTTGACAGCATCTGTCCGCAGCACTAGTTGGCGCCCAAAGAAGTAAATGTCCTGATAGTAAATGAATATCAGGTGAACATCCCCGCTCGGTTTATAGAATACACTTCAATGATTGTGATAGGGAGAAATTGTTGTCGTCGACCATATGTCTGGCAGTGACTAACTTTAAGGCCGTACAGTGCATTATCCGTTAGAATGGAGTGGTCTGTTGAAATACTTCCAGGACATGTTGTATAATTGGATATTAAATGTTTCAATATCAGTTTAATTTAGTATGAAGGAAATATGATTGAAAACAACATTGCGTAGCTGGTGGTGAAAAATGGCAAATATTATCGTCCACGCTATATTGGAAAGTACGTATTGTAATGCTAATCTGGTTAACTAAGTGTTTAGCGGTACGACACTAGACAGTTATTGCAATTCTTTGCCAGTTGCAATGTTTCATCTGTGACTGGTGTGACGTTTGTGTAGTTATGCGTAACCAATAGACAGGGACATTGTCGCTAAACATATTGTCGTATGTTATGAAACAGCTACGGTTCTATTCGAAATGTATGCATCTTTTATCTTTAGTAGATATCCATAACAATAGTATATTGTCTTTTTAAATCTACTATCCCTGTTAGCTACATATGCCATTGACTGGTTATATGTTAAATACTAGTCGCAAGGATTTCAGGATGTTTTGGATTTGTATAAGTATATATGCACGGTGAGCACGTAGACGCTATTGTTTGCTAGAATATTATACTAACTGATCTGAATAAATGTACCTGTGGTAAATGCTATGTCATGGAGTAAACGCGAGATAAAGTTATATGGCGTGGATTCAACGCAGCCGACACACACTTAGGCTTATCGCAGCCACGTACAAAAATCAAACATGGCATTATTTGACAATATACATGTTCAGAATCACCAGATTTGTTTTATTTGGAATGATAAATGTATCAGATAAGAAAATGTAGGCCATGCAAACTTACACGACATCTGAATTATCAGGCCTGTAACATAATTCGTTAATATTGCTACAGTTTTTATAAACAATCTGAAGGGTTTATCAATGGAATATACATGTACATGAAAGTAATATATCATTGTAATCCTAATATAACATTATAATAAAAAGTGAAAATGTCATGTTTATGCCACATTATCTTTTTCCCATGAGCTGGCGCAAATATTAGTGGTATCTATAATCATAGGAATTTGTGAAATTATGATGCAAAGAGTTTTACATGAGTCACAACTGGCTGAGACGTTCAATACGGTTGACACTGTATTAAACAAACACTCACTTATAGTGTTAACGTAATATCTAGAAAGTAAATAAATAGTATGTGCTTATTTAGTTGTTAGTCGTCATTGCTAGGTCTTAGAGTGTACATTGATGCCCATTGAAAATTCTGTACTTACAACTTCATGCTCGCCTTTAGGTATACTAATATTTATATAATCCACAGGAACAAATATTGACATTGCAACGAGGAATATGTTGATCATTAAACGTAGCTGTCGTTCTGAAACTAGTCGCATGGCCGAGATACATTACACTACTAGCACAGCAATATGACGTGTACACCATGTCCTTGAAATTACAATAATAAATGATACAGTTGGATGCAAACAGATGATAAATCATACTGATAGTAATAGCATCGCAGATTAATCAATCACACATGCATAACAACTTCACTAAGAACATGTTATAATTTTGGCGGCCATCTTAGATTTTGGTAGCAGTTTTCGACGAAACTGCAAGTTCTGATCTTCTGTAAATTGCAACCATTGATTACCATGTTTCATACCGTTTTACAATGTGTATATTCAAATTTTCTTTGATGCTACAGGACTTTCAAAACTCACAGAAATGGTCTGGATGGGCAACTGTGATATTTGTGGCAATATTGGATATGTTTACATACATTCGCAATTGCTACGTATAATTAATATAGTTCGTACATATGTAGTGTGGTGGGGTATGTACGTGTGCTTTGGCCGCCATCTTGGATTTTGGCGGCCATTTTGGATGAAAATGGTGAATTTCGATTTCATGTAAATTATAATTACCGTCTGTCACGTGTACAGTGCGTTTTCGATGTGTGAATGCGAGTTTGTATTGTTGTTACTTCAATGGTCTCAAACCTGCACATTTTTTAGCGGAATATTTTGCTGTTACGGGGGTCCACTTATAGGGGCATACAATCTTTAAACTAAGATTCATAGACTGCTGTCATGCGGAAATAATATCTAGAGATGCATACATTATACCTTTCAATAAAATATGGTGGCAATTTGCCCCTCCCCACCCCCCCCCCCCCCCCATCAAGTGGTAATGATAACCTTGTTTTCATGGGACTGGCTCACCCACTAATTGTCATAAGCCTTATAAGTCACATATCCCTTGCAACATATGTCACAAAATAAACTCAGTTGTGATCCACCACACTCATTGGTGCTGCACTCCGCACAGGCGTAACCTGTTTCACGTCGAAGTAGGAGCCGGATTCCTGACAAATCCCCATTCAGCTGTATGATTCAGCAGAATATACTGTATACACACATTTGCGTTTAGCAACCGGTGCAATAATTTTGCGTCGGTTACTAAAATGTAGAAGGAAAATGTACTTATGCCATAGCTGTAAGTAGAGCTGAGCGGCATCTCGTCAGGAAACCGGTGTATTGTCGACGTGAAACGTTTTATGCCGGCGCGGTGCAGCAGAAACTGTCACACACATACAATAATCCAGTTTGCACCGTATGTTACGGAAGCACATTAGGGCCACTTTTTTTAATTTCCATTTATTCAAGATGTTTTCTTGAATGTTCAAGTTCTTTTCTTGAATTTTCAAGATCTTTTCAAGAAAACATCTTGAAAATTCAAGAAAAGATCTCGAAAGATAACAAAAAAGTGAAGTGGCCCTAATGGGCTTCCGTAGTATGTGACTTGAACGTCTTGGCATATGAAATTAAACGGTGCTTCAAGTTAAATATCAAATTACATATTGAAAACTGTGTCGTCTGGCAGAAGCAAAACTAAATTATGATCATCGTGTTATGTTACGAAAATGTCGTGTCTCAACATTTAACAACAAGTTCTAATTGGTCATCATATACTTGGGATGTTTTCGACAAATACAAGATGTAATCTGTCGGGGCCTATCAGTTAATATTCGACCCAGAATCAGTATAAAAGGTGATTTATGTGTAATATTAATTCATTAGAAAGGCAATGTAGAACATATTTTATTAATGCATTATGCGATCACTCTGAAAAAAGTGATCAAAGTATTTGTCTACATACGTCCCAATTATAGGGTGACCAATTATAACTTCCCGCAAGTGTATGTGTTGGTTGTGCGATGTTTCTTTGAATAGTGGATAAGGTGAACACATGGAGTGAACCATCATTTAAAGTTTCATATGTATTATTATACCCACGTCACGTTTTGAAAATAACTGGTATAATCATTCATCAAGGGTGACCGTCCGTCACGTTTTCTAGTAAGAAGTAAACCTATTAAACCGTAATAGCTGGATACTTGATATTTTATATTTAACTGTCTTATGGTGTGCAGATGCGCAAAGTTAATTTCGGTTTTGGATTTGACCCCCGAGACATGGATTATTTCCCACGTCTGGGGACTATTAGTAAACCGTTTAAACATATGATATTGACACGTAAGAATTTGTATGTGGCTTCATTATGGTGTGCAGAGGCGCTTCGATTTTTATTTGAACCCCGGGTTATGGATTATTTGTTTTCTTGTAAGAAGCTAGAAACTAGTTATTTTGGTATGTTGCTTCCTTATGACGTGATTACAGGCTGCGATGGGTAATTTAACGATATGTATTCATCCTTACCGGAATCCCGACCGGAGACTTGGTTTGACCCTCAGGTACGTCTTTGGCTTTCTTGTATGTGAGAGTTGAATCTGGGTTTTCACCCTTTATAAGAGTAATTCTACCGGTATTACTTTTAGGGGAAGGGGCCAAGTGACTGGTGTGGTTTGGACCTGGTACCTGGTCAGGTTATTCTAATTTCAGGGCTGAATATACATGTATATTTATTTCGATGTAAATATTTCTTTCTGATTTTTGAAATTTTTCCTATCATTTCCCAGGTTAAATGTGGGATCGAATCCTTTGGCAGGGCCTTAACTAAGCTTAGCTGTTGATAGGTCGTTAAACACCAATAAATCAATCAATCAAATGCCAGGCAAATGGATTATCTCCCCATTTCGGACTTTGTGTAACATGGATATTTTGCGACGGCCCGACATCGACGTTTCTCTAGTAATATATTATATACATGTACGTATTATATACATGTTACATGTATATACATAATTATATATTATGTACATGTAGGTCACTTAACACCAGAGGTGAACAGACGAGATCGTGCTACGTCACTAATTAGACACACCATGTGATTTTGTACCTTCGGAAATCTGCGTAATTTCATAAAATAAAATACAATATTTTCCGTAAATGGCGTCAAACGTTGACAATATTTTCAGAGTACATGCGGAATTATGTCTGACAAGTATTGTAAATTTTGTAAACGTATTTAATGAAATTTCGTAGATGTCGGACGGTACAAAATCACATGTCGTGTCTCCTTTTTCATGCCCACGACATATCACGCAATTGACGTGTAAATGGGACAATGACAAAGAAACAATAAATGTGAATCAATTTGCGCAAATCGCAACTTTTTTGGTTTATCTTATATTTAAGGGTAAGAATTGGCTCGAGGACCTTCCAAACCCGGGCATTTGAGCCCAAAAATTGTCAGGCCAATCAATGACCGTTGGCCTGTTTGTTTCCGAATTTACTAATATCTGCGATACAGTCGAAATATGTGTATTAAATGACGGAGGCAATGAAGCGGTTAATTTAATACAGCTAGTTCATTCTTCTATCGCACGAGGCCGGTGTGTCAGACTGTGAAAAGGACTGAGTGTGAGTGCATGTGATATATGGAGACTCAGCCGTGACTTACAGTGTTATCCTATATGATGATGACATTTGAGGGTTGGCCAGGGCAAAACATATCAGGCAGGGAATGATCGATATTGGGTTATGCAAAGTATGATATAATATGATTTCGGGCACAGTCGTTTCACGGCTTATCGTTATATACGAGATGCTATTATTCGAGTTCAGGTGCGGCGTTTATCTGTTGTTATTTGGTTAGATGACAATGTGTTTCACATATTCTGAAGACGAAAGAAAATGAGAAGATAATACACGGCGGTATAGTAATTGCCCATATATTAGTGAGTGGCGTGTATGTGCAAGTATCAGGCTGACAGTTGTTTAGCCTTCTGAGCTAAATCTGACAGTTTATTGTTTCGTGGAATTGACAAGGAAATTATCACGTACCATACCGCCGGTCATGGTCTGAATATATTAAAGTTTGATTCCAGACGATGCATAGTACAGTCAATAATGTTTAATCAGAGTAATGCTGGCGGCCAATTCCGGCTTAAACTACATTACTCCGTGAAATGAATTGTGGGGAAACCGGAGTACCCGGGGAAAACCACCTCCTCCGGCAAGCAATGACTTCACATACGTCGGTGTAGAGGTGAATAGCTGTGATGGAACAGCTACCGGGGACCAATGCTGGCGCTTTACTGCCAAAAAACGGCACCAACTAGTGACACTCCGACGCGCGTCGCTCACACATGCACGGCGTCCGGCCACACAGCAACGATGTTCATTTGGTTCTACAACACATATTTTAAATGAAGAGAACATTTATGATTAAGGGTTAAAGAGGAGGCGACTGGCTGCCATCAGTCATCTCCACCTGTAGAACATATATATAGGGTGCGGTCGCCAGTGTTGGGACTTCATTATTGGTCAGTGGGAGTTGGGGGTAGAGGTTGCAAGTTGTCCATGTCCATGCATATGGTGTCATCGGAATATTGTATGGTGCAGAGGGAGGGGTGGGCAATGATATGTATATTTATTATTACATAGATTCAACTATTTATATATATTGTCGCAAAGATTGGTTGTCATACTAGTTATAATATGTTATGCTTGGAGATTGGGTTTGCGTTTATTTATTTAGTTTAGCTCCATTTGTTAGCCCACATGAACATTGTACATATATCGTCTCGTTAAATTCCCAGTACTAATCCTCCGAAAGGAAATCCCTGCCGAAGAGACTTTCCCGGGCCAGTTCTGATCGAGTACTGACCCATTGGGGGGATATCACTTGTCTTATATTTATATTTATAGCCTGATAATATATTTTTCTGTTTCTATATCTCGTTCATGTGCAGACCGTATCGTTCGATTCCAAATGATGGTCCCGGGTAGGGTGATTTCCCAACCGGAAAGACCCACTGGACCAGTGCCGGTCCAGCACAGTCGCTCAGATTGCTTGTTCTAATAGTTAGCTTGGTTATATGTTGTTATTTTTGGAGATTGGGTTCTGATTGGGTTGGGCTACCGGGCCCCACCCAATATATGTTAACGTTAACTATATACATCTTAACATAATGTATTATATAAATATGTGATCCAGACTGAGAACATGGAGCTTACAACATTGGCAACCAGTGACGATATTTACAGTAGTTTTCAGATCTGGGATGGAGACAATGGGGCCTAGTGTCACGGACGTAACTTAAAGGGCTCTTACATATCGGTTGCGGCGACCGCGCGACTCCTAAAATAGGCCAAAAGGGGCATTTCAGCGCAGCGTCCGGCCGGACGCTGCCCGATTTCTACGGGCTCAGCTGCGATTTTTAGGAGTCGAACGGGCGCCGCGGACGTGAAAACCTGACTCCCAAATCTGCGATTTTCCAAGCGGGATTTCCGACCGACACCCTGGCGTGCGCACGGTTTCCACAGCGATCCAATGTTCCAAGGGCACCGCACCGACCCCGGCTAATATATGAGAGCACACGTGGCAGACATGAAATTCGCACGTCTCGTCCACGGGCTCTAAATCCCCCGGCGACTCAGGCGATTAGAAAAATCGTGCGGACGCCGGATGATATGTGAGAGCCGCTTTAGCTAGGACCAATCCATCGGAATTTTATTTTGTTCCTACCCTTAGTACCGGTGTATTCATGTTTCCATGTTTTGTATTTTAACGTATTATTATGTCTCCCCCATATATGGGTAGACATATTGTTTTTGGCATGGTTATCCGACTGTCCATCCGTCACTCTGTCCGTCCGTCACAAACTTTGTGTCGCGCATCTCTCCAAAAGTATTAGTTAAGAGTTAAGAGTCGCGAAATTTTACAGGAATATTTATCTTCAAGTTGCGCACCGGGTTTTTAGATGCGGATTCATCCTGTATTCGCAGAGTTATGTCCCTTGACTTAGTGAAAAGTGGCGATCCAACTTGTGTCGCACATAACTGAAAAACTATTTGAGCTAGTCATGAAACCTGATAGTAATATTTATCATCAAATGTAGTTGCGCACCTGGGCCCGTTTCACTAAACTTCGTACGACTAAAATGTTCGTAAGTGAAAATATAGGATCGTCTGGAAATGTCAATTGATTGATTTACATTTATTGAGCATAGGCTGCATATGCAGCCTATGCTCAATAAATGTAAATCCATTAATTGTTTACCAGAAAATAGTGTCAATGTGTTAGTGTTAATTAATCATAAGTTTGCACCTACGAACATTTTAGTCGTACTAAGTTTAGTGAAATGGCCACCTGGAGCTTTAAATGCTGATTCATCCAGTATTCGCAGTTATGGCCCTTACTTAGTGAAAAGTGGCGATTTGAAAACTTGTGTAGCATATAACTGAAAAACTGTTTGCGCTACAGTCATGAAACCTTATAGGAAAGTTTGTCACCATGTGAAGTTGCGCACCTGGTGATTTAGATGCGGATTCATCCAGTATTCGCAGTTATGGTCCTTTCAGTCGCTACTTGTCACCTGTCATAAATGTGCGTTTGTCGGCTAATTATTGTATAAGTTGCATGTCAGCCTTCAATGTCGTGAATAACACGTCGATGAAATCGCGTGCTAAATTTATGCATCATCTATCTGGGAGACCCACTAGTAGCGACATAATTCCGTTTGTATATTATAGGAATGAATGGCCTTTTTGTGGAATTTATCGGGGTATGAACTTGGAAAAGTCGCGGGAATGCTGGACGAAGGCCGGAAGGCCTCGTCCAGTATTCCCGCGACTTTTCCAAGTTTATATCCCCGATAAAGTCCACAAAAATGCCATTCATTCCTTATAATTCCAACATTTGAAATAAATTCATCAAGAAAATGTGTTTATTTTCCGTTTTCTTAAGAATTATTTTAACTGCGCCTCACGGTTACGGAAAGTAGTTCGGCGTGGGAGTTTACTGGGATATACATTTTGGACAGAGACTTGCTACGGGCCAATCAAACCATTTTGTAAATATTTTTGTGCTGGAATTATTCATAATTACTAGTCTTAGTATTGACTATCGTTTGCGGAATATACTATACAAAACGAACTTGTTTGAAACTCTTGTCAATATCTTTATCAGCAAGCTCAGCATTGTACAAGTCTATATAGTGATCATATGCACTACAATGCTTTAACACACGATGTATGTGCATGAAAAGCAAAATTAACCTAATTAAGCAATGTTAGAACTGAATGTAATTGATGACGTAGTTGGTGACGTAATCCAGTAAAACAAGTTTGGCACGTGCCTACTAATCGCGAGCACATCCGCGAAATGCCGGAGAGAAATTTGAATCGGACCAAGTTTAAAGAACGTTCGATTCCGTCCGATTCAAATTTCTCTCCAGAATACTAAATAAGTAATGCTGCCAAATTTTGTATTGGCGGACTCGTTGTATTAACGGCTGGAACATGGTCATCATAAAAAGAAAGAAACCGCAGTCGTATTGATGACAAATAAGACTTACCTCAGATAGCATGGGCGCCGCCATTACTCCAGACAAAACAATACACCACGTGAGCCCAAACCTTGAAACCAGCTGTTACAATTCATGTTTCTTGTTTTCAATAATAATTTGTGTTATATTTTTTTTTCAAGTCATCCATGGGGTCATATATGTTCGGAACACCGATATAAATAAATGTACCGTTAAATGCTTTTTGATAAACTGCTTTCCTCGCATTTCATCAACATCTGAGAACCAACGCTTTTAATAAACATCACCTATAAGTTAATACAAATAGAGGATCTTACATGAGTGATGATTTAATATGATATTTATTAAACGAGTTTATTCCGAATTATTATGATATCAGTTAACGAGTTTAATAAATATCATATTAAATCAACACAAATGTTAGATTATATTTATTGCATAAGCACAGCACAATACGTTTAATGTGCAATGACCACACATAGCATGTTGTCTGCACCGGCCTCTTTTGCATATTTTGCGTCTAGTGTATTATGATTTTATTACACCGCGTTATTACACTGTGAAAGTCTAATGTATGCAATAAGTGTATTTATATTTCAGCTTGGAACCAGACCGGAGCCACGAAGTTATTATAGGATGACACAGCCAGAGTAATTGAATGTGCCGAATTGATTGTCATTATACTATCAACGTTGTATGATATAAAAGTAAATCAAATGATTGAAATCATTAGAACGAATTTGAATGCGTTAGAACATATTTGAATGCGTTAGAACGAATTCGAATGCGTTAGAACGAAATAATTGGACGAATTCGAATGCGTTAGAACGAATTCGAATGCGTTAGAACGAAATAATTGAAATCATTAGAACGAATTTGAATGCGTTAGAACGAATTGAAATGGGTTAGAACGAGTTCGAATTCGTTATAACGAAGTAATCAAATTTGTCACAACTTTTATTTCTCTTCGCATGTCCCTTATAACGCTCCGTACGCAGCCGCATCAATTTCAAAATTTCAATGTGACCGTTGTGTACTGGGCTGGTGACGTAATGGTGCGTTCTCGTAACGTCATGAGACACATGCATTACGTAGGTGTCGGCTTGGCCCCGAAATGGGCATTGTATACAGTCATTGTCAAACAGCACGTGATGTACGTTTGAACACGGCTGGGAGCGGTGTTAAACAACGGCAGCCATGTAACAATATAACGTTCGACCATGTCCAGCCGTTGGTAAATGTCTGCCGTGGCACGAGGGAACTGTTTGAACCCTAAAGGCCATAGACCGCGGTTTCAAACAGTTCAAGAGGGCCACGGCAAACGTTTACCCACGGAAGTACATGATCGAACGTTATCGTTACATTTCCGTCGGAAATATCGTGTAATTTGAGCATATATGCAGTACTTTCGGTACTTTCATAATCCGTTCCATTCAAACAGCTGATTTAGACATACATGTACATGTACATATTCCGGGGCCTTAGTACACTTCGCATGATGCAGGTGCCCCATCCTCCGCATCAATTTCAAAATGTCAGTGCGACCGCTATGAACTGGTCTGGTGACGTAATGGCGCGTTCTAGGAACGTCATGAGACAGCATGCACTGTGTGATTATACGATTGCAATAAAAAAATTAGGGACGCCGACTTTTTTGTTATTGATGAAAATGAAAGTACTTAAAATGAACTAATAGATCAATAAAATGGCGATACCTAAACATAGTAACATACATGGGGCGCTGAAATAACTGTACATTATGCTTCTGCTCATTAATTATCTGTTTCTAATAATTACATTAGCCTTGGTGCTTCACCATCCCATTTGATAAATTAGACGCACCATAAACACGTTCGCCACGCATTACAGTTACCGTTATAGAAGTACAGGATGGTACCGGTCCCGATTGGTACTTGTACCAGCTTAAAGGGATCGCCCAAAAATGGTGACCGACAGCCATAGTTAATGCTTCTAAAAATACATAAATACAATGGCGATGCCTAAAAATAGTAACCTACATCGGACGCAACATAACAGTATCTGATGATGCATTCATAATTACTCCACGCATTGATTGTTATTATTACACATTTTATATCGGACATAAATTTACACACTGATATCAGGGGCGATAACCGTGTTTCCTTAAAATGTTAACGGGCATTACTATTTATTCTCTGTAGTTGTTGTTTAGTGTGCAATGCAATTTGGCTCAAAAAAAAAAAAAAAAAAAAAAAAAAAAAAAAAAAAAAAAAAAAAAAAAAAAAAAAAAAAAAAAAAAAAAAAAAAAAAAAAATAAAAATTAAAAAAAAAAAAAAAAAAAAAAAAAAAAAAAAAAATAAAAAAAAAAAAAAAAAAAAAAAAAAAAAAAAAAAAAAAAAAAAAACTGTCGAATACATTATTTTTTTCAGGTGACGGATTTAATTAGTATAACTAATTAAAAAATACCATGCCTCATTTGTATATGAAAATAGCCTGATACCACCGCGGGTCACTATCAGTAAAATAAATTTTACTAAATTATTATTATATATAGCTGGCGCTTGTAATTGTTATAACTGTTGGAATAGTGACACAATTATACACTTATTTAATTCCTATAAAGAACATGTTGTGCCTACTGAGTGGGCATGTACATTTAAGGCCTGACCGCTCGTTCGAAACCGAACCAAACTACTGCAGGCGACCCTTATCCTGACCTACTTCGTGTAGGGGTTGCTATTGCAATGTCATGTGTTGTTAACGCATGTTGTCATAATGTTATGACATTGTTTGAATAAAGGATTATTAATAATTAATAATCAAAATAATCAAAAAAGTAATATTGTGAACTTTTGGCCACCATCTGTGCATCGAACGGGTTTCCCATTTATGTTCAGACATGAACCATTGTGCATTTTCATACACATATCTTGGTCTTATTCTGAGTGAATGAAACATTAGGTTATATTGTTACATGGTTTCCGTTGTATATATGCAAACAAAGAGCGCGCGCCGTTTGCATATGGCTTTAGGCAATGCTCATTCCGGGGCCGCGCGTAATGGAAGTGCCTTCATGACGTCACTACGCGGAAGTGCCTTCATGACGTCTCTACTTCATGACGTTCATGACGTTCATGACGCGGCCCCGGAATATGAAACGTTTGCTGCGGCCCTCAGGAACTGTTTGAACCCGCGGCGGCCGCGGCTTCAAACAGTTCCCGAGGGCCACAGCAAACGTTTGCACACGGCTGGACATGATCAAACCGTATAATATCACAGCAACAAATGTTGCGCAAAGTGCTGGTAGAGCGCTAGTTTTGATCATAGGAAAAAGCAAGCACATGTGGCGTGGCTCATCATGTTTGTAAGATATTATTTGACTCAATGGACTGGTCAGTTAATTACTGCATATGGTGCAAAAATTTGCGGTATTAAATCATTATTAATACAATACAGAACAGGGCTATGTGATACTTCTTACAATGTATATGTATGTAGATACGTGTACGCGCCTACGGCTGCGGTGTCTGGTGATATGGGATGGATTCCTGCACATGTCCGAAAGTGGAAATGTATTGCCAACTACTGATGTAGATCTGTCAATATGCACACCAATATAATCAATAGCCAAATTTGTAAATGTTCACTAAATTGTTGGTAGAGAATGTCGAAATTAGTCCATTTTAGTGACCACTAACTTTCCTGTTAAACTTGGCAGATTGTATTAGTGTTGATGTTTTTATTAACAAAGTCACCATTCAAATGCTGCTGTTGAGGCGATGATGATTGGATATGATGATGAATGGCAAGCCCTTATCAACAGAGACAGTAGTGTTAGTGGTGTATACGGCAATAAACTGCATACTTGTCGTACTTACAAACACACTTTTGTGTATGAGAACTATTGCGGAACCATTTTTGCCAATTAAACATAGACCAGCGTTTGTAAAGTTTCGATTTGGCGTCACACCCATACGGTTAGAAACTAGCAGATGTGAACACCTTCCTGTTAATCAGAGGCTCTGTATATTTTGTAACTAAAACGCCCTTGAAGATGAACTTCATGTAATTTTAAAATGTAGTTTTTACGAAGATCTTAGGGTTGAATTATTTCAATCAGCTCATACCAAAAATAATAACTTTATGGATTGGAATGATGGAGATAAGTTTTTGTTTCTGTTTTCCAACTGTGATATCATTAATTCAGGTGCCAGAATGTGTGTAGATATTCTTAAGCGAAGGTTCTCATACTTGTACAGAGAATCTGTAAATACTGCAATTGTTTATCTTACACCTTCTGGTTATAACCCATTTAAGTTCGGTAGCATATATACTGCTAATCCGTTCATTTAAAATATGATTTGTGATGATAGTCATGTTTTAAGCGTTTTCATAATAAGAAGCCTATGAATATAGACATTCGTTGGTGGTTTATTTCAATCTAGTTCAACTAGTTATTATACATGTGTAGACGTTACCCATATGTAAAGCCATATTTACTCGCATAGTAGGTGAGTAGACACCAGAGACAATACACTCATGTAACTCTTACATGTCACTGGACTTGATAGCTAATAACAGAGTACAGTAGTGGTATGGTATGTGTTGTGTGATTTTCCAGGTAAAAGTAATATACTTTGAGATTTTCTGTGTATCAGGCTATGATGTATTATCTAAACAGACGCATAGTGCACGGGCCAACTGCTATTGAGTGAGAGACATTAGCATGGAAAGTCGAATGACTGTGTTGAACAACGCTGTGGTAACCTTTTGTCAATATGGCAAGACTTACGCAAGCGAACCGAAACAGGGCTCTCGGGATGCTACGAGCTGGTGTCCCGCATGCTGAAGTTGCGCGTCAGTTTAATTGCAGCAGACAAACAATAGTTAGGCTTGCAAGAAGATTCCGCGGACGGGGGATGTGGCATATATGCCTAGGTCTGAGCGGCCACGAGTCACAACCCGAAGGCGGGATGTGTACATCAGTGTTCAGCATACCCGCATTCATTTTATGAAGGCTACACACACAGCCCGAAGAACGATTGGCGGGCACAACCGTGTTATTAGCGGTAAAACAGGGAGGCGTCGTCTGAAGGAGGTATGGCTGAATGCGATACGTCCTTATAACAGTCAGGGGTGTAACTGATTTCAGTTACGTTCGAAATAACCTGATACAGTTATTTCTTCTAGTTGTTTGAGATTTGTCTCCCTCCCGTTATCACATTTTAGATAAACTGTATCAGTTATTTTCAGTATCTATCATTTTCTACACAATTTAAAAGGGAGGTAACACAAAATCAATTGTTGACTTAACTATAGTTTACATCGTGGTGTTAATTCCCTTGTTCATTTTGATACCACTTTTGCCATAACCGTGATAATCATGACAGCGATGGTGAATTGCATGCTGTTTTATCCCTATAATCATGATAATTCGACGACATGTTCAACATGTTGAAATGTTTCTATGTTCATTGAATTGGTTTAACTGTGTCTCTCACTGCTACAGCATCTACCAAGAAAACAAGTATTCTCAACTCTACGATATGTTCATCGATGTTTCACTCTAAATATCTGGCATTTTCCTCATTTGCATTATATCTTGCCACTAATACCATGGTCATGATAATTTACGTGAATACATACATCAGAATAGGATATTTAGATAAAATATAAACGATACACATCTATTCTCTGTTCCACGTTTAGCTGCCGACAAACTATTGGCCATTAAAGGCCCAACAATCGGTGCCCTGGTACCGAATTTAGTAGGAGGGGCATATCCAATTACTGATAGCGTCCCCAGCCTGTCAGTTATACACTGGCTTTATAAATAGAATACATAAACAGCAGCACATGCTTGTCGTCTGCTCCGAATGTAGAACAGTGAGGGGGCTGCTGGATAGCCAGTGTAGGGGTTTCTGTACTGACCAGTATCTAGATATATGGTATGTAGGTTTGTTATCAAACGTGTGGTCCCATAAAACACACAGTCAAATGATACAGTGTATACCAGTCCCTCTAATAGTACTGTATGTTTTATTTGTGCAGGAAAATGATTGAGAATTTACTAAAAGTGTTAAAACTTATATAGTATTTTGCTGCTTACTATTTCAAAGCAAAGAGTATGTTGATGCTATATATATTATTATAGAAAGAAGTAAAATTGAATGAAACACCTTTCCATATGTCACACAATAAGTAAATGGGGCTTATTGAGTGTTTGATGAGTTTAACTCACAATCAGATAGCACATGACTACAGCATGATGCAGTTTACATCATTAATTAGAGCCACCATGAATGACCACCAAACTTAACAGTGTAGATCCTGATGAGGCTGCGAGGATGCACCAGCCGATCCGGGGATATGCATGTCGTAACGTGTCCAGTGTCCGTTACTTAATTAGAGTGTGTCATGTATATATAGTGAAACCTATATTGTGCTTCTGGACCTGAACAAGGTTCCTATCTCCGATGTATTTTGTAAGTACATGTTGTAAACCAACCTTATATAAGAATATGTGTTTGTAATAAGTCGGTATTTTATAAAAATGTGTAACTGTGTCATGTCATTCCACAGTTAAACTGCATTGATGCAGATATAATATATGCTGACAGCTAATTAGAGACCAGTGTTGAAATAGCCATACTGGTATGTGTTAGGATACAGGAAACTTGATAAGGCTGCTAGCAAACCAAACTTGAATTCATGTAGTCATGTAAATTCCAGATCAGACTGCACATACATGCTGTTTTGTGACTGTGCATACTAACCCGAGTATATGCTGTTTATAATTAGTATATACTGCATTCTCACAGCCACTGTATCAAGTTCTAGGCGAAATATTTCTCTTGCTGGTCTATTAAACCATGGTTTTGTTTCATTCACCTTGTTATGTGCATACCAACCATACATTTAATTTGATATTACTGTCCAAAATCAAAGTTGTGCGGCTGGCACACTGTCTGATGTTGACCATACAGGCAGTTATAGCTGTTAGCTTATCACTAAACACGTGGGGTTGTTTACAATGTCGGGTCATGAACTCAGCTCTATGCATGAATTACATATGTAACAGCTACGCTCCGCCCGGCAAGTTTGAATCAGTTGTCAGTTGAGTACATTGTATTACTTCAAAAGCACATTTACATTTTTTTCTTAAATCCAAATTTTTCTAAACCTTTCAAAGTTGTATTATCTATGTCTGTGTGAAATAGTGTACTTATTTGTTCAGTGATATTTCTAAAATATCTGAAAATGTGTCCCTGAAGTGAAGCATGCATAACATTATCAAAAAGCCTGCCCAGCGCCATCTGGTGGCTTTTATATCCCAGTTGGGCCTTTAAACACATTAAATCTTAAACTCGCCCAAAAAATTATGTGAAGAAATTCCATCAAATATTTATTTTATTGCGAAAAAATGACTTTCCTATGAGAATTTAACATGGTGGCTAAACATAGATTTGTTTTACATATTTGTTTATTTGTGGACCGATTTTCAAATTCAAACTTTTATTTTCTTATTTACATCATTTCCAAGCTATCCAGCCAGGTTTCGGAGTCAATTTTCATTTGTTTTAACTCCCCCCCCCCCACTGCTTCCACCTCTCCCCCCCCCCCCACCCCCCCCCATGTTAAATTATCATAGGAAAATAGTTTTTCCCTATAAAATCAATATTTGAATATTTTATGGAATTTCATCAAACTAAACATTTTGGGGAAGGTGACTTTTTTGCTATTGGTGAAACAGTACTTACATTTAAATGTTCCCAATCACCATGTATAATTTGGCAGGCATGCACTATATTAGAATAACCCGTTACAGTTATTTCGAATAACTTCCTCAAGTTATGTTGATATTCAACAAAGGTCGTATTTGTTTTTGACAAACATAACCTATACCAGTTATGTGCAATAACTGTCTCACATTATCTTGAAAAATAACCCATAGCTGCGTTTCACATATGTGCATAACATGCAGATATACACATGACTGACACACATGTCGAGTTATCTTCATGATGTTGTACATGCAATTTCCATATACCATGGCAGGCATGCACTATATTAGAATAACCCGCAGCAGTTATTTCGAATATCTTCCTCAAGTTATGTTGACATTCAACACAGTTCGTATTTGTTTTTAACAAACATAACCTATACCAGTTATGTGTAATAACTGTCTCACATTATCTTGAAAAACAACTCATAGGTCGGTTTCACATATGTACCTAACACGTAGATATACACATGATAAACAGGTTTCGTTATATTCATGATGTTATACATGCAATTGTCATATACCATGACAAGTTTTATTGCCACCACATTATATTTTCAGGGCTAGGTCAACGCGTGTCAGTTATTTTGAATAACTTCCTCAAGTTATGATGACATTCAACATAGTTCGTATTTGTTTTTGACAAATATAACCTACACCAGTTATGTGTACTAACTGTATCACGTTATCTTGAAAAAATAACAATAACCCCATAGCTGGGTTTCACATATGTACATAACATGTAGATATACACATCATACACGGCTCTCGTTATATTCATGATGTTGTACATGCAATTTTCATATACCATGTATGGTTTGATTGCGGCCATATTATATTTTCAGGGCTCGGATAACGCGTGTCAGTTATTTTGAATAACTTTCTCAAGTTATGTTGACATTCAACACATTTTTTGTTTGTTTTGGACAAACATAATCGATTCCAGTTATGTGTAATCACGTCCTCAAATTATAATGAGAAAAACAACCAATACGACCATGGTGACTAGCATCAGTCGAGTAACCAAACTGTATGAGGTACCATCACGATCATGGATACTACACTGTGTTTCACATATGCATATAACATGTACACAAGTTTCGCTGTGTTCATTATGTGGTTCATGCACTCTCCATATACTATATATACATATATCGGACACGATACACTTACATGGCTAGGATAACCGTGCAAGCTATTTTAAATAACTTCCTAGTTATGTCGATATTCAACACATTTCCTATTAGCATGGTTAGTTTTCAAAAATAACCTATGCCAGTAATCATGGTAATGTGTATCTCTGTCGTGAGAGCATGTGATCAGTCTTGTTGAGACGATTCAAATTGTAGTCAAAACATATCATTTGAATCAAAATGTGAACACTACTGGTTTTCATCAACAACACGGTAACTCTTTTGAATGTATATTCTTATCAAACTTTCCGCATTTGCAAACTAATGTGGGTCTGCGTAGGTCATGTAGGTGCAATCAGTGTTTTATACAGTGGTGCCCAGTGGAAACAAATTGTTTGGAAAGCCCGCCATTAACTGCACAAGGGGAGATACAGTTGCCAGTCACTAGGGGCCCATAAACATGATACAATGACTGTTTCCTGTTGTTAGCATGATGTTGTTGGCAGATATTATTTTGCGAGGCTGTTCATGCTTGGGAATATCTCATTAATTTAACATCAGGTCAGTTACACCAAATGTCTTCCATGGAGCAGATTATACTATATTATAGAGTATGCAAAATAAATGAATCCGCATGAGGTCCGAATGTTGTGCCAGCCAGCCTGCCAGCCAATCCATGCTAGGATTTTGTTTTTCTGTCCAATTCCCTTTGCTCGGATTATTTTGCTGTCTAATGCCCAGATGTTGACCCTCGCTATGTCGCCCGTCATCCCATCCCGCCCACTTGGCGGGAAAAAACGTCGATATGCGTATAAATCGCCCGTGCCAACGGTCAATGTGAATGTTTATGTATATTTATGAAATACAATATGAACTTAGCCTCGTTTAGGGCATTAAAACATACGTTCATATTATTTCCATCATGTCCATTCCACTGGTCTGTCGGATGAGACTTTAAAGGTACATGCCCACTCCGTATGCACAAAATGTTCTTTATATTAGAGACATCATCTGATACATGTTCTGGCAAAATAAACATTCATTCACCATTACCCCACGTATTGATTGGCATTATTATACATTTTATATCAGACGTAAATTTACACATTGATATCAGGGGCGATAACCGTGTTTCCTTAATATATTAACGAACATTACTATTTATTACATGAAAAGCTTGTTGTGGCGTGTTTTAACCCATTTCATAAATTGTCAGAATGAGCTCCCGTTTGGTAGTATGAAGTATTTGCAAAGAACAGGAACCTGTTATATGGAATATTTATAATAATTGTATTGCCAGGGGCGGATCTTGAGGGTGGGGGGGGGGTGTCCGGTGTTGCAAGCCCCCTCCCCCCGTTCAGCCACGGAGTTTACATGGATCATAGTTTACCACCAGTTGGAGTCTGAATTTAAATGCCGTTAAACACATGAAAGTGCATTTCTGTACATCTAGATTTCAAAATTTGTCATGAGGGCATGCCCCCGGACCTCCTAGCATACTCGCTGCACTCCTTGGAGCTCGAAAATAGGACAACCCAGCCTCCCGTTCCCCAAATGCAGGATCCGCCCCTGATTGCTATGATTAAAAACTATTTTTCTCTGTGGAGATTTTCAAATAGATGCGAAAATAGTCAATGACGTCTACTCACTGAAACGTATTGGATATCTCCAAGCTTTCCGCTTTTTGTAGGCTGAAGTCATGTGATAAACAGAATCTGAAACTTGTTTCCCTTTGATATGAGATTTATGAAACTTGTCCGCTAGAGGCTCGGTGCATAAATTGTTTCATAAATATCATATCAAATGGTAACTCTTTTGACATCCTCTATTTATTCTCTGTATTTATTGTTTGATGTGCAATGATCATACTTTATAATCTGTCGAAAATATTATTTCTTCAGGTGACGCATTTAATTAGTATACATAATAATAGTTAATGATGGATCTTAGCTAGTTGTATCCCTTTGCAATATATATCTGGTGCTACGCTGTATTTCAGCATTTGGTTTTTACTGAATAGCACAAAAATATTTTGGCGAACAGAGTAGACCCAGATCAGACTGCACATCGGAGTCTACACTGATAGCAATAACATTAATAAGTATGTACAATGTATACCAAGATCTGACTGTGTATCTATGTAAGATGATTTGGATGTATACTAGTCGAAATCACTTTATTAACGCCTGTTTCACAACAGATTATGCTACATTCACTATTGTTACAAACAGTACATTAAATTGCACAATTTGGACCAGATTTCTGTAAATAAATTTAACGGCAGATAACTAGCTACGATCCCACATTGAATATTTTGGCAGACAGCAAACACTGTGCACTGATTAGCAAACGAAACCACAATTACGTATTCGTATTATGCGCTAACGTTATGCCAAAAGGAGAAAATGAAGAAGTCAATGAAAAGTCATGCAGAGCATGATGTTATTAGCCGATCAAATCAGGGTAAAGTGCATCGAACATATGTAGGTGTCTCTGGTAACATTGTCAATGGTAAACTATTTTCGACCACAGTTCTGTACCCAGCGTTGACATTTTTCTCGATTTTGTGCAGGTTTTGGAAACCCGTTCCCAAATCCATCCAATAGCAGCAATGCCATAGCAGCAATGTTTTGTTGTCACCATTATGTTGCGAAATATTCCAGCGTAACACCTGTACTGTATGCTCTATTTATCTACAAATTACACTCCGCAATACACAAAGTTGTAGTCACTGTGTGTGTGTTTGTCCGAATTCTGTGGCAGCATGCGAGTGGGCGGAGCTACCAGGGCTATATATATCTAGCGGTTACAGTGTCATCTAAAAATAGACGCAAGCTCCTGCGTATTCAGGCACATGCCCAGATTGGCCTAATGTGCCCCATCCGTGATTTTTTGCGCGATGTCGGGCGCAAGACAATCAATAATTTGCGGCATTGACAATAATTAAGGGGGATTGCCGCAATCGCGCGTGCTGGATGCATCCCTGCCATCCCTGCATGATACGTAAACAAATCAAAGTTGGCTATGAAGGGCAATTCTTCGTTTTGATTGGTGGAAAATTTTGTGAATATTAACTAGCGTCAAATGACGCGCATACGCGATCCAATGGGATAAACCCGAGATGCTGGGATAAACCAGAAAATGCTGGGGTTACTAGTAAGGAGATTTTGAGCAGAGGTCGATTATAAATTAGCCGAATAAACACATTTTACGCGATTATACGTGGCTGAAACTTGTTCTGTTTAATAAATAAAAGCTTTAAATTAGCCCAATAATCGGCGTATGTTGGCGTATATGGCCATTAGAGCCAACTATGGACTTCAACAACAATAACTTCCGGGTTAAATCTCTTCAGGCGTTCAGCTCATTAAGTATTCAAAATTGTGTTATTTGGCTATAAGTAAAGTTTTAAACGGAGATAATTGCCAAAAATGCAAACTTTATCGGTTGATGCAATTTGGAAGTGATACAGAACAATTCGCGTTCGTAGATTACCGAATAGCTGAGAAAAGGGTTGCTACAAACTTTTTCAGAATTCGATGGATAACCAACATATTAGCCGATCTATAAATAGATCGGCTAATAATAATGGCGCGACAAAGCAATACTGTTTTGACATCACCGTGCTTTAGACGTCATTAGAAGCGTCAGTGACTAAGTAAAAGTACTCATTTCTATTTGTTATGAGATTATTGCGCGTGACTCGTTTCATAAATCTCGTATCAAATGGAAACTCGTTTCATATCCTCTAGTTACATGTATGCTAATTTCTCTCATGAGTAGCATAAGCCTGGGTAAGTGTTGTTTGTGAGTTATATCAGCTGTCCACTGCTTCCCAAATGCCAGACAAAATCTAAACTGACCACGCTCGTTGTCAGATCTTATCATCTAAACTAAACATGCTAAAAGCCGCATTGGGTATGTTGGGACCAGTTGAAATCAATCGCGACTAGGTAGCGCCTACACAAGACTGTTAGTGTCAGCCCAGCCGGGAAGGGTATACGGCTATAACACCACAGAGTGACCCATTAGCAAGTAACTGGGGACCATGTGTCAACACCTGGATGTTCCAGTGTAAGTTAGCACAAGTCCATTAGCCCTTAGTGATATTGGGAAAGAAAATTGTCGTCTGCTGTTTTATTGTGCCTATTTCTCAATAAAAGCATGGTTTAACAGCACTTTAGAATAGAACCATTTCCATTGGAAATGATTCTAAACTGCGGTCAAAGTATGTTTGTTTATGGGAAAAATGGAAAATAAAAAATAAGCAGAAGACGACAAAATTTAATTCAGCAGTGAAAGGGTTAAAGGGTATACAACAGCAACCAGTTGCAGTTCTACAGGACAGCACGGCTAATTGTTTTCTACATAATGTTATAACGTGTAAACCTTTCTAAACCCGACACTCTTGAAGATCCCCGCATGTCCGGTTTAGAGAGCTACAACTGTAATTCATGCACACTGAAAGCTTTGCTATACAGATAAATTACAGTGAAACTCCAACATAGTTAAACATAGAAGTTTTATATGTCGTCCAGGTTAGACAGGTTCATCTTTGTATACATGTATGGTTGATGATCAATATGCTCACTGCATGTAATGCACTTGATACTAATGAAAAGTCATGACCCACCCACTCTAAAGGAGACGAACTCTGGTTCCGACGGACAAAATAGAACCTTACATCGTGGGCCACCAACAGAGCAGTAGATATACACATTCATATTAGAGCATATCCATTTTGGCTGCTGATCGCAATATAATGGTACTTAAGTAGTATTATTAAATACGTACGTTCTTTTCCCATTGGAGTCATGGTGATAGTGATCAGACATTTTGACAAGGTGTCAAATATCATACGTATACAAGTAGTGGGCTATTTGTTTGTGATTGCGAGTACTATATCCTAGGAGCATGATGAGCAGTGGTCAGAATGAAGTGGAGAACCTTTACTACATGGATATGAACATGATTGTCTATGTGACTCTACTGTACAGTACTATTTGTTTGTGATTGCGAGTACTATATCCTAGGAGCATGATGAGCAGTGGTCAGAATGAAGTGGAGAACCTTTACTACATGGATATGAACATGATTGTCTATGTGACTCTACTGTACAGTACTATTAATAACGGGAGCGCATTTTAACAATTGTAGTGATTTTACCGAGTCACCGACGCTGGAACGTCTTCGTTTTATTATGCCCCATATACGATAGCTGTGACCACTCATGTGAACCGTCATGTAAATGTTTCTATTAAGTATTGTATTGGGACAATAATTTTACCAACAATCCACGTAAATTGTGTAATACGGTAGACATGTGAACGGTAATTGAATCGTGCCGAACTGTAACCACTCATGTGAACCGTCATCTGGATCATGTAGGTGTTTCTATAAATTATTGAACCGGGACAAGCATTAAGGTATTAGGTCATATATAGATACACTTGACTTCAATGATAAGTGCTTCATAAGAGTGATGTGATATATGAATATAACATACTTGAATATTGTCTTGTTACTGTATACTATATAAGGCATCGAGTTGCCATCTCCGCCATCTTTGTATGTACAAGCTATCGTGCAGTCTCACCATTTCGTGCGTTTTACACGTACAGCAAATAATATGACAGTAAACCAAATAAAAGTTGGTGCAATACATACATAATAGATAGTTATGACAACGGCAAGCTATACATATTATGTCAGCAAACTATACAATAGACGAGATAACTGAGCATTTCTCCCATCCATCTCAAAATAAATGTCAGCGTGTAAACTTTTCAATCTGATGCACAGCCTATGTTACTGTACACGTTACCCATAGGTAAAGCCATATTTACTCACATAGTATGCGAGTTCACACCAGGGACAATACACTCAGGTAACTGCTTACATTTCACTGGATTTGACAGCTAATAACATAGTAAAGTAGTGGGTATATATGGTATGTGTTGTGTGGTTTGCCAGTTAAAGGGGACACACCGTGCGATTTTCTGTGCATGAAGCTATTTATAATGGTGGTTCATGTTGTTAAAAACACAGGCACAAACCTGTCCAGAAAACTGACATATTTAACAGTTTGGTGTAAATTAATATAATTGATAGAGTCCGTCCTCCTGGTTTTTCTACATCACATATTCTACTTCACATGTTGAGTTCTTTGTAAAACGGCAGAACAGGTGAAACTGGCTGATGGCTGGAACACACAAATATGGCCGACTTGGCCATCCCATCTGCCGTATAGGATACAGTAACGTGGCAGTGTTCGCATATATGTTATACATATATTCCATCATATTTACGAAGCAGTTATCTTTGAATCAAACGATCATCAGGTATATAGTTGGTCCTTAACCCGACAACCCACGCAAAGTTAATACAATCACGCTGCGTCATCACCACTCATTTGAACCATCGCCTGGATTATGTTGGTGCTTCTATTCAATATGGAACGTGAAAAATCAATTTACCGACAACCCACACACATTGTGTAGCACGGTGAGACTAGATTCACCATTCAATTGAACCGTCGCATGCACCATGTATGTGCAACAGTCAGTTACTGACATCTGAGCGGGGGCATAATTGTACAGTCAACTCACATAATATGTGTAGTTGTATAGGTCCGCCACTTTGTGCTAACGCGTTGTAAATATTATTGTAAACAAAGGCTATTTTTAAAATCAACATTTGTCATAAATAGCATGACGTTTGTTATTGTTATAATACAGTGCTGACGAGTGCATAAACGTAATACCAAATGCTATGTAAACAGATGATACACATAGTTACACTATGCTTATCTCATCATATCGTCAAACTTTGTGTTTGCCATCATAGTGATAACAGATTACTAATTGCCATTACATATGGGCCGCGCTCTGCGAAAACCGGCCTTAATGACAACATTTTCGATTTGCACTTTTTTACATTTTTGGATGCGGACTCCTTTCACAAACAATATGCTGAAAAGAAAATGCAAATATGTTTCATAGTTTTTGTTTTATCTCACTTTTTGTAGCACCATGTCAATCACGCCAGGAAAAAAAAGTAACGTCATTGAGAAAATGACGTTATTGAAACGCTGACGTTTGTACAATGCAACACAACAGCCTACAGTAGAAATGCGTGTTCATAGACTCATTGACTGTGCTTGCTGTACACTGTATTTGCTGATAAGTTGCACTAAATGTATCTACAAGTGTTAGTATGAATACTATCAAACATTGAACAGAATAAAACTATGATAAGTATATGTAGTGAACAAACCAAACGCACCACTATCAATGTTAAATCTATAATCAGCCGACATGTGACTTCGTAATTTGCTACTATCGCCAACTATCAGATATTGTGCATATGTATACATGTACCGTCAGAAAGATACATTGTAATTATTTGAGAATTTAGTTCAGAATCTAATTGACGTTATTTACGTAACAGTTAATTGTGACGTCATTTATTGATGTAGACATTACGTCACTCACCAAGGACCAAACACAAACAACTAAACGACGTTCCTGGTGTTTGAAATTGAAGCAATCTGTGATTGAAACAAATGCACTATTTTCTGTAGAAATGAATGGCCTGAATTTGGTTAGAATTTGGATAGGCCTATGGCTGCACATACCAATGAGTTCAGCGCCCGATGGTGCATAGAGGGTAGTCGAACACCCCCGGGGAGTTTTAAACACATTGAAAATCGACTGTCCATACCCGACTCTCGGAATTAAATTTACATTTCCGAAAGCGGGAGGAACGTTTTCCTGTGTAGCCAATATGACTGACGGACGGTCTTGTGTACATGTACCTCGTACTAGCAGGTCTATAGGGAAATCCTGCACTGACCCTCACTCCCTCGGCTGCCCACCGCCGCGCCACTGCCCCCACACCGAGAGGGCAGATATTGTTAGGTGTGTCCGCTTAAAAAAGTTATTGTGTGGGCTACCCGTCTCGATCCTGTCTATGAATTTACTGCCGGTACTGATTTTTTATATAAGTTTCTTCAAATTTTATAAGTGTACGCATTTATCAACCGTACTTTGTAGATTCCTTCATATGTTTTTATTTGCGCGACTGATGCCCGCACGACAGCATGCGTATTTATTTAGTAAGTGGAATGTATAGTTGTTAAAATCAAAAGTGGCCAACAGAACATTCAGGGCAAAATTATCCATTACTGTATATTTTTAAATGTATGTTGGTTTGAATTTTTGATAATGTGTTTACCATTTGAAAACAAATATATATATACAACTACATAAACCTGTCAATGTCCGGAAAATGTGTCGATATGACATACATGATTGTATAATTGTTATAAAATGTTCTGATAAAAATACTGGCAGTAAGCCTAATAGTACTGGTGCAAGTATATGTATACACTGTATCCTCTGGGCGGGAACAATTAATTTGAAATTGAAATTTGCAATTTAATTGTGTTGCGTTTCAGAAAAAGTACATTCAACGCCTTTGTAAACAAAGAAATGAGTGGCCAACCAAGCCATGCTAAAAAGCACCGTCGCGTACGTATATGTATTTTGAATTCATGTATGCACACTATATAATAAAGTTAGTTATTTACACACTAAATTTGTACAGACCACAAAATTGCGACATTTGTTTGAAGCGTCTCGTTTGAATTTAGACGCGTTGAATCTGCAAATATAGAAGTTGTGTATTCCAGGGCAGATTCACGTAGGGGAAAACCCGGCGCGCGCCCCCTAACATTTTGCGACATTATAAAGATATTTTTGCTCTAAAATGCGTTATAACGCAGCAAAATGGGGTATATATATCAACAATATTCAGGAGCGCATACCGCTTGACCCACCTAGCAGTCTCCCGAGCTCCGCTTGGTCGACGAACAAACGGTGCTAGTTCGAAAATATAGTAAACTGTTTCAATTAAGAAGTCCCCCCCTAACCTGAAATCCTGGATCCGCTCCTGGTATTTGATTTATATTATTTACACGCCTCCGACTAGAACGTCCCTTTGATAAAAAAAGAAATAAAGCACGCAGACATCCAGTGTTTAGTAGTAAGTAAATTAACAACGATCTAAAGTAGGATTTCTTAAATTTGTAAATGTTGGAGACCTGTGCATTTGCGCAGCCTGATCAGGGTCTGCACTGATTGCAAAAATGCTAGTAAAATATATGCCATTCATTCATATAACCATATTTACAAGTGGTCAATTAAAATAATATTTAACAGTCATCAAACGGCAATCGTACGGCTGATGTAATGTGATATTTTTGAAAGTCGCCAAAAATTACGTGACATTAGAAGGTACATGCAAGTGGTTGCAGATACAGATACAAATCAGTAGGCTACGTCCCTGGGGCCCGTTTCACTAAACTTCGTAAGACTAAAATGTTCGTAAGTACAAACTTAAGATAGTCTGTAAATTCCACATTAACAACATTTTCCTGTAAACAATTATTGGATTTACATTTATTGAGCAGCCTATGCTCAATAAATGTAAATCAATCAATTGAAATTTCCAGACGATCCTAGATTTGCACTTACGAACATTTTAGTCGTACGAAGTTTAGTGAAACGGGCCCCCGGTGGCTACAATTATGTTCGCACTAAATATGCCTGTGACACAATACCAAAACACTAAATACTAAATAATAAAACATGTTTGGCCCAGTGTCAACATGATGCATGCGATATGCGACGAGCCGCTTAATTATCACTACCATATTAAATCGTTTTCCATAGAACGACATCTGTAAACCAAGACCTTTTCATAAATATGATCATGCAATATGAAGATCTACGTAGACACACAATTAAGTCATGAATACATGAATAAAGCTTACCCGAGGTTGTCTACATATTTCGAAAATCGGCTGTCACGTTCAAATGAAGTTTAGCGTTACTCATCAACATGCATAATGCAGTGTAATCTACAAATAAATCCCAAAATCGGAACTGGGTTTGTACAGCGTGCACGGTTCCGTCTTAGACGGCCGAAAATACACGACCCCGCTCTAATCTGAACGGGACCGTATAGCATAATTAGTAAAGAGTGCACACATGCGCCCCGGGGTCGATCTTAAAGTTGTAAGTACATGTATAGCTGATGGTGGTCGCCAGACAGGATAAGTTTGTTTTCTATGAGTATTCAGGTTTCAACCCAAATTAAGAAACATGTAGACGCCTCCATCTACGCCGACTACAATTGTTCTCGCGTTTGTAATTGTTATATAAATATATAAATAAAGTTTAAAAGAAATATTAGCAGTTCGTCCAAATAATATATTATAAAAATCATAAATGCAATATGCCCATTTGTATAAAAATAATCGACAAAATTACTACGTATTTCCTTGAAGGAAACCGAAGAAAAAAAAGACAACTATCTGAACCACTATGAAAATAACTGTACAATTCTGCCACGCATATCCAACATTAAAATATTTGTGAGCCGCAAAGCGTACGGCTATAAATAGGACAACTTATTGCAATGAAGCAACAATTCCAAGTGACAAAATCCGAAGTGACGTTGGTAAATTTATGCGTAACTTTGCGACGTCATTTTCAGCCTTTCGTGACGTTGTCATTAAGGCTGGTTTTCACAGAGCGCGGCCCATATGTAAATGCTGAATATTCTTTGTTTACGATTTATACATTTTTCAAAGAAATATGACACAATCATCCAAATACTACGTGCATGTAACAATACATCCAATTCACTATGGAATAGATGTGTATCAGTTTAATCATCCATAGGCCGTGGCTAAAAATTCTCAATAAATATCTTGGGGCATCATTATTCTTGAATTAAACAACACTGATGAAACATTCAGGGAATATTATCAGTATGCTTTGGTGCTGGCCGGGGTGGGGATAGGGGTGATTACTAGCTGACACTCATTAGGTAAACCGTTATAATGGTAGTTAATATGTGCTAATGGACCCCAACAGACTGGACATGCCATCTGTAATGGCTATTTGAAAAGCCATCTGGATACTGGCTGTACCAAGTAAGTCATTCTTCGGATAGCCAGCACATAAACGTTTACTATTGCACTAAGAGTAGTATGCGATCAAATAATTAACAATGGCAATTGGCTTGCATATATGTAACACCAATCAATTGAACATATCAATTGCCATCAATACAATGGGGTCAAATGCCCTACAACTTAGGAATGAGTTGGTGTGGGGTGTGGCTATTGTTGCTCGGTTCTGTGTACTCAGGCTGTCAGTATAGACCGATCTCTGTTTCGCTAGTATACTAGTATCTGCATACTCTAGGAGAGAGGTGGCAGGGCTTTTGTGTATTCCATTTCTGGCTATCTGACATATTAATATTGTTGTTTCAAGCATTTCAGTCTTATCATAATATATGCAGAAACAATGTACAATGTATTTGCATTGCTTAACCTTTCAAATGCTGGAAACGGAAATTGTTATCTGCTGCTGTTTTCTTTACTAGTATTGACTTCTTTATCAGTATGGTTTGTCAGCACTTTATAATCATTATACCTCCGCAACGAGATTTGTGTGTGGTGGTGGGGGGGGGGGGGGGGGGGACTGGAGTCAGGTTGTCCGCCCGTCCGTCAGTCCGTCACTAAAAACTTAACATCAGAGAAATATTTTATAACTTCTAGTTCCTTCATTGAACATTCTTAATAGTTGACGCATGCATTCCTCTAAGGGTCTACTATCATGCTGTCCACGACCGTCCAAGCCCCGCTGATCCCGAGATCAAGGTCACATACTTAGTCTCTTCACAAACCTTAACATCGGAGAAATCATGCTATGACAAATCCATGACCTGCCCCGCTAAGCCCAGGGTCAAGGTCACAGACACACAGACTACAAATCTACACATTTATGGGAACCTGCACCCACATAGTGGGTATTCCGTAAGCTTGGCTTACTGACAAATGTACTTTACATTGAACATCATTCTCAAGTGCTGTCAAATCATGTTTTTGATGAGAAAAATAAAAATTAGAAAATAAACAGCAGACAACAAAAAATAATTCAGTAATGTAAGGGTTAATGCTGTTAAGTTTATATAACTACATACTTATTATATAATACATGCACGATGAAATTACCAGGCAAAACTAGAGATGATGTTTGTATTTAATTTATTTCATGGAGAAATTCTTACAAACATTTCGACGTAAACCATGGCCAAGTGTTTCAGCGATCTTGCGACGGTCAAAAAGAGCAAGGTCATGCTAATTGAAGTTCATGTATGTTTCATTCGTTTCATGCTATTGTGCTGCATAGTGTCTGTACAGGTTATATCTGAAACCATTGGACTTGACCAATAGTTTGCGAAAAGTAGGTAATTGTCACGCGAATGCCAATGTAGTGTTTTCTATTACAGTTCGGATCCAATGCACATGTAAATATAGCATACGAATACGTGTGCTTTCTACGTCTACATGTATATGCAACTGAACGGCTGTTTGACAAAAATGGGTCTTACAAATAGAATATATTTATACCACCCGCAACGAGCTGTGGGGTATACTGGAGTCAGGTTGTCCGTGCGTGCGTACGTGCGTGCGTGCGGTGCGTGTGGGGTGCGTGTGTGCGTGCGTGCGTGCGTGCGTGCGTCAGTCACTAAACTTAACATCAGAGAAATATGTTACAACTTTTATTTCCTTCATATAAATTGCTTAATATTTCACTCGTGCATTCTTCTAAGGTTGTACTGTCATGCTGTGCCAAATCCACGACCGTCCAACCCCCGCTGAACACAAGGTCAATGTCAAATACTTGGTCTCTTTACAAAACTTAACATCAGAGAAATAAGGTATAACTTATATTTCCTTCATCGAACATTCTTAATATTTCATGCCTGCATTCCTCTAAGGCTCTACTATCATGCTGTGACAAATCCCCGCTGATCTCAATGTCAGTGTCACATACTTGATCTCTTTACAAAACTTAACATCAGAGAAATCGGTTATAACTTATATTTCCTTCCTCGGATCTGCTTCACATTTCACACACGCACTGCTCCAATGGACCTCTACCACCCTGTGACAAATTCACGTTCGTGCCGCCCCCGCTAAACACAGAGTCAAGGTCACAAACCCACACACTTGTCATTTTTTACACAAATATACCTGGTTAAAGATGGACAGACGGACGGACGGCTTTTGCATCCCATTTTCGCCACTGATAGTCATATGAAGGCAATACTCCGGAGAATTACAAGCAGTGGGCACAGAGGATTCGGGAGCTATTGTGATGTGTAACCTGGCTATATGTGACATGATACTGCTGTTATCTCTGGTGTGTGGCAGGACTGCCAGCAACCTGTATAATTATCCAATTGTGTGCCATAATCTTGTCTGGGGAGCACGGTTGTTTGCATAACTGACCTGAGCTGAACTTAATGAGATTATTGTTTGTGATTTACATCTTCCCAAGTTTGAACGACCAAGGCCATTATATTACCGTTGTATAAGGTTAATGGTTTAAACAGTCAGCCGTAACATTGCATTATCATTTTCCGATGCTATCGATCGCGTTTCAACATTCGTAATCGTTTCCGACCAATTTCCATGAATTCTTTGAAATATCTGTGATATCATACATTGAATATTGTGACGTCATACCATGCAAGTAGTGACGTAATTAGTAGGAATATATAATGAGTAAATTTAATGTGGGAACATACTTTGAAACACCCTGCATTTATTGAGTATTTTCAGCCTCGGCCTTTACACCCATCAAGCTATTTGATTTCAAGTACACTATTAGTCCAGGCTCCCTAATACAAGTCCGCATATACTTTTCGCGGCGCGATTTTTGACACTTGATTCTGGTAATATGACCCATAGGCTACGATAATAACCCAGGTAGACTTTCGAGATAGGCGACAAACGTCAATAAAGAGAGAAAATCCAAGATGGCCGCCGTTTTCACTCATAATACACTGGATGAGCCATAATTTCATATATAAAAGACATGTGGACATACTTTTGGTATCGGTTTTTTTTACTAGAGTATATCCAACATATTGCAACTGTTTGTGTTACAAAAGACTCCTATTTGCAGCCACAAATACAAGGTGGACGCCGTTTTAAACAGGAAAAACACTTTGTCAGACATCAATTTATATCTGCAAGGCATGCATACATCTAATCAGTATTTATTTTCACTATCTGTCAAATTCATAACACTCTGGGCACGTTTATCCACAATCACTCGCGATATGCAAACAATAATCCAAGATGGCCGCCATAATTATTAAGATAAACCTGTGTACGGCACACATGTATAGCTAAAATGACTACTGTAAAAGCTTTTTGCATATATTTGGAACATGTGTTTGGCATTGTTGCGACAATAATGCATTGCTACAATTCTGACACCTATTTTTAAAAATGGCCGCCAAATTTCGACGATTTAAATCGCTCATATATATGAACTAAGAAGCAACTTTCCAATAAATAGTGAACACCCGGATATTTCAATAGGTAATACGAAAAATATACACCTTTAAATCATCTAATTTGGATGTAAGAACTTAAATCGAGAACAAAAAGATGAAAAGTCATGCAGCATGATGTTATTAGCCGATCAAATCAGGGTTCAATATATGTCCGCATTTTAGTAGTTACTGAGTCTCGGGGGGGGGGGGAATGAATGAGCGAGTGAGTATTGGTGTTTAACGGCCTATCAACAGCTAAGGTCATTTAAGGCCGGGCCAACGAGTTGTACTATCCCGCATTAAACGGGTCCACGATGAGGAAAATTCCCAAAATCAGAACTCAATATGTCCATGCCACACCAGTCACTTTAGTAGCTCGGCCCCAAAGTAATATGATTTGCCATAAGCTTATTATTTCTTAATGGAGCATAACAGGTTAACGTTGTCACTTGTTTATCCCTTGTTTATCGACTTAAATGGTTTAAATTCGACTCGAAGCTTACGTTCAACGGCCGCACAAACTCGATTGAACTGCACGCCTTCCAATGATTTAAATACGCAGCGCGTTTAAATAGTCAATTACGTTTTTTTAATGTGCGCATTGGTCATTTAAAAAGGGCCCATCCGTGATTTTTTGCGCGATGTCGGGCGCAAGACAATCAATAATTTGCGGCATTGACAATAATTAAGGGGGCTGCCGCAATCGCGCGTGCTGGATGCATCCCTGCCTTCCCTGCATGATACGTAAGCAAATCAAAGTTCGCTATGAAGGGCAATTCTTCGTTTTGATTGGTGGACAATTTTGTGAATATTAACTAGCGTCAAATGACGCGCATACACGATACAATGGGATAAACCCGAGATGCTGGGGATGCTAGTCGGAGGAGATTTTGAGCAGTGGTCGATTATAAATTAGCCGAATAAACACATTTTACGCGATTATACGTGGCTGAAACTTGTTCTGTTTAATAAATAAAAGCTTTAAATTAGCCCAATAATCGGCGTATGTTGGCGTATATGGCCATTAGAGCCAACTATGGACTTCAACAACAACAACTTCCGGGTTCAATCTCTTCCGGCGTTCAGCTCATTACGTATTCAAAATTGTGTTATTTGGCAATATTTAAAGTTTTAAACGGAGATAATTGCCAAAGATGCAAACTTTATCGGTTGATGCAATTTGGAAGTGATACAGCAAAATTCGTGTTCGTAGATTACCGAATAGCGGAGAAAAGGGTTGATTAAAAACTTTTTCAGAATTCGATGGATGACCAATATATTAGCCGATCTATAAATAGATCGGCTAATAAAAATTACACCATTTACTGTATTAAACAACCAACTGAATCGTAGCACATTATAATTACGTCGATAACATGTATGCATATTTACGCATACTAATTGATTGTTCCACATATACTCAGTAGCAGTAAGCATTATGTATGACAAATCAATCCGAGTACAAGTCTACTCACAGCAGTGTTACTAATACCGATTACTGTAGCTACAAATATTAGGGACGATATCAAACGTTTTTCATAAAGCTGGGTGACGACGATAATTGTGTCTGTTACACTATAAGTCATCGTTCAATTAAACACCTGTAAACGTTATACAAGTCTTAAAATACTATTCCAATTGTTTTCGGGTGAACAGCGCGATTGTGTTGTCACAGGTTTTGACAATCATTTGCTTTTTTGTGGCACTAGATCTGCCACCACAGTTACATGTTGTTAGCACGGATACAGGTAATCGTTTCAAGAACTTTTCTGGTTTCAGAGAACCATCTACATTAATCCAGCCAAAGTTGGTGGGATCAAGTGCGCTCATATCGTCCAAAAGTGTGATTGCACCGCGAACTACAAAGAATGATCGTGTTATATGTCCACGGACAACGCTGGACGTTGAGGGAAGTTCATCTATAGCTCTTATAGCAGTGTGTCTGGTATGGTACTGGAATCGTAACTCATCAAACGTTGACTCCGTTGTTTTTGACCTAGAGCCAGACCATACTTGCACAAGATAATGCTCAGCCATCTGAATTTCATATTCGTCAAGAATGTCACTCTCCGAAATTGGCTCAGTACGTTTCTGGGTGACTTATAACGGCACTATGCTTTGTACCTAATTTGCTCACTGAGTCATCGCCGGTCGTGATATGCGCTTTAACAAGAACTTGACAGAGCACGGCACCTAACTTCCCGTATAATATATGGAGTGGTATGAGTCGCCGTTTCGTACCTACACCATACTGTACCCTCAACTCCTTCATGTGTCTTTTCAAAATGTATTCCATGTATCGTAGCAACAGAACGACATTGTCGGTGTCGTTCGAAATTACTATGACACGTTCACATCCTCTTTCAACTGTCCAATTGGTATGTGGAATGATACGAGCATCCGCTTCTTCCAGCCAGCTACTGAGTTCTGCTATGTCACCTGTGTGTCCTCCTTCGGGCTGCTCAAATAGCTGTGCGGGAAGAAATTCGCCATCCACAACCATTCCACTCAGTACCAGTGAATGTCTCTTATGTCATGAATGGCAACGTCTCGTACTAATATTTCCAGCTTTGACTTATTCGAAGCCAAAGTCCAAAATTTTTCCATCTGCTGTGGTATTGACACTGTTTCGTGCATCTCAACACAACCAGTTGGACCTGCACGACGTAGTCTCTCGCATTCTTTTATCGACAACTCGATATCGATAACTGTCAAAGATGATATGAGTTTCGTCTGCCTGAGAAACACCACGGGCACCTGAAATCACCTTCATTATGACCTCGCCAAAGTGACCATATGATGTTAAATTATGTACCTGGCAAACTCTTGACATGAAATTTTGATTATAATCGTGGTTTTCAATACAGATTGTCTTTGGAAATCATAGTCGCTGTCAGTGAAGTTCAGCTCTAATTCTGTAATCAGCGCACTTTTTGTTGGTTTAGTTGGCAAATCACCATCGAACAATGGACTGCATGGGAGAAGATCATAACTGTCATTGACATTCCTCGCTCCTTTGCCATTTCACAGTCACGTTGAGCTGAACCGACGTCTTTGGTAGATATGTCATCCTCGATAGAGCCCAGTAGTGTAGCACGTGTACCTGTGTCAGCTGCGACATCAACCTTAGGAAGCTTCCGCTTTGATATAGTATCGCTCAACTTCTTCGATTTCTCAACATATCGCTCGCGCCGAAATTCTCTGTAAGCGCTATGTCCGTTCTCTATGACGCCGAGCAAACGCATATTTGTATCCTGGTGCACCACGCGTTTGGTGACGAAGTTGTGTAGTTGAACTAGTGTTACTGGAATGAGAAAAGGGTTTCCTCGTGACTGTATAAAATTAAGCAGACGCACAACATTTCTATCGAACAGGTCACCTTTCCGGCCGCTTAGCTCATGATGGATTGATGTTTCCATGTGCTCCATGATGCGATCATTTGTCGGTGCACGAAATGTATTGGAGATGCCAAGAATTTCGTGTAAAAGCAACAGCCACTCAACAACTAATTCAGAGTTACGAGTTTGGCCGACAATGGCACCCTGGCTTTTGGATGTCCTTTGAATCGACTGTTCTAACTTCATATCTGGCGCTACAGCGGTTCCATCTCTGTCATTTACCACAAACCGGCCACGCATGTATGACCTGTACAAGTCGGGGTGCTCTACCTCTCTCTACTTTGACTCTCTCGAGGTAATGTACCACGAGCCATGCCGATATATAGTTTATGGCATCAAACTCCTGGAATATTGCCATGACCGAGTCAACAGTTGAGACGTGAAGTGGCCAATTCCCATCCCTATCCGCGACAATCAGGTGCTTTATCTGAGTTACAATGTTCTGAAATACTCCCCAGAATCCACACAACTCCGACTTGGCCTCACATTCTCTTACAAATCGCAGGAACAACTACCGCAGATTTCCGGATACAGCAAGAACCTCGGCAAACTTAGCAGATGAATAACTGTGCTGTTTTCTTTTCAAAACACCTTTCAGCTGTACCACAGATTCAAAAAATGCAACAAGTTTCATGGCTAAGCCAAGACACCCTCCATGCTAGTGTATCCAATACTTCAGAGACTATTAGCATTCCCCGGAGTGACCGAACATAATGCCCACCTGACAATACTGACTGCAGTACACGTTTCCCAAACACCTCAGACTCAATGAGTGCATCTTCCATACCACTACCGGTAATATATTTTCCAGCACAACGCAGCAACACTTGGCCACGTGGAACATTCCCATCATTTGATATATGTCGTTGAAAACATCCCACTTCATAAAAATATCAGCGACTGTATGAAAAACTGCCTCATCACAGAAGACAGGAAGTCTTACCTGATCCAACTGAGCTCGAACACACTAAAAAATTGTGAGAGCTTTTCTCACTGTGGCATAATCTGTAACTGGAGAGGGAATAACTGGAAGAAATCCTACCCGCATTATAGGCACTTTCGCTGTTGAAATTAGTGCATGTATACCACACCAAGGAGGCAGACCACCCGTAGGACTATCTGACAAACCACACCGGACCAAGGCGATCAGAAACTGGGAGTCACTAGCCTTCGTAACTGCAGAAGTGGACAGCGTTAAATCTGTGTTTTCTACTAGTTTCAAATTGGAAGGTAGACTTGGTCGCACGACCGGTTTGGTATGTTTGGGAACAATTTGGCAAGGAAGCGTTTTATTGACAGCACGGGACGATTTACTCATTGTTGTGCTCGATACCTGTGGTTTACTATGAGGGATATCGGATACATCCTGAAACAGTACCATAACGGTGTCATGCGAACTTTGGGTGCCTGATAATAAGAAGAATTGTCTGCGAAGTCCGCATTGTCTAGTGCCCCTAGTGTGAAACCTTGTTTAGTGAACTGACTGAGAATGGGGGTACCTAGTGCTTTCGACGTTTGGATGGCATATGTCGATAAAAGGTTACGGGAACCCCTCACCTCCTTATACACAGTCGATACACCGATGCGATTCATAGATGTCAAAAGCTCGCGACTTCGGCATTTACCGTACACAGTTTTACCTAACATGGCGTGAAGTGGGGTTTTCCGCGCATATGAAATAACTGAAAGTATAATATCTGAAATAGACAATGTAACTGAGTGTGCTGATGCTTAACATCCCATTCTACATCTTGACTAGCACCTACATCCCCACTGTAAGAATCAGGGTTACTACTCTCGTCATCAACATGTTAAACAACGATGCAAAGAAGGTCATGAGTGAGTCATGCATCGTTGTACCTTCCCATGATTTTCTTAATTCGTGGCTCTCACAGAATTTTTCATTGCGATCAACATTTACTTGTTGCATTTCCTCACTCAGTATCTCCCCAGCGGCTTTCATTATATATAATGATTTTATCTTAGCTGCCAACTCATCTGTTGTAACATAAGAGGAAAATACCATCTCTGGTTTGTTCTTCTCATGTGATTGACAAAACTTTACATCATCACCATAATGTTCGATAAGTAAGCGCTTAACATTATGATTATAAACTTGTACGGTTGTATCAAACCCCATCATGAAATATTTTAGTTCTGTCATTGTGAAACCATAACCATTTTTAAGCAATGGATCAATACATTCTATATCCTGTTCGAAAATAACATGTTTCGTAGATTTACGTGGTTCGTCAGTTGTTTTATCGTCCTCGGATTGGGCTCGTACAAATCTATGTATGTACCGTTGTATACAGACCCTAAACACGTTTCACATGACGGACAACTAATGTGAGAAGCAGAGAAGAATATATCAAACTTAGCAATACACAAAATTTATATAAAATAACCTTCGTATGGCGGTTATTTAGAATATAAAATGACGCTCCTGGAAAACACTCCTATCTCGAGTCTTTGGCTGCATATGACACCCTTATGGAAACCAATATATAAGAATGACTGAAACTGACATCGCATCATAATTGATTCCAAAACGTATGGCCATACCGTCATTGAAACATGAAAATATAATATATTTAGAGTTTGTATTAAATAAAATGGCGGCCATCTTGAAATTTCGATCATTTACGGTAAGCTAGTATGAATCAACTTGCCAAAAAAGTCAGATAAGTAATCATTGGTACGATTGCATACGGGTTTTGTATTTAAACACGTTTTAGATATATAAAACATGCTGCTTCTATGCCTTCTTCCGCAATATGGCATGGCGGCCATCTTGGATTTTGACTTCCCAACGGTTTTTGTCGCCTGTCTGAAAAGTCTACCTGAGTTTTTTTTAAAGTGGATATGTTATATTATTAGAAACAAGTGTCAAAAATCGCACCGCAAAAAGTATATACGGACTTGTATTGGGGAGCCAGGACTATATCAGGTATTTTGAAATAAAATGAAATTGAATTTACAAATATTGGCCAGATTAGCGCAGGCGGTGGTGTACGTGTAGGCCTACCAGTAAGGAAAAATTGTAAAATGTCTATATTTTGTTGTGAAATGATCATATTAATTATACACCATTTAGAAAGAAGTTTCCATTATAGACGCTAGTGTAATTACATTAACTAAAGTAAATTAGTAACCATCGATTGAAAAACGTGTTTATAATATTGAAAAATAACTAGAGTTTCTTTCTGTGAAATCTGAGACCCATGCAGTGCCTAACTATTATTGCGTACGTCTTTTTTGTTATTATAGGTTTGTTTGTTCGCAGAAGCGACATATGTTTTGTAACTTTTTTATTTCTACTCTCGTTTTAATGAAATGTTTAGTGCCATCATGTTACTGTTATCGATTTTATATTTACAATGTACGTTTGTAACCAGTGTAGACCCTGATCAGGCTGCGTATCTTATAATTCAGTCTATCTAAGCCGAACATACTGGTAATTCAATACATAGGTAGTCTTGTATCTGACACTTTTAATGGTTGAGGTACCTTCTGATAAAATGGTATGTCGTCATATGGAAATAATAATAATATTTCCGAATTTTGGTGTGTCAAATATTGTGTGTACCTGCCGCGCGATGCACTGGTAAACAAATCATTGCATATGTATCCGGTTTATGGCGGTTCCCCTGTACAGCGAGTATTGACGCATTACACGAATTTGGGGCACGTATTGTATTATTGCAGATGAAAGCGAAACGTTAGCCATTTGTCCATTTGAAATAATCACTGAGCACAGCTAGAAACCGTATTGTCAGTTTGCAAGCAGCGGGCAAGCGGCACGGTGCTAATTTCACAATCGGATACTTGATACACCGATAATCGATTCCGGAAGAGACATTATCTACGGCTTGGGTTTACCGCTGTATTGAAGGCGGAAGGCTGAATGTTCCAAAGTTTACCAATTATAATGCTACACTTGTACAGTTTAAAACAAACAAATTATCAGTCATCGTTTATCGTTTATAAAAATAAATGTTTATTATATATTTAGCCGCATACGGTGTACAAGAGCACAGTAGTGTACAGTCGTGGTAATAAGCCAAGCAACGGATTCGAAACCCTATTTAACCTGTAGGATATGGAGAAAACCCCAAATGAGAACTGAATATCTAAGAAAAACTATAATATATTCAGTTTGATATTAGAACACGAGTCCCCAGTGACGAGTCCGTATCCATAGTAAACAGGCAGCGGCGCAATTCAAATGTTAAAATGTTTTGTGCAATAGTGTAGTAGAAATTATAGTATATAACCAGCAACTTCCGCTGAACGGCGTCTGCTACTAGTGATCAGTCATATTAAACGTTTCTATTATTTTAGATGTCATGGCGCGTGTTGTAATAAACTGAACAGCGATTTGAAAGCGGCCGCTAGATAATGTTATAGTTTATAGATGAAATAATACAGAAATAAGCATTAATTAAATCATGCAATATTAATGTTAATTGTTTTAGCTTATTTGTTTTCTCACTTAATTATGCTCAGTTTTTTGTATATGTAATGTATTTATAATCCATGGTCCGTCACTTCACCTGTGGTCGGACACACACCACACCTGACACACAGATGCTATGTATTGAGGTCGTGCATTGAGGGAGCAACAGTTACTGCGGATTAGATTCAGCCGTTGGTTTTTCGGCTCATTCTCTCCCAGGCACAGAGCGTAGGATAGTAATGTTGATTTCGCCAGAGGCTCGGTGCATAAATGCTCGGTGCGTGACTCGTTTCATAAATCTCATATCAAATGGAAACTAGTTTGAGATCCTCTATTTATGGTTGGAGTTTTCTAGGTATGTCACAGTGAAGGAAAACTCGAAATTTTTCTATTGTTTATGATTTTAACAATATAAAAGAGCAGATTAAAGGACTTAAAGTACGTAAAGTCATGCTATTTTAATCACCTGACGTAAAGCACATCGCGGCTGCACACATGTCTATAAATTACAAAATATGTGAATACCCAGAAATATCCGACTAACCCGAAAACTGGCGTCTCCACCATATTCTATTTATCCCGTCAAACTTCTAAAGCATTTAAATCAACTTAATTAATTTAGCCTTCAAAAGGAGATACATTAGAACCGAATTGCATCAAACACACTTTGGCGCTCAGAACATAGTTCGATAAAGAATGGTTTATATTTTGTCACCGACAATGTGAAATTACAGCTTCTTTTCAACGAAATATACTCTCAAAATTCACCGGACCCATCCATTTTCATTCGGAGCAGGTTCTGCAAGGATAGCCATCTGCGATTGCGAATAATAATCAACACGACAAACAACAATTTTATTCGTTTATACCTGACTGGAATCACTGGGAGCAGCCATTTTTTTATTTTAAATGACGTAGACTTATTGACGTACTTATAATTATGACGTCAGTCATGTCTGAATGACGCACATAATGGGATACAGAGCAAACGATTGGATATTGGAAATTGGATATTGCATATTGGATAATGGAAATTGATTTGACATCCAGAAAATAGCATGAACTTAATTTTAACAATTCTATTTTCCGACGATAACGTTTTTATTTGCGAAATTTAACCGGCACACTGTGAACAGTCCCATTTTCACCTGGCTGATCAACCAGCACTGCCACTGGTCAACACTACCCATTTGTGTGACCGCGTATGAATTGTGATTATGTCTTTTGACAAGATATCAAATATGTATCACGGCACCGTGTTTCACGAAACTGTGTTGAGATAAATTACAATATCAACCTCGCGTTAGCCGAAAATTCCCGAGACGTCGTGGCGCAGTGGTAATGCCGACGATATTTGCGCTACACGACTTTGCCGTCGTCGTGGTAGCGGTTCTAATAGCACCGGTTGCATAAGTTTTTAAATTATAGTTGGCTTTCTGTTAACTAAAAAAATGCGAAAAGTTGCAAAACTTATTGAATTACTGAACGCAAAGCAGTATAATAAGTAAGTCTACTTTATTACCTTAAAATAAACTGAACATGGCCGGGTGGTTTCGAATTTATTTTCTTGCATAAGTTACATTTCTTCCTGGCCGATGACGATGTCATCATATTTGTTTTCGGCATAATTAAATAAAATAAATACCGCCCTTGGTTGAGGGAAATATTGTGGATTACCTCCCCTCAAAAACAATATCCCTTTGACTATCGCCTCGGGAGATATTGCTTCCTCGGGGAGATAAATATAATGTATTCCACTACCATTTTGAAATACGGGATTTATTTCCCGAGACATCCGATAAAGAAACGAGTGCGGAGCAGGCTAAGGGAAATAAATCCGGTATTTCAAAATGGTAGCGGAATAAATTGTATATTACATGCTCCTCGAAAAAATTTGAAATTTGCCCTTAGACCAGCTTATAACGTTGTCACAATTGACAATTTTGACGTTAGCGTATGAATTGTTTCTTCGCCGGAAATGACGTCAAAACATGACGTCAATTACGTCTCGCGAACATCTGAGAGGAAATATTTCCTTCAAGGAAATAAATCCCTCTAGAATCACAGTAAACCACTGGGTAGCACATAATATTCCATAATATTCCCCTCAATAAAATTGACCGTTTGTGGGCGATATTGAAGGTCTGCGCAATATATTGAAGAATGGAAATGTATTTGCTTTTTGTGTACGGTTGGTCAATAAAAGTGTCGTGTATGTGGGGTTGGTCAATTTTATTGTGCAATATTCATTCAGTTTGTAATTCTTCATCGATGTGAATGGTATCCCCTGTTGCTCGTAAGAGCCGAGTAGAAGTTAGAGGTGGCGAAGAGATTTGGTGCACCTACAATTAATGAACACCAACAATCTGATTCACCTTCTCAGCATGCTCAGTGACTCCTGAACATAAATTGTTATTGTCTTCTGAATCTACGACGGTCAAAGTGTGCATCCAGCGTAGCTACATAAAATACAAACCCGCGAGTTTATTAAAATTACACACGTGCGAAATGAATTCAAATTTGGTGGCCACAGCCATTGATTAACCCGCCAAACGGGTAAACAAACAAACCCAATTTTCTGATGGACTGAAGCACACACAAACAAACGCGCGAGTTTTCCGTTATATGACTCGACAAAAATAAAAAGTCTGCATGGTTGTTACAATACATTATTTACAGCTAAAAGTATGACAGGTACATCTCAACATTAAGCGATATGGAAGTTGTCGTATTTATCATGTTTATCCCCTCAACACAGTGCGTATGTGCCGTGAAACACGGTGCCGTGAAACATTTTTGATATCCTGTCAATACGACCTAATCACTGCGTATGAATATATGCGGTGATTGTGGTTACTTTTTAGCATGTTAAAGCCATTTGTAGGTGTTGACGGGATAAATAGAATAGTAGGTTAGTGCCGTGAATGGGAACACTATCTGGCGCGGTACGGAAACGGGATGTGCTCGGACAGAGCCTCGCCCATCCCGTTTCCTAAGAATTATCAGATATTTTTCCCATTCACGGCACTAATCTACTATTCTCTATTTATCACATCGCAGTATTTCACTGATATTGATATCGACATCAAATAAACCGCGGTAACGTCTCTGGCAATGAAATATCGATGGATATCCACTACGTAGTGTGTGTATTTGAGTACAGCCGTACCATGCGTGCGTGCATTCATAAATGAGCGAACATAATTTAGGGACCGGACATAATCATCGGACTAAGCTTTATTTTCTATATAAAACTCCACTATTTATTTGAATCATCATTAAATATATGATAAATATATAAATATATTTGAATCATCCGTTTAACGTATGTCGAAACCATCATTGTACACAACAAATAAATAAAGAATCTATATGTGTTTTCGTTAACAATTTAAGGAATCACGGTTATTGCCTATGATTTCAAAGTGTCAATTCAAATTGCGTATAAACAGTATAATAATGTCAATTAACACGTTCGGTAATGGTAAATGAATGTTTATTTTGCACGAAAATATCATATCTAAAGAATGGACGAACAAAAATAGGTCTCCCTATATTACAACATATGCTGTTGTTACCCAGCCACAACCTGTTAAATATATGGAATCATCTCAAATTCGTTATGGACGAATCCATGTAAGTTCTGTAGGGTGAAATGGATAAATGTCATCATAATAATAATCGTTCATTCTCTCAGGTCACATACTGATGTACGGGAGTGGATTATAATATCGAGACTATGACCGGCGGTAACGGTCTGCAAAGGCACAGTAACCCACGTGTACGTGAAACAGGTTATTGACTATCGGCGATGAGAGATTATTTACCAGATTGATAATTATGATGACTCCGCAGAACAAAAGGGGATGATGTCTGTACGTAAGGCCAGTGAAGCTGCATATCCGTAAATGAACACGCTTGTACTGATCAGGAGCAACATTATGAACAGTGTACACCCATATCAAAAGCCGCATGCGTGGTGTAGTCTGAACAGGATCAAGCCTGGTCACACCTTGGTCAGGTATCACGAGTTACCGCATGGTCTCTCTCTCTCTCTCTCTCTCTCTCTCTCTCTCTCTCTCTCTCTACTGGCCCAGATAGATGATGACACAACTGGCGGTTTGAACTGACATCTCCCCTGGTAATTCCACAGGACCGTGATCATGATGATATACTGAACTGATGGCATGTTTGGCAGCCGTTCCCTTGAGATCAGTACACACTGGTTATTGGGTGAAACTGGGAGTATTTGTTACACGAAGGGGAATCGACGTGTTCGTAGGTGGACGCTGTTTGCCCCCCTGTCTCGGTAGAGCCGGAGGCATATAGTGTTTAGACTGTGTGTCCGGCACATTAAGAAGTTCGCCGGAGTTTCGAAATTTTGTTATAACTTCTATATCCCTTGAAGGATTACTTAAATATTTCAACACAGTATACTTGTGGACAAATGCCACACATTCATGCTGCCCTTAATCTGACCTTGGCCTTTTGACCATGACAACTTTGAACTTTTACCCACATTAAGACGTTCGCCGGAGCTTCTCATTTCTGTCATATCTTCTATATCCCTTGATGGATTACTTTAATATGTCAATACATCATACTTCTAGACAAATGCCACACATCAAAACTTCCCTTAATATGACCTTGAACTTCTGACATTCATACATGTGCTTGTGAATACTTATCACTTGGCATAAAAAAACAAGACAAAATAACCCCACAAGAGCAATTCATAACGGGGTTAAAAACGGAATAAGCATCTCTTAACAAGTCCATCACTGTGTGGTTAACCTCACAATGTAGCTCTCGTTTGCTCGAACGGACGGACGGACGGACGGACGGACGGACGGACGGCTTAAGCTCCAGTGGGATTCATGAGGATTTTGTATATGTTATTACAATTGATATTCTGAACATTTCATGAAAACAAAATCAGCTTTGACTTATTTGTTTTCCGTTCTCAGCCCTATTACTAAACGCCTATAATTAGATGAAATGATAGCTTACTGTATTACAGTATACCTTGACATATAAATCACTGGCACTAGGGGGTACTGTCAAGTTTTGTTTTGTCCGGACTTCGTGCCGGAGCGCATCCACGTTATCTCGTTTTAGACGGCAAGTCATTATTATCGCGATAATTATGCAGTTAAGCCTACGCACCTCTCACCTCGTTACATGGATTTCGTATATATATGTTGACATACAAGACACTTAACATTGACAGTAAATTAAACATGGGAGCACACAACAAAGGACAAAGACGTATTTTGCACGTGTAATGTTACCTGTATTATGTTCAGTTGCATGAATAATTATACATAATTATGAACACAAAGCATAGAGGAATAAATCGGTTGCTTGGAATGTGCCTTGTTTGTGTTTCAAAGTTTCATTGTTCGTTTCCATTCAGCCTATTGGTGCAAATGAACAGGCGATGAACGAGCAGTTGCAAGTATAATGTGAATAATACTAAACTTGTATTGAAATGTGAATGATCGAATGTTGCACACGTTCAACGTGCTTACACCGCCACAGTGTGAAACGTCTTGGATATACAAAGGTTCGTTTACTTGATTGTGTTTAACCTTAATCAATTTCAATGTGACTTTCAGCCGACAGCTCTTCCAGTTCCCGAGTGAACGTAGACATTGTGAAGAACAGTAAAACCTCTCTAAACCGGACGCGCAGGCAGTCTGTCTAACCTTACTTTTATGGGTTTCATTGGTGCACATTTATGATGAAAATGGCTGTTCCAGTTCGCAAAGTACTGCCGCATACATTGGCATAGTCATGTGTCTGATTTACAATGGAACATCTCTAAACTGGACACTCTGGGAGCCTCCCAGTGTGTCCGGTTTAGAGAGGTTCCACTGTACGCTGTAAAGAGTGTCTCCTCGTACATTCGGACGAACAATGCTCGAAGAAATGTACATTTTGTATCCCACCCACTTTCGTTAATATAATGTGATAGCAGTATTGGTAAAATAAATAATTTAGGTCTTGGAGAAATAAATACAGTGGAATCTCTCTAAAAAGGACAACCTGGGAGGGTGTCCGGTTTAGAGATGTTCCATTGTAAATCAGACATATGACTATGCCAAGGTATGCGGCTGTGCTTTGCGAACTTGAAAATGCATTTTCGTAATAAATATGTACCAAAGAAACTCATAAAAATTAAGGATACACAGACTGCCTGCGCGTCCGGTTTAGAGTGGGTCTACGCTGTAAAAAAATAAATACAGTGAAACCTCTGTAAACCAGACACCCTGGGAGGTGCCCAGGGTGTCCGGTTTAGAGATAGTTCAGTGTAAGTCAGGTTTATGACCATTCTGGTACAGACGCGTGCTTTGCGATCATGCACATACATTACAATTTGAGATTTAATGACGGTGAAACCCATCAACAATAAGATCACAGATGTTGTCTTGGTGTTCGGTTTAGATAGCCACTGCAATTGATTATGCCATCTAAGGTTATACTTAGAAACATTACGTACATATAAGCCAGAGAACATTACTAATTATGTCGAAGATATTTACATCGAAAGTGTTGAATGTATTAATATATAATGTGATCTATACAACTGTTTATTTCTTAATAATATCAATACCTGAGCGAACGTGACGAACTAAAAGCTGATACTATCAGTGTACCCTTTAACAATAAATGAAGGTTACATTTAATTCCGCTGACAAGCAAAAATAAAACACATTTCGCAAGTATGCACTCTTTATAATTGCATTATAAGCACATGCAAAGGTGAACGTGTCTGTACATGAATGATGTACTAATCTTCAGACGAAATGGGAATCGGCAGCGATCACAAAGCGGGAATGGTAAATAGCTACCATTGAATATAATACTCGATACTGTCTTGTTTGGTGACTCATTTCGTCTTTCAATCGTTCATTGGGTGATTAACAAGAGCCCACAAACTCTTCCTAATAGAATTGTATGAACATAATAATTATTTATGGCACCAATTGTCGTCAGCAAATATTGAACTGTTGGCCTATTTGGTTTCAGTTTAATGGTTTGCTTTTTTGTTCTTCTTCTTTAATTCGCTTACAGACACGACATTGAACGAGAACAAAGTACACATACAGCTTTACCTACACTTAATCATATACATTATCTATGCTGCTCAAACTAGGTGCTAATTATTTATTTTATATTGTATATTTACACATACATTTGTTACCTAACATTTGAAAGTGACATATAGGTCCATAGGGCCGGGTGTTTTCGTCAATATTATATTGTACATATTCCCTGTTTCGTTTAACACATGTCACTATAATAAACAAATTACTTACTTACTTACTTACTTACATACATGTTTTGAAATGCACATGATTGAATTATAGTGGAGTCCTCTAAATCAGTAGCCGATTTCACGATTTGACTTATCAAGTTAAGTATACTTTGATGGCCCGGTTAATAAACTTTGCCACTGTTTCTCCAATATGCTGCCGGGGGCATTCGTGTGCCGACAGGCCACGTTTGTTGTTTGGATATATGAACAGCAAAAGCAGCTGATATCAGATAGACTCATATTATTTTTATCACAATTTATTATTATTCCACCGATTTCGATGAAATAAAGCGCACGGGCCACGTAAAAGTGTGTAAAATCTTCGACTGCTGGCCACTTCCGAGTCATTCCGGCCAGTTCCCCGAACACTTCAACTCGGAACAGTCATATTTATTAATCTGACACTCCTGATGTAAACCGTTAGAATCATAGCAATTATTTCGAATAAACATGATAAATAGGTCCCACGAGACTGAAGTGCCACGTCTAATGGGCGTCCGAGAAGCAATGCTCATACACCCATTGTGGACCCGACATCCGGAGTGGTATATCGTCTCAGTATAAACTTTCAAGATCCGTGATAATCGTCGCAGTAGCTCAGTGTTTATATGTGACCAGTCTTGAAGGCACGTAGAACACGGCATGTCTGTATGTCTTATTGGCTATTTAAATGTAAATGTCCACTCAGTAAGCACCAACTGTTCTTTATCATGTTTATAGGAATTAAATAATTGTATAATTGTGTCACTATTCCACCAGTTGTAAAATGTACGAGTGCCCGCTATACAGATATAATAATTTACAATATTTATTTAACTGATAGTGACGCACGTTTTAGTATCAGGCTATTTTCATATGCAAATCAGGCATGGTATTTTTTAATTATTTATACTAATTAAATGCGTTGCCTGAACAAATAATATTTTCGATAGATTATAAAGTATGATAATTTCAAATCCAAAAATAACTGATATCAGTGTGGAAAGTTACGTCTGATATAAAATGCATGTTAATGCCAATCAATACGTGGGGTAATCATGGTAATGGTGAATGAATGTTTATTTTGTTAGAAAATGTCTCAGATGAGGTCTCTGATATAAACATGATAACGAACATTTTGTACCTACTGAGTGAGCATGTACCTTTAATCTAGTAGATTCTGGTATTTATATAGTATATTATTATACCTAATTGCAATTCCTAGGCGTTGCATTGGTCAATTTCATATGACGTGATACAAAATAGTCTACAGAGTCGTCCGCTTCACAACGCAGCGGGCAATTCACAACGCAGCGGTCACTATTAGAGGGGATTCTGAAATACCGACGTTAATCATGTTCATAATAAATATTATTCGGTATAATAAATTAAATACCGCCCTTGGTTGAGAGGACTATTGTGCATTATTTCCCCTCCACAATATTCCACTAAATGTAAATACTTTGATTTAACGACGGCACTGGCTCAATGACTTTGCATGTCGGGTAACATGACCCTAAACAAGGGCAGTATTTATGAACATGGCCTACACTGTTCACAATACGGCCGATGCGTAGGGTAACTGACAAAGCGAAACGAATGATCTCAAATATTAAAACATAATGAGTCTCAACATGTCGACATAGTTTCACATTATGTCGACATGTAGTGATATTTAAGTCGACATACTTGCGACGGATAAATTATGTCAACATCTCGATATCTCGATGTCAAATATATAACCACCATATGTATCGTGTCATCAGTATCTGCACTGTGGACATGGTGGATAGTTTGATCTTTATTCACAAATTCTGAGTCGATTCAAGTTACTTAGGCGCGACAATGTTAAAATACAAGCATCACAATCATCATGATCATTGGAGCAGTATGATATTCCATGCAACACACATATGCCCGAGGTTGGATTACAAGAGGTCATACACGTGATGCAGCGAAGCCCTGATCAGTTTGCACAGTGAAATACTCATTACTCTAGCTGGATATAAATACAGAAGGACAATGGTAATTGGCGGGTAATCTAATACATACTAGTAATTGGCATGTACATGTAGATTAAAGGTACATGCCCACTCAGTAGGCATAAACTGTTATTTATAGGAATTAAGTAAGTGTATAACTATTCCACCAGTTCTAAAAAATACGAATGCCCTATATACAGATATAATCGTAAAGTAATATTTATTTTACTGATAGTGACGCGCGGTGGTATCAGGTTATTTTCATATGCAAATGAGGCATGATATTTTTTAATTATTTATGCTACATGTAATTAAATTTGTTACCTGAAAATAATTATGTTTTCGACAGATTATAAAGTATGATATTGCATATCAAAAAATAAATACAGAGAATAAATAGTAGTGTCCGTTAATATTTTAAGGAAACACTGTTATTGCCCCTGATATCAATGTGGAAATTTTCGGCTGATATAAAAAGTATAATAATGTCAATTCACACGTGGGGTAATGTTGAATGAATGTTTATTTTGCCTGAAAATGTCTCTGATATAAAGAGCATTTTGTGCCTACTGAGTGGGCATGTACCTTTAAAATAAAACAATATTTGTTCACATTATCACAATAAAACAACGGCGTTGACGTATAGCAAGGTCTGTTGATGATACCGAGATAGTATATCATGAAATATAGTAAGTATATATATTTGAAATCATGATTTTATTGTGAAAATAAAATTATATGGGAATTTAACATGGGGATAAAATATATTTGAAAAAATAAAATGGAATGTGTGATCGATTTTCAAAATATACCTTTGGTTTTCTTAGTTTTATACATCATTTCCAAGCTATCTACAATACAATCAATATCACTTGGGGGTGGGGTGCATGAAAACTAGTACAATTTTGCGATATCGACTGCTATTGTCTGACCCGATTGTTGTGTATCGTTTTCACGACACGGTCGCCTGGATTATCCGCGGATTGCTACGCTCTGACCCGATTTCACACGAGTGTGTATTTATAATTAGCGTGGGGTAATTCGCATAGTGTATTTTGATTTGTAACCAGTTGGACGCCGTCACGCGCCTGTCAAATACTGCGGACGGATAGAAGGCGGAGCTTCGTCAGTGAAGGTGTTTGGAGAGATGGTCATTATTGCTGGTGTCTTATGGGTATTTCGGTGTATTTGCGTGGATACTTCTAGCTATACGTGCAACTCGCTTCGCGGGAGGTGACATACATTGTACATGTATATAGGTAACAATGCCCACAAACCACCAGAGATACCGAAATAACACATAAAACACCGATATATGAACCGTTATTCAAGAACCTGTGACGCAGACCAGTGCTAAAGGGGCGGGACAATTTTTTTAGATACAATGACGTAGGTTTTATTACCAGATTACTGACACAATGGGGCTGAAACAATTTGAAAACTTTTAGATTTGTGAGTATTGGAGTATTTTTTTTTGCAGGCGCAATATAAGTGCAATATAAGTGCGCCCCTTAGTGCAAATACTGGATTTGTGACAGAAACTGATATATTTGAATACAGAAACGAATACAGAATCGTTTGTTTTACGCCCCCGCCCTCCCCGGTCTGATGTTAGAGCCGGGAGGTATTATATTGTTTGGACTGTGTGTCCATTCGTGCATCCGGTTAAGCAGTTTGCATGAGTTTCTCCATTCTGCCACCGTGCGGGGTGGGGAGGGGGTTGGGGGAGGGTTGCATTGATCTCATAAGTTTAAACGTGTATAACAAATTTCAGAATGCCAATCGGTCCGGACGTAATTGTCGGCCCGAAGGAGCCGGTACGATTAGGGCTACGCCCTCCGCCCCCCCCCCCCGCCCTCTCATGTTTTGTCAAAATATTAGTTTTGTCTAATAACCATGTATTGGCAGAATATGATAATCGTCTCATAAGAAGATTGTTATGTGTCCACTTGGGGACACGTTACAATCTCGCGGTTTTGTATTACTTTTTTTTTGTATTTCAATTTTTTTTATTCTCTTTGTTACATATAATACATAAATGTGCATACACAATTTTACTATTTATGTGTACAAAATGATTGAACAATTGAACATTTTTTTGTCTTAGTATATGTGACATGTAACAACGAGTTTTTATATGATAATGTGTATGGGTGTTGTGGGTATACATGGGTGCGGGGGTTTGGGTCTTGGTTAATGCAACAAAACAAAAAAGAGAGAACGTTTTTGGCATTACTAGTATATATATATCTATGTGTGGGTACTTTGATATATGTTTTGTTAGTTGAAGTGAAAATCATTCCATTTTGTATTAAATTCCAACAGTTTATCTTTCATTGTCGCAATTGTCTCTTCAATTAAGATACTTTTCTGTAGATACATGTTGAATGAGTTTAGTGTTGGCAGTGTTGAGCAACATTTACATTTGAATATAAAATATTTTGCTAGAAGGATAATGAAATTAATTAGAACCGACCTTTGTTTAGATACTACGTTAATATTACAAAATGATATGTGTTCGTAATTTAGATGTGCATTGTAATTTAGTTTCGATTTCAATAATTCATATATTTCCGACCAAAATGTTTGGATAGTTTGACATTCCCAAAACATATGTTTATTTGAATCTACGTTCATATTACAAAATTCACACAAGTTTGATGGTTTCAAGTTACATACAAATAGGAAGGAGTTATTTGGTATTATTCTCATTAGGTATTTGCACTGGAATGCTCTTAGTTTTGTGCTTATAGTATTTTTGATAGGTGAGATAAATATTTTCTTCCATTTAATATTTTGAATATTTAATTCATTTTCCCATTTGACAGTGTGTTTTAATATAGTTAATCGCATTGTATCGATTTGTATGTCATATAACATCTTATTGGCCATTTTATTTTTTAAAAGTTTCGAAATTAGATATTCAGGTGTGCCAGTGTCAATATTTTCTGTTTTAAGTGTTTCTTTCCATGCATCTTTGATATTACCTATTAATCTATAGTACTTTAGGAAATCTCCATTGCTTAAATTGTACAAATTCATTAGTTCATGAAATGTATAGAAGTTTTTTGTTCTATAATCGTAAATATTTTTTATAAACATTATACCTTTATCGTGTCAATCTTTATAAAATAATGTATTGCTTTGTTTGATGTTGGTATTATGCCATAATATTTCATTTGATATGACAGGGTGTATATGTTTAAAGTTAATTTTACTCCACGATGTAATAATCTCACCTAAAAATGTATACCTTTTTATTATCTGTTTTGCATCAACTTGATTAAAATTACACTTGAACAGTAAATCACCACCATACTTGTTCAATTCATTGTTATAAGCTGTTTTCCATTGATTCTGTGATCCCTTTAATCTTTTTATCCAAGATGCTTTTAATGAATGCAAAAAAGCTTGAATATTTATCATTTTTAATCCACAATTTTCGTAGTTTTGAATAATTGTTTTTCTACATATTTTATCAGGTTTTCCATCCCAAAGAAAGTCAAACATATATTTATTTATCTCTTTAATGATTTCATCAGACGGATTTTCTAGTACTGTCAGCGGATATACCAGTTTAGGGAATGCAAATGTTTTTAATACTGCTATTTTTCCTATTAGTGTTAGGTTCCATTTTTTCCAACTATTTAGGCAATTCTGGAATGACTTAATTTTGGGTGCTAGATTTAGTAGTTGCAGTTTTGTTTTATCGTTTGTAAAAGTTATTCCTAGAGTTGAGGCTTGTTCATTAGACCATGTATATAAGTTATTGTTGCACCATTCATTTGTGTTATATCTAGTTGTTCCCAATTTTAAAATAGTACATTTTCCTTTGTTTAATTTTAACCCAGATATATTTGCAAATTGTTCTAAAGTTCTAACAAGTTCTTTGAACGATTGTTCGGTGCCATCAAGTGTAAAGCTTGCATCATCTGCAAAAAGTGTTTGTTTTATTTCCTCCCCACCAAGAGTTTGACCTTTAATGTTTGTGTTAATGTTAATTTTACGTGACAATAGTTCTATGCATAGTATGAAAATATATGCTGATAATGGACAGCCTTGTCTGACGCCCTTTTTAACGTTAAAGAAATTGGATAGATGACCGTTATTTGTGATACAACTTTTAGCGTCTTTGTAAAATAGAATTATCCATTGAATTAGTGAGTTGCCAAAGTTGAGATGCTGTAGACATTTAATTATACATTTATGGCTTAGACTATCGAAAGCTTTTTGAAAGTCTGCAAAAAATATCATTCCTGTTTTATTGTTTTCATTTGTGTCTTCAATTATTTCCATAAGGGTTCGTACATTTTCTCCAATATATCTTCCTTTAATGGACCCTGTCTGGTTAACATTTATTAGGGTGTTTAATACTTTCTTGATTCTGTTAGCTATTACTTTTGTTGCAATTTTATAGTCCACGTTTAAAAGTGATATTGGTCTCCAGTTTTCAATAAAGAGCGTATTTTTATCTTTTTTCGGTAGTAGAGTAATTATGCCTTGTTTTTGAAGTTCCGTTAGAGTTCCATTTTCATATGAGTAATTTATCGACTTTATATAATAATCCTTTATGTCACTCCAGTAAAGTTTATAAAATTCTGCTGTTAAACCATCTGATCCAGGACTTTTCATGTTTTTCATTTCCTTTAAGGCTAATTGACATTCGTATTCATTTATTATACCATCACATGATTGTTTTTCAGCATCATTTAGTTTATGTTCTGTCGTGTTTAAGAAACTGTTATCGTCATTATCTAAATTTAAGTCCTCGCTATATAACCCTTCGTAATAATCTTTAACATGATTCAAAATATTTGCATGGTCTGTTTCGATGTTATTCTGTATGTTTAGCTGTTTAATTGTTCGTTCTTCAGATCTTTTTTTCTCCATGTTCGAGAAATATTTTGTATTTTTTTCAGCACCTTCCACCCATTCAGCTTTTGATCTTAAAAGAATTCCCTTTCTTTTTTCTTCAGTTATGTTATCAAGTTTACTTTTTTCCAAATTAAGTTTGTCTGCTACATCTTGATTGGTTGGGTTTTCATTTATTTGTCTTTCCAATTGTTGAATTTCTTTTTCTATTTTAGTTTCTTCCTCTCTTTGTTTCTTTTTCAATGTACTTGAGTATTTAATTGCTTCATTTCGTACTGAACCTTTTATTAGTTCCCACATAGTGTTTGGGTTACATCCATTATTGATGGTAGCAGTTTCGTGTATTGTATCTTTTATCTTTTGTTTAAATTCTGTTTGTAGTAGTAAACTATATTTATTTAAAATAGCCGGTTCCTCTAACAGTTTCGCATACATTCAGAGTTAAAGTAATTGCCGAATTATCTGAAAGAAATCCGGAAATTATGTCACATTCGGTGACCATATTTAGCATATTAGCTGTTATAAGAAAATAGTCTAGTCTGCAAAATATAGGTGGTTTGTGATTAGAATGCCACGTGAAACGTTTTTTGTCCGGATGCCTAACTCTGAATATATCATATAATTCATTGTTGTTGATAATATCGTTTATTTTTTCCGAACATTTTTTATATCTATCTGTATTTCCATTTAGTTTATCGGTTTCAACATTTAATACATTGTTGAAATCCCCTCCTAAAACCATACTTTCACTATTATTCTCTAAAATTAATTGTTCTATTCTTGAAAAAAAAGTTACGTCATCTTCATTTGGTCCATATATATTTAATAGTACTATTGTTGTATCGACTACTTTAATTTTTAATAGCTGTAGGCGTCCCTGTATTATTTCTGTATGTTCGAGTATTTCGTATGTCGATGTTAGATTCTGTAGAATACCAATACCTTTGCTATTGGAGCTGTTTCCACTTAGGAAAATGTATTGACCCCATTGTTTCTTCCACATTTCCTTGTTTTCTTGTGTTCAGTGAAGTTCTTGGAGGAAACATATTGAGAATTTCTTTTGTTTTAGCCAACTGAATACTTTTTTACATTTAGTTTGATGTCCAAGCCCATTAACATTAAGACTACATAGTTTTATTTGAGTATCCATAATTTGTTGTTATTTGAGGACATAATCTTTAATTCAAAACTGCTTGTAATAATTAGTTAGTTTATTTGTACGACTGACCCAAATATTATGAGTTAAGCGTGATATACTTTTGTATTGCCATGTTTGTACCATTCGTAAGTAAAAAAGGGGGATGGGGAAGAGGGGCAAAGACTGAGTATGAGGTTTTTGTTTCTTGTGCATATTCGGTTGGGAGAGGTTTTTTGTCGTGTGTTGTTACGCTACAGTGGTATGTGTCTACTACGGATGAGTGTCTTGGTCTAACTATGATGATATGTGTGAATATACGACAGTGTCTTGATTTTACAGTAAATGAGTTTTACATCATATGTGTCTAAATATGATAGAATATGTAGCAGTAGCAGTATTCACTAATTTGGTATATGTGTTTTGGTTACAAGACATGCATTGTTGGGATTATGAATTTCTGCATGGAATGGGCCTCCAGTTGAGAAAATGATTCAATTGCGAGTTTTGGAGACATAATTTCTGCATTATCCTTACCGAGTATGCATATACTTTACTTGTTTTGCGGTTGCTACTAGTGCTTGTTTAGATAGTTAAAAGTTGACGAACAGCGCAGTCCCCGATCAGACTGCGCGATGTGTACAGTCAGATCTCGGCCTACATGTTTATACATGTGTGGTAAGGTCCATTTTCCAACAGGGGACTTCACTAATATAAAATGAGTAATGTTAATTTAGACAGTTATAAATGTTGAACAGTGCGATCCCCGATCAGACTGCGCGAGTGCACGGTCTGATCCCGGCCAACACCGTTAGCATATGTCGTAAGGTCCATTTTTCCAACAGGGGACTTCATTATTATACAGTAGATACAGTTAATTAAACTAGTTGAAATTGGCGAACAGCGTAGACCCCGATCAGATTGCGCGAGTGCACAGTCCGGTCGGTCTACACTGTTATTTTATGCCGTAAGGTCCATTTTTCCAACACGGGACATCAATATTATACAGTAGAGAAAGTTAGTTGAAATAATTGAAATCGGCGAACAGCGCAGACCCTGATCAGACTGCGCGAGTGCACATTCTGATCTCGGCCAACATTGTTATCATGTGTCTTAATGTCCATTTTTCCAATAGGGGGCTTCACCTTTGTACAGTGAGATAATGTTAATCTAAATTGTTACAAATGGCGAACTGCGCAGTCTCCTATCAGACTGCGCGGATGTAGATAGTTAAAGGTGGCGAACAGTGCAGTCTCTGATACTATGAGAAGGAAACATTTTTGGAGTTTGGGAGACACTTTCTACAATATCCTCACAGAGTATGCATATTTAAACTGTGCTTGTTTTGCGGTTTTGTATTACTGATCAGATCACGTAGTACATACTATGTACCTGCGGTTGTAATCATTGCTGATTGTGACGAGTGGAGGGCGAGACATCAAAGGTTACAAGGTCGTGCCGATCTGACCTTTGATATACGCCGACGCCATATCAACAGAGACACACATTTAAGATCAATTACTCCACACATATGTATCCATTTCGTGACACTATCACGCACGGAATAAAATAGAACTTTATTTAGTAAGATTTGGCTCTGCAATTATCTTTTGCACATAATTATTCCATAACTTTATGACATCGAAATTTAAAAGTAGGATGTGCAGAAACCCCGAAAAAAGGTAAGGCAAAAACCGGCGATGCGATGCAGTAACCAATAAGATATATCGAAATATGTTCCCTCCCCCACAAAATAAACATGTATTGGTAGCACATAAGACTATTCTCCTAAGACGACGATTATCATGTTTTTGTCAAACGATGTTGTTGTTTTTTGTCAAGAATTATTGGTGTTTGTCCACATTTGTTCTACTTCTTAATGAAAGCATGTTTCAGCAGCACATGAGAATCGACTCCTAAAACTATTTTCACGTGCCCTGTTAGGGACATTTTACAATATCTCGATCTCGCGATATCGAGCATAGGTTGATCGCGAGATTGCGAAGTATGATCGCGAGATTGCGAGACGAAAACGCGCGATTATATCATATTCAATCTTGCTTTTTCGCAGCCTCGCCCACAGGTGGAAGATCGCGCGTTTTTGCTTCGCGATCTGCATCAACACGCATGAGCAAAACTAACCCGTATTTTCTGTCTGTAACACAGGGTAAGTCGCCCTGCGCTACCTGCGCTTTATAATTCGGGTTACAACAAACTATATTTCCAAAAGCGACGATTCGCATGTTTTCGCAAGACGGAAACATTGCGAAACACAGTTCTAGACGAATCTTTATGCTGATTGTTTTATTTTGGATTGCTGATGGCAGCAGTACCTTTATCCAAACTGTAAATCCCGATGAGCCGGCTCATCGGGATCTACGCCATTCATTTGCAATTTACATTTGAGATACATGCCACATTACACTGGTGAATTCATGTGGTATGTATCTCTAATGTAATCCTATTGTATTGCGCGTAACCAACTCGGAAACACCGAGTTAAATTATCACTAAAAAGTTTGCGTGTGAAGACGTGGTACACTTAGGTTCATAAACAGGGTCTCTATGATTATGCGAAACGAAATACACGACTTTGTATTCAATTTCCGAATAGTTAAAGCATAATCTGCGAGTTAAACATCAGATACCGTCAATCTCGTGTTGTGAACGCTTCAAGTAACAAACACGCACGAATACAGATACTATCGATTTATATTTAGGTGGAACATAATGCATGTTATTGACCAGTGATATAGCGTAGAAATATGTAGAATGCACATGATTTACTCGACTTATTTATGAAAATATCTGTTTATTGTAAGATCCATTTTGCCAGTAGAGCCAGTAGAGCCACATAAGATACTACTACTACAACTTGTATATGTACATGTATCACTATTGAACATGGAAAGCGAGACTATACTGGTGTAGGGAGTCTGTAAAATACGAGAGTTGTCCTATCCCGCCTCCAGCCTTCGTAACCCTGGGGAACGATTAAAATGTCAAACTTAGTCTAGCTTTATCACCATGACCATAGCGTGGTGTCTACCACGATACATGTACGATCCGACAAAATGGGGTTATTCGTGTGTAGACCGAGACCAGAGAGTGCCACTGGCCAGTCTATCTATACACATCACCAGCTTGAATGTTCGCAATTCGATCAGCCAATTAGCCAGCCTGGTTTTATCAGATCGGGTCACATACGGGGTATACGGATAAGAACATGGACAATACAGTTACTGCAGTTGGAACAGTTTGCATATTTTGATTCTCTTGCTGTTAGATAAATCAGACGGCTGTGTCTACTGCGCGGAAACTGGTTTGAAAGCTGCACATGCGACTATACACATGACGTATATGCGCAGTCTGACCAGAACCTACCATGCTTATTAAGCAATGAAACACGAACCATGCATTGACCCTGCCTCCAGCAAGCAGTACATTTCCCTGTCAGCAGGTCAGGATGTAGGTGCGTGATATGGCAAATCAGGAGATAGACAGGTCGCTAATTGATGGTTGCATACAAAATGCCCATTTGGGTTATTATTAAAATTAGTTGATGCAAAAGTTTACATGTATTTCCACGAAATGTACGACTTTCATCAATTATCAATCACGTCTACCATGTGTACTTTACGGTACATACAGGAGCTCAAGTGCCGCGGATATTGCAGGTCTATTACGTGAATACGAGTACGCACAATACGAATACACGTATCTTATAGCATTGGCATGTTCCTGATGATTGGCTAATGCTGCTTACACCGGCGTCATTATATAACGCCAACAGACTACGATACACACACTTATAGTTATATATCTATATTATAATGCTGTGTAGACATGTAGACTGGTGGCAAAACGACGGGGCGTATCTTATCACCATATGACCATAATCAGACTTCGAAACACCATATTCACAACCCACGATCAAAGAGCAGGCAAGCAATGACTAACTGTCTTATCGGGACAAGCCCTATAGAGTTGTCTTGCAGCAAGCGTAGATAAAACTTGGCGCCAAAAATAATAACTGAAGCACGTTATCCCGGGAATTACCTGTAAACTTTGAAGGCTTTGCGCAACGCTAATCTACGATGCGCAACGAAGAAACCTGTTTACACGAGTTTGCAAGGTGTTGATAGATAATAGAAAACTATACAATCACTCGGGAAAACTTTCAGAGCTTCACAAACCACCTGTAAAGATACCCTTTATTATAAAAGTGCGCGAAATGTGCATAAACTCGGCAATTTCCGTGCCATTCGTGCCAGTGAATGTCAATACATAGTTACAGTACATACTAATGGAATATACACAATGGTCTATAGCACGAACCAATGCGAATGATGAGTAGAATCGAACTTGAAAACCTGTTTTCAGCTTAAAATTCCATTCAGCCAACATAACTGACACACATTATTCGCAAAGGGAGATAATTATACATGACCTGCAAACATATCTCTATCACGTTATCCCGAACATAATTTAAATCCATTACACCCCCGAAGGTATAAAGGAGCCATTCTGACAGCAAGCCATCGTCAAGCACGTCTTCAATGGACCAGGGCTGATATGCGTTGGATACATCACCAGACATTCATTCTGTATCTGAAATCTGTGTGTATAACTAATATGTGACTGTGACGGGAGAAATGGGGCTCACGGGATTTGAGACCAGTGTGGCTCCTGATCAAATAGCACACTCATGTACCCTGATAACGATATATTATGCTTATTAGAAGTATGATGGGTGTTTCACTGTGGAATGGCGAACAGAGCAGATCCTGAACAGACTGTGCGCATAAACAGGCTGATGGGGATCTACACTGGTCACAAAACACATACGCCCAATTTATCGTCATGGCCACATACATGTATACAGGTGTTAGTAACTACACGTTCATATGAACCCTTCATAAGTATCTGGCAGCGTATAAAGTAAAACAAAAAGTAGTACATATAAAATTGTCATTGTAAATTCAGTGGGTTGGGAGTATATAGTTAAAACTACTTTGTTTTAACATTGCATCATCTGCTGTATACATTATGTAATCAGAATATGGGCATTCACTATCTATTGCAAACACTAGTAAGTACAATTACCATTGATACAAGTAATAGACACCGAGAGAGATGTGCATAATGAGACATATAACGTAGTTGTTACCATCATTAAGAAAATGCGAAGCGGACGGACAGACGGACGAACACTCGGACACACTGTATCTGAAGTATGCAAGGATATCTATCAGTAGTGCCTAAGTAGTTGCATATGCATTTAACAATTGATAATAAGTGACAGTGCATAACATAAATGAAATTCATTACATGTTAACTTCCCATTGTAAAATGTGTGGGTGGGGAATGGTGAAAAATAGACTGCAGACATCAGATAACCGGCATATATGCAGTTAAAATGTCTAATGAACACTACTAGGTACAATTGACACGAATAAAATACAAAAGTACCATACTTTTATGGAGTTATTAAGGTAGGTGTTTTGCCATTAAAATTCAGTGGGTGGGGTAACAAAACGTGCACATTTATTCGTCTGAATTAGCAGATATTATTTATTTGAACATTATTCCGTTGTATAGTTATGAACACATCAGACAAAAAACATACAAAACTGCCATATCAGTTGTTTCTAATGATAAAAAACAGTCGATTTGCAATGAAAAAAGTGATTTTTGACAATTGCGAAAAGTCCGAGGGTGGTATACTTCAAAATGGTGCCAAACGTTCGTCCAGCGGGTTACAGAGCGTAGACATACGGCATAGAACTCGTAATTGAATGTAGTTTCAGAAAAATATGTCTCCCAAAATCCCACAGGGGTAGGGGGAGGGTTGCCATTTCTGGCTGACGGCCTAATTTGGCTGTGACTGGAGAAATGGGGTTTGTGTGATTTGTGATTAGCGTAGGTCCTAATCAAAGATAACACTTCCTGTAGTCTAAATACGATCTAGATTGCATGTTAGTGTGTTTTATTGAAGGAATGCCGAAACGTGCAGATCCTGTTCAGACTGTGTGAATGTACAGGCTGAACTGGATCAACGCCCTATAAGCCCCGTTTAAGCTTATTGCACCTTCTCCGTCGCAGTGTACAGCGGATGTTGAGTATCGCGTATGGCGAAAACAGAAGCTTGTTATATCTCCTTTAAATCTAAAATTGAATTATGTTTTAATAATCAGTATCATTACATTCCATGTATATCTCAGCCAGACCCTTTTATGTGTTTAATGTAATGTAATTTAATTTAATTAGTCATATACGTGAATTAGATTCAGCATGTGGTAGCTAACTTTCAATTTACGGGCCAACCTTGTACAGGTATCCGCCATTAATATGTTGGTTTCTGACTTACAATGTATGTGTGTTTATTAAAGTCTCATCAATGTACATATCACAAGATATTACTACATAAAACAGTAAAACAGTACATTGTCATTCTGAATAAGAATTATAAGAGACTAGTCATATACATGCGACAACATATATATGAGCCACTAATCTACTTGTCACTAGTATTTGGAACATGCAACTATTTGTAAGAATGTAATAAACCAATGGAGTTGCACTTGTCAATGCGCTTTTCCTGTAGCCGATTTCACCAACATTGCAAAGTATACTTTTCTAGCAAAGTATACTTTGAGGGAGTAATCATTTATTTTTCCTGAAATGCATTATATCATATAGAACTAAAGACTGCATATATTTGATGATTAAATGTATGCAGAATTATCATACTGAATTTATTACATTATCACAGCCAGAATGGCTGTGATAATGTAATAAATTCAGTATAATAACAAATAATAAATTTGTCCCAAAATTGAAAATTTCTCCCTCAAAGTATACTTTGCTAGATAAGTATACTTTGCAATGTTGGTGAAATAGGCTAAAGGTTATAACAATCAATGACAACGACAACTGGTGTTGCGTGTATTGCTTGTTTGCGTCTATCCTGCATAGCTATCGTTAATCCTGACTGTTGTGGGATTATTCTGCTGTCTAAGAAAGTATTAAAACCATTTGAATAAACCACATACTGAGATATACATGTATTTACAAAGGCAGTATGTTATGAAATGTTTGTAAAATATATATATAATCTCAAATCAGATTTGAAATTAGCTGATTAACAGTAACTGTGCAGGTGAGCGTAAAAGTAGTTAATCTGAAATATAAATCGATAGTTGCATTATGTACACATGTAAAAGGAATACAAGCTAATTAAGTGTAAAGAAATAGCGCCCTCCTATTTAAAATCGCATCGCAGGTTTTGGCACATAGACGTATGATTTCATTGGATGTGAATATTAAAATAAATTTATCCTGATCTGACAACTGAGTAAAATTATCACATATTGCATTTGCCTTCATGATTAATTCCATTCGTAAATCATCATAGAGGTTACAGTGAAATAAACAGTGGTACTCATCCTCAACTTCAGTGTTGCAGAATGCAGAGTCGGTCACTAATTGACAAGTTTTCATAACGACCTGTTTCGAGTCTTATAGGTGCAACACCACACCGAAATTTACAGAATGCAGATCTGTGTCTATGTGAAATAATCATTTGACAGTACTACTCTGTACCGAAGTCATGTTTGATCAACTTGTATTTCCGCAATTGATTGCCATCAGCACCTCGTCTACTGTTCAATCAATTTATGCATGTTTTCCATTCATTTATAATGTACGCAATACATGGACATACACTACCGCCTGCGCTAATCTTTCCAATATTTGTCAATTTCTTTATTACAAAATACTTGAATATTGTGCATGAAAGGAAGCAGCCTGATTTGTTGAGCCTGAGCAGAGCGCTACAGCTCAGGCACAGCCAATCAAACTGATTGATTGCGAGTTGATATTGCCAATATATGTTTTTAGAAACGATGACATATGGGCAAGATTAGCGAAGGCGGTGGTGTATCATGCTAATTCACAAATATACGCGCAGTTCAAGACTCACATTAAGATTAGCGCAGGCGGTGGTGTACCCTGTTGATCATGCTAATTCACAAATATACGCGCAGTTCAAGACTGTGATACATACAAGTATGTACACAACAGCCTGCATTAATCTTTCCCAGATTCAGTATAAACGTTTTTGAACAACTATTGTCAATTTCAACTCGCAATCAAGCAGTTTGATTGGCTGAGCCTGAACTGTAGCACAGCTCAGTCTCAGACAATCAAGCTGTTTGACTTCAAACACAGTATTCAAGTATTTTGAAATAACGAAAATAATAAATATCGGCAAGATTATCGTAGGCGGTAGTGTACATGTGCCTGCAGTTTTACATGCACTGAAATAGTTACAATTAGTTTACTTGAGCTCGTCGGGATCTCTTGGATATATAGATATGTTTTTCGTACACTTGTGTAGAACGTACATCGTTTAACCCTGAAAACAGTTGTTGGTGACTTACGTGTGTGTTAATTACGCAGAACAATCACACGTTAGACTTTGCTTTATATCTACTGTAAAGCATGAAAGTGCATGCCGCGACTATTGTTTAATGGTCCCCAAGAAGAAAATAAAATACATTAATCAAAATAATGATAAACATGGCAAATACTATAGGTAAATAGAACTAATTGATTGGTACTTGTAATGAACAGTCGAAGAATTTTAATTTTATTGTAAAACTCTGCAGTCAATTACACGAAAAAAACTTACACGCAAGATGGCTGTGATAATGTAATAAATTCAGTATAATAAAATTGAATAACTTTATCCTAAAATTGAAAATTTCTCCCTCAAAGTATACTTTGCTAGAAAAGTATACTTTGCAATGTTGATGAAATAGGCTACAGATCATTTCCATTTAATCGTCCTATGCTTGGATGTTCGTTTACAAAATGTTTATTTGTTCAGACCTCGTCCCTCCTCCTTAATTTTTGCCAATGTTAAATTCCCACAGGAAAATTGGGCTTTCACAATAAAAAAATACTTCACGGACTTTCTTCAAATAAAGAAAACATAAGACAGCTGAAAAATTCATTACTTGGAGAAAAAAAAACACTTGAAAATTGCATATTTCTGGATCTGACATGCAACGATATAGGCAAATACGCTGGTCAGTCAGTCTAATATTAGGTGTCCGCTGTTGACTGATGAGCAAGGCTCTTTGTTTCCTTTAAGTTAATGTACCACTGGACATTGGGAAATATGATTACGTTTTGAGCTGAGTCCTTGTCGTTAGATCTATTCAGTAGATATTTAGTTAGCACGGCAAGGTACAGTGAAACCTCTCTAAACCGGACACAGAAAATGGTTAGTTGAGCTTGATTTTAATAGGTTTAATTACCCTTTATCTCCGATGTTAATGTATGTTCATGATCTCAACCCACTCACACGTGTCTTGAAGTAGTCATCTGCCTGTTTTACAGTGGAACCTCTCTAAACCGGACACCCTGGGGACCTCACAGGGTGTCCAGTTTAGAGAGGTTCCACTGTATTTAGAAAGTCGCGTCTCTGTAACTTATGTTTTGAAAAATTAAGTAGAAAATGAGAGTTTGTTTCTGCGACTCTACACGTTCAATTTTGTATGAAGTTGTACCGCAATTTTGACGCACACTGTACCTGCTGCATGTTGAACATCTATTTTTGCCAGGTACGCACCGCACTTTCCAGAATCGAAGATATCACTCCGAGGGTCCGTTTGCAAACAAGTAGTCAGCATTGATAATATATGAACAGTTCGGTTTCAAAATTCAATAATACAGATGAAAATGCGCTGGTATTGCATATATCTGTTCGCTGTTGTTAATGTAATCGGAAACGGAATCTGTGATTTTGTTGGTGATATGGATAGCAGTGACGTCATTGCCGTTAAAACGAGGCTGGAAGATGAGAAGTCTAAACGTCTGCTACTGGAGAATGACGTCGAGATGTTGATGTTCAAGGTGGCGAAACTGGAAAGGGGTAATGGAGGCACTACAGGTAGGTGTGAGCTGCAGGTTAGGGGAATGAAGTAACACAAACTGTGGAAGACTCTCACACATACAACTTTCTAAGGTCAACCTCGTGTCCCTTATATGTGGTTGTGACTGGAGATATGTGGCTTATGGGATTTGTGATCAGTGTAGCCCCTGATCGAATAGCACACTCCTGTAGCCTGATAACGATCTATATTGCTTGTTCGAATGATGGCGGGTGTTTCCTTGATGGAATGGCGGACAGTGCAGGCTGACATGCATCTACAGTGGTCGCAAAACACGTACAGTGGGGTCAGCGTGTAAGTGCACACACGAACGAACACGACAGGCTGGTTCCCCAACCTGTCGTGTTCGTTCGTGTATGCACTTACACGCTGACCCCACTGTACGCACCATTTCTCCAGTCACAGCCACATAGCAGTAATCGGATAATGAAGTACACAAAACGATACCTGAATAAGAGAATACCATACCACGTTAGGGTAATTTGATTGATATCACGTTTATCACGTGTATTTTGATATCAAGTTTATTAGGCTCGGTTCGGAAACGAGTATGAATTCCTTGACACGTTCAGCCTCGGAAGTTTTACGACGTTTCCTGGATAAAATTGATATCTAAATAAACTAGCATGGTGGTATCTATGTCAAGTCAAATGAGTATATAGTGATTTAGCCATAAGGTGGGGGGTGGGGGGGGGTGTGGGGGCATATCATTTCTGCGTGATAGAAATGTATAAATCTTCGTTTAAAGTGTTTAAAGTGTTTATGCCCCTATAAGTGGACACCACTAACAGCAACATTTTCTGCTCGTATCATATGTTTTGCGAACGTTCAAATAAAACTGCTGCAAAACCGCATGTACACATTGTAAAACGTACTGAAAACATTCCATTCGGTTATTTGTGATTTACATACAATCGAACTTGAACAATTTCATCCAAAATGGCCGCCAAAATCCAAGATGGCCGCCAGTAGTATAGAGGGAGTCAAAATGATACCACCTGAGGTGGTATAATTTTCAACCCCCTATAATACCCCCACCACCCCCGAAAAATTCAAAAATTGGTTAATGAGAAAATTGTATCCAACAGCAAATTTATGAATCTTGGAGAAAATTTCAATGTGCCGCGAGTGATAGTTTATATTCCAACACCCCATTTTTCTCCTCCAATATAGCTAATTTAGTTCGCAGATCAGCAACTAATTATACCAGCTCTAGTCTACCCCGCTCACCATTAGCCACAGGGCAGCGTAGTTGCTTATGTCTACAAAGAGTTTGGGCACTAACCAATTTACAAGGGCATCTGGGGCATTGAAATTGTGGGGGGACACAAGGAAACTTTCTACGTCTCGCTAGATGCCTTCGTAGATAGTCTTTACACGTAAACGTCTTACAACAATTCACACACTCCATTATATATGTATATGTATATGTTCAATTGGACGTGAAAAAAAACATGATGTAAATTTATCACATCCAATTGAACAGATACATTTCATAGGTTATATATACAGAAAATTTGATAACGCCAGAAACTAGAGCAGAAATAGAAAGTTTGAGAAGAGAAGCCGAATCTCTAGGGATTACTTATAGTAAACGGTTGAGAGTTAGGGGGTTGACAAAGCTGATAAACTCCACAAAGAATGAGGCGTTTATGAAGCGGTTTACCCGCGCCCACAAACGAGGAGCCTTTAAAGACCTCTCACTAGCAGAGGAAGTTGGTAACAAAATTCAAAAAGAAAGTATTGCGGGGTTAAGGGCTAGTGTAATAAAACCTTCAAGCACCAATAATTTGTCCCAAATTAGACACACAGGTCGCCCAATACCAAATAATAAGAAAATATCTATAGTTCGCGCGATAGTGGAAAAAGGTGAAGAAATATTGGGAGCTCATGATGAAACATTGGAAAAGGTAGAAAATGGAAGACGGGTAGTTACATTATCCTTTCGTAAAAACATTGACATTAACGAGTCTGAACGCATGTCCGATAAACTCGCTCCGTATGTAACAACCAATTTTTATTTGAGATATTCATATTCTTACAAGCTAGAACATATGGAGGAAATTAAAAATGGAAAACCTATAACTATAATAATGCACAAAAATCTCGGTAGCGAACCACTATCATCAATGAAAACCGTTAAAAAATGGCTGTCAGATAAGGAGCAAACACGAATAATGTCCGATAAAATAGACAGACCAAATACAAAGTGGAAGCTTGTAAGATGGGTAGAGATTTTTATAAAGCTAATACAGGGCAGTAGGGGAATAGATTTGGGACTACAATCCAAAGAAGCAGCAGGAGGAGAACTTCCAGAATGGTTGAAGAATAAAAAAGGTATGTATTCTTTAGATAAGTATAATGACGACCATTGTCTAGCTATGCATGTAACATGTAAAAGACCTGACAGATGTACAGAAAAAGCGAAAGAACTTAGTAAGCAATACACCGGCAGTAATGTGGTTTCACCAATTCCTTTTTCAGATATGAAAAAGTTTGAAGATTTTTTTAAAATCGGTATAGAAGTATATCAACCGACACAAGGTGGTGTTTGGTGGTTGAAAAAGGTACCCGCGCACTATAAGGCAATAGGTAATAAGCCATAGATAATAGGACTGTTTAATAATCACGCATTTGTGATACAAAAACCTTAAAAATCTATCTAAAATTTACGCCTGCGATAATTGCAAACAGAAATTCACGAAAGCGAGTAATATGAAGAGACACGGACCAAAATGTATGAAAGATGAGACAAAAGTAATATGTGATGCTAATTATTTAGAGCGCCCGCGTTCGTCGTTTGAGAAAGCGTTTTACCCAAAATGTTCTAACAGTTATGGGGCGATCGATTGGATGTACTCTGTGGAAAAGCAGGACGGAATTCACATTCACCACGAACAGTGTGGACACGGGGGTGAAAGATGTATTTTAGGAGCTCCTGTAGATGGATACTGTCCAGAAACCAATACAGTATATCAATATCACGGCTGTTACTGGCACGGGTGCGAGATTCATGCAAAGCATAGAAAAGAAGAACGCGCATCAACTATGAGAAGAGATAAATTTATTAGAAGCAAATAATTCAACCTAGTAGTTATGTGGGAATGCGAATTCCAAAGAACGGGTAAAGATATAAAGATCGGTTGCGACACTACTCTTTATCCATATCATATAGTATATGATTTTGAGGCGTATCTCCAGCCAGAATTTGAAACTATCGGTAATAGTTTAGAATACGAGGCCGAGCACGTTCCGGTAAGCGTTAGTATAGGAGATAATTTCTCAGGAACAGTAACTCATATTTGTGATAAAGATCCTGCAAAACTTATAGAAAAATTCGTAGAAGATTTGAAAGTCAGGGGAAAAGCTATAAGAGAAGAAGTATGGTTAAGATATGGGTTTAATACAGAACATTTACGTAAAAACCAAATCACCAAGATCGAACAGTGGATATATCAAGTATCGGTTATAGGTTTTAACAGCAGTAAGTACGATATAAACTTAATAAAGAAATATCTAGTAGGTGAACTGGCATCAACAACAAGGAAAGTAATGGTCAGAAAAAGTACAAACGCAACAATATTTCTATTTACTCCAGAGTTTAGATTTCTTGATGTAATACTTTATCTAGGACCCTGTGTAAGTTATGATAGTTGGATAAAAGACTACGACTGCAAAGGACAGAAATCTTTCTTTCCTTACGAGTGGTTCGATTCTCCAGACAAACTGGATTACCCAGGACTACCGGATATAGAGAATTGGTATTCCAAACTATCTGGGAAAATGTTTAATAGATGAAACAGAATTAAGTAAATGTCGTAGAAATTTCGAAGAAAATAATATGAAAACTTTCAGAGAGTGGTTGAAATATTACAACGATTTAGATGTAGCACCGTTCCTAGAAGCGGTGGGAAAAATGTGTGAATTTTATAAACACAGAGGTGTGGATATTTTCAAAGACGCGGTAACACTACCTGGAGTAGCTATACAATATTTATTGAGAGGAACCATTAAAGAACAACAATCTTCAAAGACTATTATATCGGAGGATGCTCTATATGCACCAAAAGAAGAAACATACGAAATGATGAAAGATGCTCTAGTTGGTGGTCCATCAATAATATTTACACGATATGCAGAAGTCGGTGTTTCAAAGATTAGAAATCCAATTCACGAATTGGGTAATTATAAAGAATTAAAAACATGTCAGGCTGTTTTGGGGTACGATACAAACGCGTTATATGTATCTAAGTTAAATAAAGAGATGCCGTGTGGGAGAGAACTATACACCATATAGATACCCCACATAACCCTAAATTTATTAAAAAGTTTTGTAAAAGAGTTTTATCTGGAGACTGGTTTGGGTTTGCGGAGGTGGATATAGAATTTCCACACAACTTAAAAGATAAGTTTTCTGAAATGACCCCAATATTTATAAACAGAGAAGTAGAGGTTGATGAAGTTCCCGCACACATGTTAAAATATTTAAAAGATACTGGCCGAACAAGAGGAGATGGAAAAAAATTGGTGGGATCTATGACCGCCATTAAAGTACTGCTATACGCGCCACTGTTGAAATGGTACTTAAAACACGGCCTAGAAATAACGGGAGTTCATCGTGTTTTAGATTATATTAGTGGTAAACCCTTCGAATGGTTCGCGAAAGAAGTTACCGCCGCAAGACGAACGGGGGATGTAGAACCAAATAAGAAACCAGTATCCGACATAATGAAATTATTAGGAAACTCGTGTTGTGGAAAAATGATAGAGGCAACGGAGAGACATTTAAATACGACATATACACAAGACGAAACCTGTGTTGACAAAGCATTAAGATCTGCATTCGTTGACGATTTGGAAGAGATAGGACATGCGTACGAAATATCTTCTCGAAAACCCCGGTGTGCAGTAAAGAGACCCTTCCACTGCGGAATAGCGGTTTATCAACTAGCTAAATTGAGAATGTTGGAATTTTAATAAGAATTTCTAGACAAATACGTAACAAGAGAAGACTTTGAATTAATACAGATGGACACGGATAGTATGTATATAGGAGTTAATGGAAAAACAATAGAGGAATTGGTTAGACCTAACTTACTAAAAATAAATGGTTGGCTTGGGATAAATGGAGCGAAAGAGAGCCAGGACTTTTTAAAATGGAATTCAGCGGAGATATGGCGATAGCGTTATCTAGTAAGTGTTATTTCGTAGAAAAATTTAATTCCAATAATTTTGAAACAATTAATAAAAACTCTGCGAAAGGAATGTCCAAGAGAAGTAACAATTTAAATTGGGATAAATATAAACGAGTACTAAGTGAAAATACAGAAGATGGAAAACACATTATAAATGTAGCACAAAATAGAGGATGTGAAATGAAAGACGGTGTTATGAAAACGTACTGTCAACAAATATTAGGACTCTCGGCGTACTACGATAAAAGACGCGTGTTACCAGACGGAATACATACAGAACCTCTTTAATTTTAAGAAAATTAACAATCTAAAGACTCTGACGATCCGGGGGTAGCTGGGTGTCAGAAGGCACCGCGAGAAGTTCTTCGCGAACAAACCCGCGAGATGGACCATCAGTCAAATAGTAGAGCACGGGCTCATCGGGTTTGGTAATAGATCTATCCATATGATATACATTGAGAGACCACACGGGATCAGTCGCGCGGCGGCTGCCACCTTCGAGCTCTCCCGGTTGATAGAGGTACCGGACGTCAACATCCGATGGAAGCCGTTGCTCCTCTAAACCAACGGGTCGCCCGCGCGAGACGGCAGAGGGCTTGCTCGTGACCCTTTTAGACTTGATGGCATCTACGGGCTTCTTGTCGATCAATCTGGTCACCTCTCCATTCAGTGCGGAGACCAAGACGGGCAGCGTTGTGTTTAGACAATAGATGAGACACCGCGCCCATGAACTCGCGGCCGGGATCGACCTGGAGAATATTCGGCCATTTGAGAGGACTCCTCTTATATATTCGGGAAAGAGCCTCGGCCACCTCCTTAGACTCTTTAGTGGCCAACGGCTCAGCCCCCTTATAACGACTCGCTACGTCAACGATTGTCAGTGCGTACTTGTACGTCTTGCGACCGACGCGATCGTGAGGGAGAAACAGGAGATCCGCTTGGTGAACTTGGTTCGGCACCGGCACGTCGAATTTCGGGCGCGGAATATTGTGAGGCGCGGGTAAATAGATCTGCCAGATGGCCTGCTTCTTGAGCCATTCCTTGGTGGCGTTTTCAGAAACCTTGGTCGCCACCGCGAGGTCCTTGATGGCCGCGAGTCCCTTCCAGTAGCCGCGGGGGCTGTAGTACGTGTTTGCTAGCTTGCGCGCCAGGCGAACCGATAGTTTGGTATCAAGTTTGCGTGTGTCCATCGTATGCGAAGTATTCTAATATATCGGACAATCTCCAACATGCCCTCATCAGATCGGCCGGTAACTGCGTCGTTAATAATAAACCTTTGTTGGAAGCTTAGCTGCAGCCCCAATCGCGTTTGGGTTGGAACAGGAGAGGGAATTCTGGGGAATCTAACATCCGCTTTGCGAAAAGAGTGGCCGCTTTTTCGTCCTCGCGCCACGTCTCGAGAGAATCTCGTGCCAGACTAATCATACTCTTTGCACCAGGTAAACGGTGTTTAAGGGCCGTGTATCCTACATCAATCAGAGCAAAATAAAGTTCGTCAACTAACATCGTTATATATATATATATTTAAAAAAAAAAAGTTTTAAAATAATTATAAAATTAATTAATTTGAAATCTCGATTGAATATAGTAGCCGACGAGACCCACCACACCCTTTCCCACGACGATGAACGCGATCTCACGGTCTTTTTGGGCCTCTGACGGTACATAGAAATCTGAAAATTGGGGCTCGCGATTCATTGGATCGAGACTTTTCTGTTGATATGCCAGCGCGTACTCGCGGTTGGCTTCTTCAACGTTCTGCACAGTTTGCGCGGCGTGATTCTCGCGGCGAAGCTGTTCGTTGATCCAGTCCAGATGGGCGGTTCGTACTTCATTTGCGCTATTGTTGTTCTACAGCTAAATCGTGACGCTTGCGCTCCTCATCCACGTTCGAGCTTTTCATTTTAGCGAATATAAAGTTGCCACCGCTGAACGCCAATGCGTTTACAAGCGCACCACCTATCATTATTCCGATCGAAGCTATTATTTCCATATATTAGAGGGTAGAATTCCAGCTTTAATTAGATAATCTCGGGTCCAAATTGCTTCCGCTATATATAAGCCCACGAGCCAGGTGTCTTTCACATTAAATTCCAATTTCGGAGTGGGCTTTCCTAAGACCATCTTAAATAGTTGAGCATGCGCGATACTGAGACCCGATATCACCACGGCGTGATAAAGCGCATTCACGAACATTTTACCATCTTGTTCAGCCATTGTTATAATTATTGCATATAAAAGGGATCGCGATCAATGTTTAAATGGGGTGCATCCAATTGCGATTGGTGTTTCGTAACTGTTTTTGGATGAATTGATGGGGGTTGTTTTTTCGATAAGGATTGGTGTAATAGGGGGTATTTTCACACGCACAGGGCACCAACAACTGCCAGACCACCACCAACAATCCAACTCCAATTCACGAATTGGGGTTCAATCGGGTTCGTCGAATCTCGATTGGGTGTTGAGTGTGCTTCCAATTCGTGAATTGGGGGTGTTGTTGCACTCAACAGTGTTGAACTCGATTGCTCTGTCTTCAGATGTTTTGCTGTGTCCGTCCCCGATTGAAACGACTGTTTGGCCTCTCGAAGCTCGGCGAGTATTTTATCTTGTTTAACTTTTCGGGTGGCAGCCGCCGCCCGCCCAGCTGCCTGTCTTTTTGGGTTTTTATGTTGTGTAATCGGTTCAACTCCAATTTCGATTGGGTTGGAGGTGCAATCGGGTTCAAATCCAACCCTGTTGGAGTTGGTGCAATCTGGGGTTGCTGTTCCGTCACTCTCGTAGGTGTGTCTTGTGTCATCATTTATAATATTAATATTAGGGCTTATAGTTCGTGGGCATATATGTCCAAATTGACAGTGTTTTCCCGTGGTCAACGCAGTTGTCAGTGGAGCTAAGTACATTCCAAACTTGTGATAAATTGAGCAGCAGTCTGTTCTAAGAGTGTGTCCTATAAAAGGGTCAGTCTCTAGATCGCGAATCAACCCCGCGGTGTTTGGTATATGGAGAAGTATACTAACGGCGGTTGCGTACAAATGAATAGCCGCCGATCCAAGAGTTTTTGTCATCTCCGCACCCAATCTAGATTCGTATCGCGCATACATTTTATCAATCGCAGCATCTGACATCTTATCCACCTGACAAACTGATAGACGCCTACCGAGGTAATGCTCCGATTGTCCCCCAGCAACCAGCGCAGCTAGCCGCTCTCGACGCGCAGTATTTTCATTCGTATCGGCAATCAACCCAATCGAAATTGGAGTTGAGATTTCATTATCTTTCAGGAAAGATACTGTGTCGGCAGTTGGCGTTGAGGTTTCTTCCATTATCTGATCGAGAAGTTCGTCGCAGTTCATTATTCTTAAAATTAATTTAACTATACTGACAAGTTTCATAAGTCTAACATATTGCCAAGCACACCACCCGATACTTATGATCACCGTTATGCTCGCAACAAAGCTCGCAGCGGAGCACCAAATTGTTAACATTGTTAACCATTGTTCAGCATTTGTTCAGCATTGTTAAATATTTGATCAGCATTTTGTTAAGCATTGTTAAGAATTGTTCAGCATTGTTCAGCAATTGTTAAGCATTGTTCAGCAATTGCTTTGTAATTTTATAAAATAACTTTGTGCTTACTCCCCCCTTTGTAATTTTGTAAAAAATAAATTGTGCTTACTCCCCCCTTTGTAAAAAAAATATTGTCCTTACTCCCCCCTTTGTAAAAAATTGTTAAACATTGTTCAGCATTTGTTAAGCATTTGCTAATTAATTAATAACTTTATAAGCATTTGGTTGATCGGTCTTTAGCAGAAGCTTGGCGTGCTTAGTTTCCGAAAGCATCTGTCTAACCTCCAGGCATTCCTCGTGCGTTGGGATAACGTCGTTCTCTCGAAGACATTCATCGAATGAGTCTCGGTCCTTGCAGTGAAAGAGGGCGACCCATTTCGTTTGCTCGCGCAGATCCTTGAGGACGGCGTTGTACTTTTGAGTGGAGATCCATACGCTTTGCCTCGCATGGCGGCCAGAAAATGCGAGCTCAGAGAGCATGTCCTTATTTTTGGTCATCGCCGCCTTGGCCGAGCAATCGTCAATCACGTATAGGGTGGGCTCACCCTGGAATCTTTGGTAGAATACACGCAGCCAATCGTGAAGCCTGTCGCCGGGGTCAATAACGTATACCTCAGGGTCGGTCCATATCGACGGGCGCCGTTGATAAGTATCATTGTGCCACACAGTGGGACACAGGATCACAATTTGTCGAAAGGCACCGCGGGAGAACTCCTCGAGTAAGTCGAGGATGAAAACCGTTTTTCCACATCCTGTCCGCTCACATATTATGGCAGAGTGGGCATCTCCAATCGTGAATTGGTATTGATTTTTAGTAGATCGCTGATAGATCGTAGATCGCCATCTTCGATGTTCAGTTGTGCGTCTGTAATTATATATAAGTACACGTTCAATGCGCCATTTCCATCCGCCTCTTTGGTTATTTGGATCGTCACACCCTCGCTAGCGATCTCAACTTGACGTCCGCTACCGTGCATTTGGTCGTCGTCGCTGGCTCGCATGTCTAGCCATAACGCGTATTTGGTAGTCAGGAACTCCGCGAGGGAGACGGCCGATAGCTGCAGGTCTTTGGCAACCGCGGCAACCTCCGGGGAGCGTTTAGAGCCGGAAGCAAACTGCTTTCTGACTTCGTCCCACTGCTGGTGCGCGCGAAGGCCTGCGCTGTAGAGTTGATTAGGGACTCTCTCGATCGTCACCTCTACCTTCGTGATTTTGGGGTTATAGAATTTGTCGGTTTTTCTAGCACCGAACGCGAACCTAGCATCCTCAAACAGCATCAGTTTACCTTTCATAGAGCGGGCGGGTACGTTGACATTAATATTCCACAATGTGTCACCTTTGTCTTTCGTCATTTTGCGGTGGCGAAGAACTCGGTCGTAAAGTATGGCAACGCGTCCGGCGTACTGGGTTCTGATCAATCGCGAGTTCGGGCATCGTGACCATGTCGTACTCCAGCGAAACATTGTCGATACGTCGATAACATGTCGGTGGCTATGAGAACTCGGCCGTAGTCGTTGAACGTTAGTTCGTATTCGAGGCGGTCCGCCAAAGCGCTCTGATAGTATGGCATGTGACTCTCCAGCAACTCAAAGTCGAGTGGGATGTAGAAGCGGTTGCCGTAAGCGGCTGCGATCGCGTTGTCGCTCGCGACATTATCTGCCTTGTTACCAGCCCCGATTCTAAGTTTGGTTACGTTCTTATTTCGGCTGGTGTCAATACCCTGATAGACCGCGTTTTCGCGCTCTTGCGCCGTCTTCCACTGGTCTAGATAGCAATGGTAGACGTCGCTGTCGTCGATCGACATCACCTCATTACCAGAAATCTTTATCATGGTCTTCTTGATGATGGCACGACCCAGGTTCTGAACTACGGTTCGGTCCGCGTCCGTCGACGTCAGCGAAATAGTGAAAGCGAGGCGAACAGTACCCGGCACAATGACGTCGCTGGCTCCGATGTTGGGGTAGCGGACTAAGAGCTGCTGGTTCTGGTCGATCGTCGATGGGTTGTTCGTAATAACGACACTCTGTCTCACGCCTTTTGCCCCGAGGGGCTCACGCAGTCTGCGGTATGGATTGAGTTTGCGACCGTATTGACTCGAAGACATAATTTAGTAACTCTATTAAACTCGTATGGTTTTGTCTTTAATACATAATTAATATGGCTGATTACGATATTGACATGGATGAAATCGGCAGAGACGATTACATCGATGGTGATGATGATGATGAAGAAACACCCTTCATAGAAACTCCAGATCCAATAGCAATTGGGGGAACTAAGTGGCGCTACCAACACCGTTGATCTAAGTCAGGAATTAGTCAAGTCAACTGTAGACGACTACTACAACAATTTGGCAGAAAAAGGTGTGGTCCCATCTGTCGGCCGCGACTACTCCAAGTTAGAATTGGATATGCGTGGTAGGTTGCGACTAAAATCATCAAATGTCCCGATCGTCAACATGAGGACCGGAAAACCCCTATCGCTGAACACCGTTGCTGGAAACCGGGGCGGTGGCGAAATCATAAAGAACGAACTAGGATTCGTAGATTGGGCGCGTGGTAAAACAATTATGCCGTAGAGACCCTGCGCTGTAGAGACACTACATTCTACAGACGAAACGATGGCGAAGACGGCGCCACCACCCGCGCCAACACCCACACCACCCGCGCCATCCGGTGGTGCCAAGGGGTAGGTAAAAAGCAACTAAAAGCCCTCGCCAGTCTCCTGGCTAAATTTGCCGAAAAGGCGGCTGCCGCATTACCTGTAATGATCGGGAGTATCGTCTCCTACTTGCTATCTATATTATCAAAAACGGTCGGATGGCTCGCCAAAAACACTTGGGCTCTAATCGTGGCGATCGCCGGTCTCCTACTTTTACTCTCTCGAGAGTTCCTAAGACCAAAGCACAAATATTCCGATCACCACGAGGGCAACGACGAGCGCTAATTTCTCCGCCTCGTGTGTTGTGCTTCCAATCGAGTTTCCGCTCCTGTTCCCTCAACACTGTTGACGATTGACTTCGGGGGACACAATTCGTGAATTGGGGGTGCTGGGTTCAACTTCAATCCCGATTGTGTTGAGTGAGGCGCATCCAATCGCGATTGGCTTGGGTTTTTTATGACCATCTTGGTGTTCAATCGGTGATTGTGTTTGATGATATCCGCGTTCACGTTCCCGTTGTGGCCGATTTTTTGATTGACGGTGGCGATTACGATCTGATTATTGTAATCGTCAACCGGGTCGTCTCGTAGTATCATATTGCTCGGCGCCATATAAAGACCTATTCCAAATACGTAGTCTACTGGGGTGCTGGCATTCTGCAAAATGTCTTGATAATTCTGGATCGCCTTCTCCAGGTCCACCTTAGCTGAGATGGCGTCCTCTACAAGTGCCAAGAATTGTTTTTGTGCATCAAAAGCCGTTCCCGTGCCCAGTATGGAACTGCGAGTTTGCTTCTGTGCGCCGAGGATGGCCCAGACGTACGTGCGAATGGAGTCGTTGAGGCGAGTAACCCCGGCCTGCGTGAACCCTAGACCCTTATCTAACATAAATGTACCCACACGTTCTGAACCTCAGCAGCCTGCTGTATGTAATCGACGTGAGCCCGTTTCGGAGGTAACCAAATGCAGGATGAGACACCGCAGTGCCGACCTCCAGACACTTCCGGCCCGAAGGTCATCGTCGCGGGGTCAAAATTCCCGGCGTTCCGACTGACAATGTGGTCGCCGGAGTGATCGTGTCTAAAATCAGTCTGCGTCCAATTCCCGGACTGGCCCCGAATGAGAACGTCCCCGAGGCCGGTGCTGGTAGGAAATGCTTTCTGTCTCCAGTCCGCGTCTTTTGAAACGTTAAATTCGTTACACAATCTTTCGAACGCCTTACGGTCGTATGTGCTGGAAATGGGATCCCAGCCGTCATCTTGAGGTAGTGGAATACCTAGTTCTTTGAGAATCCTCCTAACGGTGTAATACACATGAAAGTTGTAGACACTTCGGAGCATGACATTCTTGGATGTCAGATGGTCTTGATGTGAAACTCCACATCCGGCCGTTGCGCACCATACAGTGAAATTTAGCTGGTTCTGCCAGAAAGTTCATCGGTGTTGCTTTCCACCTGTTTACGGCCTCCATTGTTTTAATCTTGGGCAGCCTATATTATTCAAAGATATCTGGAAAGTTGGTGGTAAAGCCACTGTCCGGTCTGACCGTTACAGTTGGGTGTACAAGGGGGTTCACAGCGTCTTTTTGTGTTTATTAACCTCCGACCGCGTACTTTGCATTATAATTGAAGCTAAATGCTTTGGTATCCATTGAAATATATTATTATGTTTGCTACTATCACTAATGTTCAAAAAGTGAGTTGTGAACTTCAAAAATCAATCGACAACTGCTGCGGAAAACGCCGGGTGGGCCTCAGATCAATCACCTTCACGGTTGGATGGCAGAATGTGGGAAAGAGTGAAGGGTTTTACTATGTGAAGGATGAACAACAATTAGGTGTAAAACTGCCTCACGGACTGTGGGGAATAAAACAGCTCAAAGATTTTGTCAACTCAGAGCTTGACGGTATAATCAACCTCACAGTATCGAAGGCTACCGGGCTCACAACAATGACCATTAGCACTAATAATAACGTAGTGATCTCCCCGGGGTTGGGTATTCAACTCGGTTTTAGAGATACATACTCCACAAATAATGGAGTGTTTACCCCGGGTGAGTACGACGGTGATAACCCGGTGGACTTCGGCTTCACGAAAACTCTCAGGGTGCACCTGGATCGGGTGAACACATAGTACAACACGGTAGACGGATCCCCCAGCACATTACTGAAAACCGTGCAATCCAGCGACGGTTTCTTTGGGGATACAGTGACCTTAGACTTCCCACACCCCGAGATGAAAGTTTTAGAATCGGGGCACATCCACGAATTTACGGTCTCTATTCTCGATGATCAAGCGAGAAAGTTGAATAACTATTACCCGATTTCGGTAGTTCTCGAAATTTCCAATTGAGTATAGGTGCCCCAATATTATAATTTAATTTAAATTATGAGTATATACGGACCGGGTAGTTCTTCCAATTCCAATCGGGATTGGGTGACAGATTCAAAGAATTTGGAACCGGCAGAATTTGGATTCGTCCAGACAGAGAGCGACTTTTTAACTACCAGAAAAACCAAGGCCCTGATCAATGAAACTATTTCGAAGGCCACAGGATTCACAGTAGTATAGCAGATGTTAGAGTAGAAGTGCTAACGGCGACTGCACAAGTTGGGGAAGAGGCCCGGGCGAAAATTGAGGGAGTCCGAACGGGTATTGAGAAAGATCAGGCGACCCTTACGGATGCTTATAAGGTGTTGCGCTCAGAGGACTCTCTCATCAGAGAAGCAGCACTTACTAAAATAGGAGGAAAAATAACCTAATTTCGAAAAGAGGCCCGATTGGGTATGGAGGGAGTCCGAACGGGTATTGATAAATCCCTAGAAGACCACCAGGCGGCCCTTACGGATGCTTATAGAGTGTTGCGCACAGAGTACTCTCTCAACAGAGAAGCATCACTTACTGAACAAGGCGAAACAATAACAGAATTTCAAAAAGAGGCCCGGTTGGAAATTGAGAAAAACCAGACGGCCCTTACGGAGGCTTATAATTTGTTTCACTCAGAGGACTCTCTCATCAGAGAAGCAGCAGTTACTAAACTAGACGAAAAAATAACAGAATTTCAAAAAGAGACCCGGTTGTGGGTTGAGGGACTCCAAGAAGACAGACCACCAGGCGGCCCTTATGGAGGCTTATAGGGTGTTTCGCTCTGAAGACTCTCTCAACAGAGAAGCAGCAGTTACTAAACTAGACGAAAAAATAACAGAATTTCAAAAAGAGACCCGGTTGTGGGTTGAGGGACTCCAAGAAGACAGACCACCAGGCGGCCCTTATGGAGGCTTATAGGGTGTTTCGCTCTGAAGACTCTCTCAACAGAGAAGCAGCACTTGCTGAACTAGGTGAAAAAATAACAGAATTTCGGGAAGAGGCCCTGTTGGGGATTGAGAAAGCCAGAGAAGACCACCAGACGGCCCTTACAGAGGCGTATAGGGTGTTGCGCTCAGAATACTCTCTCAACAGAGAAGCAGCACTTACTGAATTAGATGGAAAAATAACCGAAAAACTGAAACGTGTTCGTAGAGCCGCGAACAAAGCATTTGAGGATACCTCTGAAATGATTCGTGCTGAGGCCCATACCTCTATCGGAGGGCTTGCCGGATTGGTGGAAACATTGAAAACGCAAAAACGTGTCATAGCAGTTTGGGCTGAGAAGCGGGGCTCATTGACTGAGGGGCTATATGAATATTCGTTCGGTGCCAAAGCGAGTAATAAATGTGGGGGATACACCATGACATCTCCAGGTACGCTTCTCCGAATGGCTGTCTGCTCGGTTAATGCTAATGGTAAACCTGTGGGCGCGGTCATCGTAAATCTTGTAGTGGATGGTGAAAAACGGGCAATTGGAGTCAATAAACTCGCTGGAGATATTTCATCGGTGATTTTGTTCGCCGGTGACGATTTAATTAGACTTTCCGAAGGTAGTGTTATTAACTTTGTTACGAAAATCGCTGACCCCGCGAGTTCTTCCACTATTGTTACATTGTTAATTGAACTTAATTTGTAAAATACTAATATATTTAAAATCATGAACGAATCACCCTTCCGGTTGTCAATACCAATCCATCAACACTGTATCCAATTGTCAATACCACTCCATCAACACTGTATCCAATTAACGAAAAAAGTTCAGATTTTAGGTTGAATAATATCATCGCTATGCAGAATATTTTAGTTAGAGAATGTGCAAATAGAAAAAGACACGCCAAAAAATATAAGCGCGCGGCGAACATATCTGAAGACTCAAATACGATTCTGGCAAGTTTGTCTGTAATGAGTGGTGCGGGGACTGCTGCAACGCTAGCTACAGTTGTAACGGTTCCACTTGCAGGGGTTTTGAGTGGAATTACCGTTTTATCTGGAATACTTTGTATGGTAATTAGGGCGTCGGGTGGAAAACTCGAGAAAAAAAGTAGAAAACATGATAGAATATCCGTTCTCGCTAGGTCTAAGAAAAATAGCATCGACGTTATGGTGTCCAAAGCGTTGGCCGATAAGAAAATATCAAATTTAGAGTTTGAATCCGTGGTGGAAGAAATGGGGAGATATGAAGAATTAAGAATGATATTAGAATCAAGGCGTGCGCCACCATGCCCAAAATTGAGTGTACTGATTGGGATAAATTTAGGGTAAATCTTGGAAATAAAGTCGGTGGAAATGTTACAGCACCACCATCCTGAAATTGTGATATTTTATAAAATAATTTTTAAAAAAAATTCTTAAAATTATAAAATTAATTATATTGGTGGAGTAAACAATTTATTAATAATAATAAACAATTTAACCCCAAAACAAAAGGTTTAGGTCCCGTCGAGGTTCGAACTCGCGCCGGAAAACCCTAACTTTGTTGGTGTAAATAGTTGTGTTTTATTTGTTTTCTTATATTAATTAATTATTATGTTTTCTATGTAATAATAGGGGGTGTTCAGCTTTAAATTATTAATAATTTTATAATTTTCTTAAAATTAATTAATAAAGAAAATAACGAACCATCCCTTAAAAGTGTTTATAAATAACCTGTGTACACACCGTCTGTGTAAATCGATAATTGTACAACACTAGATAATGTTTATCATAACACCCTTCGTGGTCGTGTGGGTTAGGGCGACACTCTATAGAGACGTGGATCGTGAGTTCGCGTCGCGGTTGGAGCTAAAACTTTTATGTTTTTATTTCTATCCTACAAATGAGATCGCTATGGTAAACAACTGCATGATAACGGCGTTCCTATCTGACCGCTCTAGATTGATGAAAAATAATTCCAGATAGCCAGTTTACATAGAAATACACTCGGCTATAAATATTCATAACCCGTGTAATTGTAACATTGTCGTCTGCTTGGTGTTGTGATTACAACATAAATTAGTTCAGTTCAATAATAATATTTTCAATATCTTTATAAGCGATATCGTAAAAATATGTATTCGTAAACGAATCGTTGGGTTTAACAATGTTATATAATACACCCTAGTTTCATATCCTATACGCATTATCCGTCTTAATGTTTGTATTTGCCTCTTGTATAGTTCGCATAATTGCCGGTATAATATTGTACATGCAACGTTTTTATCGGAGCGTAATAAATTACGCTGATATTTCATGTATTCGATATTTTCTAGTGTTTTCAATTTATAGAATTTATATATAGGACTATAACCCCCGTATTCTTCGTTAATTCTTCAACACATCCATTAAAAACTTTCAATTCCCATTGTATTTTATTATCCATTTTCTCTAATAATAGTGGTATAATTGATAGTGTGTTTCTGTTCAATTTCCAATATAATTGGGACTACGATATCATTTTGACTCCCTCTCTTCAAAATTATTTTCTCCAAAATTCTTAAATTTGCTGTCGGGTATAATTTTGTCATTAACCAATTTTTGAATTGTTCGGGGGTGGTGGGGGTATTATAGGAGGTTGAAAATTATACCACCTCAGGTGTTATCATTTTGACTCCCTCTATACTACTCCGCCAATACACCACTATCTTACCCCACCACATTAAACCATATACAAATCTATACTATTTGAGCAGTTCTTGGGTTATTCGTATAGGATTATATTTTAGAAGTGAAGTACAAGCTTATGCTGTTTCAATAGATGTTTATTGCTTGAGAAATTGTGTAAATCGCCACCAACAATCACAATCTCCGTTCATTTGCCACCGTGTCGATTGTATTACATCATTTAACATTTCAAAACATACTTATATACTATCATATGTACACATTAAATGGCCATAGTAATAGAAAAACATACTTGGATAAATATTTCTTTTACAAAAACCAATCTGGCCGCCAAATATCACGATTCCCATCAATTTCAATTGTGTTATCTAGTTGATGGCATTAAGCATTTTAAAAATGTAAACAGTATTACATTGACATAGTAAAACAAATGTAAAACATACTAGTACATGGATAAATGTCTAGTTTACCAAAACCTAAAATGGCCGCCATCAGTTCACATTGTACCATAACAATGTATTAGTATGCACTATTTAATATTGAATAAGACGATTACCGTAGTGATTATATTTCTGTTTAGACACGGTTTATAATTTGCAAATTATTATAATATAAGTATGGTCTTTGTATGAAACAAACATAACCACTTTGTTACTTTGGTGTTGGTATAAATTAATTCCCAAAGCAGTACTATTACGCAGAGATTATAAAATATTTCAAATTATAAAGTTAAATGCTCGTCATATTAATATTTGTGAGCTACAACCTATATAGTAGGCTTGTTCACTGCACAAAATAGGGGGTTGACTTTGACATCATGATACAAAGGTCCCCTTTGGTATGGAAGTTCCTTAGGACCATAGAAAGTTTTTTTATCCAAAGACACACGCTCTATCTCATATTCAAGATGGCTGCCAGCGGCAATATTGAAATTATGGCCGACGATATATAAGTTGAGTTAAATTTTAATTAAACTTACGATTCCTATTTCTAGTGTTGTATGCTAGCTTCTAACAATCATGCAGAAATGAATATCGAATATAGTAGTTATATCTCAATTCCAAGATGGCCGGCGGCGGCCATATTGGAAAAGAAAACCCACAGTATACAAGTTCAGCTAAATTTCAATAAAAGTAATGATTTACATTTCTTCTGTTATATACAAGGTTCTAAGGGACATGGAGGAATGAATATATAAAATGGAAGTTGTGTATGTCAAATTCAAGGTGGCCGCCGATGGCCATATTATAAGTTATTGTGATTCCACACAGGCTATATGGTGTAATATTGCCTGTCTGGAGGTATGTACCTTCAGACGGGCAATATTACACCATATAGCCTGTGTATAATCACAATAACGTATTTGTCATACCGCAGATCCGTTATTTGGCCGTATAAACATATCACTTCTTTTGGTCTTTGCGTTTTTTTCATAAAGAAAAATAATCCGAGATTCGATTTTCTACCGTCAGTCTTAATATAAAGGCGTAAATGAACATTTTGCTTTTTTTATTAAACGAAAAAAAACTAAATATGGAGTAAGAAATCCATCGAAAACGACTTTATGACAATTTTTTAATATCGTATAATTTAATTTATATTCACTGCTCTATAGATCTTCTCTCCCTTTGGCGCCTCTAGAAGAATGCGACTGGTTCCAAAATATCGCCGTCATTGCTACGCTGCATTTCTTGCGTGGAACCCATAGTTTGTGACCTAAATACAGCCGTGTCACGAAGGCAAGTGTGTTGAGATTTGAAAACAATAAACGGGTTATTTTGGCTAATTTTTCGCTCATATTTTTATGAGCGAAGAATATTTATGGAAAAATAAACAATAAAGACTGGTTTTGAGTGTACCATTTGTTACTTTTATTGATCAATTCGGGGTTTTATTGTGTTTAGTGAGGAATAAAATTCGCAATCATAAGACGCTTGCAAAATGTGTCTTCATTGGACGCGAGACGCCGGAGGGAATGGCAATTCCTCTATGTCCCACGGTCTTGGCAGGTCATATAATATATGTGACCAGTCAAGCTAGCCAATCGAAAGCCGAGAAATTTATCTGCTGTATGACAATGGTAAATATTGCTGACAGCTATATTGGAAAACTTTCTTATCACAAACAAGTTGTTACAAGTTGTTTGTGTTGCTTTTCTCAATTCACAAATGAATTCATCCAATGCATGTTATGGCCCCTGTAGTGTGCATTTACATGCTTATTCCTCCATGCTAGTCATGTGGCTTTTGACAAGATCTGACAGGCAGTGTTTTGGGGAAACAGTGTATATGGCGCATGTGTCCGGTATGGTTACAACTTTATGTGTAGTGGTCAGGGACGCGATATACCTGTTTCACTGGAACACTGTGGTGTCAAGTGATGAGGGCGGAATCAAAAATATTTTAGCGCAATTAAAAGGTTTTGATTATGCAGCAGAACTTTCTTATCGGCCCTCAAATTAAACCTTGTTGCTACTATAATGAGATGTGCTACGATTGGTCAAGTTAGATCACGTGATCTCATTAACAGCCATGTTCTGAGTTTACACAAACCACATTGAAAATTTATTTAAAAATTCTACATTTTATCGACACACACCGCAGCCACACCACCTTACCGGCAGTTTATAACACCCCACTTTGCGATTATGAGATATTTTAGGTTATTTGCTCAACTACGCTGACATTGGATTGCATAGTTGAGTACAATATATTATGTTACATTCTTGTTTGTTAACATAATAATACAAAGTTTCGTCATTTGTGGCTTTTGACAAGATCTGACAGGCAGTGTTTTGGGGAAACAGTGTATATGGCGCCTGTGTCCGGTATGGTTACAGCTGTACGTGTAGTGGTCAGGGACGCGAGAGACCTGTTTCACTGGAACACTGTGGCGGCAAGTGATGAGGGCGGAATCAAATATAAGTGTAGCTAAATAGCAATAAAAGTAATCATTTACATTTCTTCTGTTATATTCAAGTTTATAAGAGTCATGGAGGAATGAAAGTCTAATACAGACGCTTTATCTAAAATTCACGATGGACGCCGGTTGCCATATTGGTAAAATTCGCTGAAAATATTATGTATTTAATGAATTAATGTTGTAATGTGACTCCCCTCTTTGATAAAGAACTACATATGTGTCATAGAACACTGAATAACATAATTAGTAAGTTGTATCTCGAATTCAATGGTCGTCATCAGCAAATTTTCAATTAAATCCGAGTTCGCTAACTGTTTGTCGTAGATGCTATTATAAACATTTCTTCCATCTGTAGACAGTTTTCACTTGAAATAAAAGAACCGAGTATATAATAACATATGTAAAGAAAACTGAATCTGAAATCCAAGATGGTTGCAATCAATCATTCGGAAACAGATTATATGTATACATGTATAGGTAGAAACACATACATATTTACAGTTTGTACATGTACTGTTTGGATCCGGTTGATTCCACAATTTCCAGGCAGTTTTCACTGTTAGAATGTATTTAAGTACCATTCTAAAGTAGCACACAAAATTGACAACTTAGTAAAAGTTATGAAAACAAAATTAGATGGCATGATGAAAACAATTGCAAGCCAGAAATATAGGTACTTGTAATGCAAAATACCTTTGAGGAAATGGAAAAGGGCTGCCGCCTGCAAATACACATACAGCTTAAAGCATTTGGCACTGACACTGAATGCTAACTTTAACAACATATATTGTTACTGTCAGAAGTACAGATCAACAGACGACCGGAATGAATGACGAACAAAAAGTACACTGCACCTTGCAGCAGTATACGTATACCGTATAATAATAAAATATGCATATACCAATCACATATAATCTTATAAAATCTTATAATGTATGCGAATATGCAATGAACATGTATGCATTCCATGGTAATATAAATCATCACATACTAATCATTTATAAGCACATAGTGTAATGGTGTAATACTTTAAGTCTTACAATGCATACTATCTTATGCAATGACATGTTGTCATAATGCAAGTATATTTGTGTAATGTTCTATATATTCAGGATCTGTATCGCAGATACATTTTTAATTCAGGGAAATCCAGACTCACTTAATAATACCAATCGCCGACATGAACCCGACATAGCTATATTCGTCAATTTGCATTGTCATTGCATATTATTGGCGTCATTGTATCAACATTTAAACTCTGTCCACGACATGTAGCAATGTTTCTATTAGCAGGGGATAGTGTTGTAGTCACCATTATACATAGCAGCGGATGAATCATATCTTACTGTAGATAGACTAATTATAAAGGAACGTAACGTTGACCATTATATCGTGATGCATGCCAAGCATTATGTATTTGCGCACTGAATTTCGTCTCGTCTTGTATTAGTTTTGTTATAGCATGTAATGTGTGCAATATATATATTTACATGGATTATTCATGTTTCCATGATATATGGTATCTAACACAATTCACGCGAGTGACCATTTAGCTACCGAGCTTCCACATTATATTGCGATATGCAACACAATTCACTATTTAGCTTCTGAGATCACATGATATTGCGATATGCATACATGTGTAAGTCGCTCAATCACAATACTGTATAAATCTGGTTCTTTAGTGAGCCTGACAAATCTGTCCACTACATGTTTGTACTGTTCTGCTCGCTCATAAAATAAAACATGTGTTGCAATAAAATGAGCTACTTTCAAACAAAATATATATTCACATACACAAGAGTGATTTTGCCATGTGTTACATACAATATGCACTTCCAGACACACGAAGCTCCTGCTCGCATGTCGTGGCCATAGTTCTCCATCCATATGACTGTTCTATGTATCTCTGCACATGCTCTCAACCCAACTATCACACCTACACCCATAAATTAAATACTAGTATTCGAATCTGCTTGACTCTTTTATCTGTAATTCACATAATATCCATTTACAAAAGTGCAATAATTATGTTAGCCTGGTCACTTGTATACAATCAATAATTAATCCACGGCCTTCACAAAACAAACGTACACTGTGTCTGTATTTCATGCATGCAATACATATAATTATAATGTTCATTCTAAAATAACATCTATCTAATGATTGATGCACACCGTTCATCTGCTCAGTTATTTTAATGTCACATATTTGAAAAAAAATGCATCATGTATCTGAAATACAACGTATTGTACGTATAAAGGAAACAGAATATGCACATGGAAAATATTTTCCAGCAAATTATGTATGAAGGAATGTCATACACTAGGTTTTATTAATTCGGCCATTCTGTTCCATATCCGTTCTTAGTTTTCACTTTACATTCCATTATTTTACTTGTAATATGTACATGTAGTTAGAATTATTTTCAGCGTAAATTCCGGGATATCATTTTTAATGCATTTCAGTTGTAAAACTGATTCAAGAAATTTGTTTATGGCATTCAACATAGCTAGAAAATATGTATTACAATAGTTTGTTTGTTAGTTTGTTTACTGGTGTTTAACGGCCTATCAACAGCTGAGGTCATGTAAGGCCGGGCAAACGGGTTCGATCCCGTTTTAATCTACTGCATTAGGGTGGGGGAATCCCAAAATCAGAACAGAATATTTAGATTACGAGTAATTGTAATACTCACATAAGGGGTATAACCATATTCAACTGTCTCATACAAAATGCCAAAGACGTATGTGAGTGACAAACCAGGTCTCCAGTCCGAATTCCGGTAAGGATGAACCCCGATCGTTAAATTACCCGTCACATTCTACCACCTGCCACCCACGTATTATAATAGTACAAACGAAACATATTTTGCGAGCTATGTATTGGCCATTTATTTCGAAATGACGGACAACAGCCATTTTGGATTTGTACTAAAACGTCCATGTTTTTACTTTTATTGTTCTATGATCCTTGAAAGAAAGTTGTTTTATAACTTTTAAATGAAACTTTGTAAACTTGTATATTATCCGCCACATTTTCTAATATATCTCAAATTTGAGTTGCAACTTCTGTAGTTTGCTATTCATTCTTCTATGACCTTTAGAAATGTGCATACACTAGATAGAATAAAGTCATTGAAAAAATGTAGCTTCTCTTGAAATTTACCTAAACTTATACATCGTCGGCCATGTTTTCCAACATAGCCGTTGGCGGCGATCTTGAATATGAGATACAACTTTCATATTTCGACAGTCATTCTTCCATTACCATTAGTCCTAAAAGTAAGGAAACACCAAGATATACACATCAGACTTATGACAACAAGAATATTACAGATAATCTTAAAATATATTGTCATTTCCAAAGTCTACAATGACCCTGTGACACTGTGTATATCATCTGGGGCCCGTTTCACGAAACTTCGTACGGTAAAATGTTCCTTCTCATATTACCGAGAATCCATAATGCTACAATTTACCACTCACATCTTCAACTCATTAAATGTGAAGAAATCCATTAACGATTTGCCAACATCGGCTATTAGTTCCAATGTTATTGTAAATTGCAATTTTGTATTTTAGAACTACATGCACGACACTATGATCACGTATATTATGCTAGCAACAGCTTTATGATAGCAGCACAAGTCCATAACAAATAATATTCCGCACTACATGAAATGCAGTATACATGATATATAATTTGTTTACATGTAATATAGCATATATGACTGTGCATTCAAAGATAGTCAATACCACACAGCAGTCGAAACTTCTAAATATGTGTTTAACAAATGGGCAAATTACTGACAGCCAGAACTAAAATTTGGCATCGACATCGTCTATATATAACATATAGCACTGCGTAAATAATTATTTTTAGAACAATTTGCACTAAATTGTATGAGCTTATCTGTCACATGATGTGAATTCTCCATTTAAAATAATTCCATAGAATCCAACCGCTTTTCGCCACATTGACCACCTAATGTGTGAGGCTATAAAACACATCATTAAGAGATAACGACTGCAGCAAAACCACTGACCACTGATTTATTAACCAACACCCAGCAACCACTTTTCAGGGACTACTTTCCTTGTCTACACATCTCAAGAGACCATCTGGCAACTGATAGTGGCATTGTGTAGTAACACCATTTAGCTACATGTGTAAGGTCAGGTCAGATATAGCAAATTATCCATTCCGATTCTATAGGATGAGCCAGATTCATAGTTTGACCATTTGTCAATGGGAAAACTAGCATACACATCAGACTTCACAAGATGGCAGTTCTTGGTTTAGTTTATATGTAATAAAAAACGGGTCCAATTTCCTAACCCTCTCAACACTACAGACCTGTATATCTGGGTGTACAGACATAATCCCCCCCACCGGACATAATACCCCCTGTGTTTTTTTTTACCAGGGTGGGACAATAATCCCCCCCTGACAAAATTCCCCCTCCGGACATAATCCCCCCCCCCTGCAGAAATCATAAGAGATATAGAATAGTAGATTTAGGTTGATGTGTCTATCATTTGTTTAATTGGGATACTCATATAACAATTACCATTGGCGATAGTATCAGATTTTAGCTGGACGTGGGACCCTTATATATAAATGTGCTTTATGTCAGATACATGTATGGGCTATTAGTAAAGATAAGACAACAAATTAACTACTTTCTTTGTAATATGTATTGTTGGCTTGTAGCCTGATTTTAGGTTGATATAATAAAACATGGGGTTCGGCATATATGTAAATGTTTCGTAAACAAATTATTATGCACGTTAATAAAGACATAAAACTAGACACAACTTATGTGCTTTATTAAATCCTGCAGGGGGGATTATGTCCGACGGGATTATGTCCGGAGGAGGGATTATGTCCGGGGGGGGGGATTATGTCCGGGGTGGATTTTGTCCACCCTGTTCAAAATAAGCAGGGGGGATTATGTCCAGGGGGGATTATGTCCTACACTCGTATATCTGTGTTCACAAACAGAGTAGAACCAGATGTGCCGGCTCGTAACGAGTTGGCTCATCAGGATCTGCGTTGTTTGTGATAATTTTGATAATTGCTCGGATTTTTTTTTCTTCTGATTTTTTAAAAACATACCTATACTGATGAATGGACATATATAAATAAACATAAAATAGTCCATGCGAGTAACGAGCCGGCTCATCTGGATCTACACTGTTGGTGAAAACAGGCATACAGGTCTGTAGTGGAAGGGTGAAAACATATATGCAGGTCTGTAGTGGAAGGGTTAACTGTCACAGCTATTTCCGGGGCAAGTGAATGTGGGAGGGGGGTGTCCGGTGGGTGACATTGACTGAAACATTAGGTCATTACTGACTGGTGACTATTCAGAAGAAATTGCTGCACATGGGTGTACATGTATATGGCAATTTAACTCGTTCACCCCTAAGTAACTGATATAAACTGATCCATGATAACTTTCCGACCAATCACATTGTCAGAAAATTATTTTCAGACAAATCCATTTATAAAAAGGGGTGCTTTTTTACTAAAATATTAAAATAACTTGCCCGTTACGAGCCGGCTCATCTGGAACTTAGTAACACTTTTGCCAATCCAATAGCTGGGATTTTCTTAAAACCCGGCCAAAAATAGAGGGGGGGGGGTCATTATTTTGGGGGGTGGGGTCAATATTCTATGTTACACCGGTAAATGTATGACATGTAAACACATTACAGAAACAATGACAAGTAGACTGAATGGTAGTTGATTTATTATAGTAATTTTGTGCAAACGTTGAATAACATAAACTGCTACATTTGCCTGCACACGATCACCAAGTTTTATATTTCCGGCCATTTCGCTTATAAAAAAAACACCTATCTATGCATGCACGTCATTTGGAAATGAATGAGAAATGAACACGTGTTTGCAGGAACAAAGGTCTGCAAGTCAGCACCAAATCACACATGGGTGGAAAGCTCCGCTTCCACAATGTGTTTATACCTTTGAACAACATCTTATTGGGCATACGAGTGCAATTGAATAACAACTTAACTAAATATACAAATGTACGTACATCCATGAGCCCATGTATTGAAATATATCATTTTTATGAAACTTGTATGACTATTTCCTTTGTGTCATAGTCTATGTGTATTCCTATGCATATGCATGGCATTGCATGCAATGCACTAGAACCAAATTAATTAAATTAATTAATTTAATTTGCTCATTTATGGACGAATTTCAAAATTTAAAAAAATGCCATTGCCTATTTTTTCATACAAATACATGTATGATAACTATTTTTACATTCGTCGATTTTTTTGTTCTTTTTTAGAAAATAGGCTGAGTTGCCAGTCCTTAATTACCTCAGATTATATCAGCAACTTCTTTGAAGTTGAAATCAATACATCTGGTATCTCAGAAAATCCTCCAGACTCACCACATGGGGTGATGGCAATTCGCTATGACTGAACCCCATATCCTCTATACAAAGTGGGGTTCAAGCTTAAATGCAACATTCACGGCATGAAATTGTGAGCTGTCTGTGTCAAAAGGAACAGCTGAAACTAGTTGACTTCCTGTCCATGATAAGATGGCTTAGACGCTAACTCGTGCACATCATTCATTAAGAAGAACAGTATCAGATATAATATATATTTATATACACTTTTACTCGGATTTACGAAGCAATTATATTATCAACAATGGCTGAAAGTGTTGAAAGCGCGCCCACTCCAAAGTAAGTATTATTTGATAGTTTCCGTAATATGCAACGGATTGTGATACAATATGGCGCAGCAAACGCGTCTTCATGATCTGCATTTGGCGGTCACGGGACTTCGGCACATACTTATGTCGTTTTTGCGAAGAATCCATTTCCTTGTCAGTAAACATGGTAAACACAGAAATCGATTCTTCGCAAAAACAACAGCAGTTTGGACCAAAGTACCGAGAGCAACAAATGCAGCTTAACAAGACGCCTTTGATGCAACATATTTCATCAAAATCCGTTACTTAATAAGGACAATATAAAAGAAAATGTACCTGGAAGTTTCAGTAATTGTTGTTGTTGTTGTAACCGCGTGATCATGCATCTTGGAATACATGCTAATTAAAAACAAAGTCTCGTATCTTACTTGTTCTGACGTTCCATTGGTCGAATGTCGTCACACCCGTTACAAAATTACGTCCGCATTGGCGGCGGAAGCCGAACATTATAGGGGGGGGGGGCCCAATGTTGAGGGCCCGAATGGCCCGATAGCGCTAGGGGGGTCGGGGTCATGCACCCCCGGGAATTTTTGAAATCCAAGTGGTGTGAAACGCCATTTCCTGCATTCTCAGCAAAGTTCTCAGCAAAGTTCCCAGTACTCATGATCACACAAATATATTACAATAAAAATCCAAAATTTACAAAATTATTGGGGGGGGCCTAGGCCCCCCCCGGCCCCCGCTTCCGCCGCCCCTGGTCCGTGTAATGACGCAATATAACCAGCTTTATTTACAACGAAAACCATGTTATATTTTCCCAGCCTCTAGCATTAAACAATACACGATACATATAATACCACGCCAATGTCGTTTGATATTAAGTTTATCAAACTCGGCTCGGAAACGAGTAAAGCTGGAAACCCGTAGGAATTTCGAGCCTCGAAATTCCTACGGGTTTCTAGCCTTATCCGATAAACGTGATATCATCAAACGACACAGGTTTGGTATTCTGTTTTATCCCGTCAACACAGTGCGTCCTGCGAGCGGCTGCTGTCCGGACACGTGGGTAACATTTAGAGGGTCCTGCTACTACTTCGGAGATGAAATTATGCTGGACTGGACCGGAGCTACAGTAAGTACGAGAGGCGTTCAAATTACTGTGAATCACCTCTGAATCAACACTATTTCGTTAGCCTAAATTAAAATGTTAGTATTTTACATAAATCATAACAATAGGTAGCCCTAATAAAAGTGTTGTTGACCGTCAGATTGCATAAAACATGTAAACGTAGCTTTTGTTTCACAGGAGGTGAAACATCATTGTTAAGAAGTATTTAATTAAACATGGTTCATCCACCAGGATTAACATTAATCCACATTTAAATTCCACAAAATAGCAATATTCAGCAAACAATTACACGGTGAAAACTGTACATTTTTTTCTAACGGATATTATTGATAACTAACGCTCACTCGCATTTATTTCCACTATGTATGGTGGTTCGTTCGGGACATTTCGTCTCTTCGTTTCATAGTGTCGAAGAAACGAAGATTAGCATGGCAACGCAACGAAGAAACGAAGTTTAATAACAAAACTCCGTCTCTTCGAATTCGCTACGCTAATTATCGTCTTTTCGCCACGAAGGCACGATAATTATCTTCATATAAGGTCGATAATTTACGTAATTTTATATCACGTAAATTATCGCCACTCAGTCTTCGTTTCCTCGTTTCGGCGCCACGCTGTTTTACGCCTACATGACGCCAATTAATGTTCCTTTGCCACGAAGGAACGAAGAGACGAAGTTTAGTGTCCTTAATCTTCGTTCCTTCGTTTCTTTGCCATACTGTTTTTCATATGCTTCGTTCCTTCGTGTCTTCGTTTCTTCGCCACGAAGAAACGCTAATTATTGTCTCTTCGTTCCGTCGTCATGCTGTTTTTCGTGTCTTCGTTCCTTTGCCATGCTGTTTTTCAATTAGCAATAACGTACTGATACATTGACTGTAAAACCTGCTTATTTGTCCAATTACGCCCAATAGTTTTTTAGTCTGACAGTTCCAAGGTCTTCCGTGAAACATGTGTAGCTCACTTATAGACGTACATGTACATGCAAACCATGGCAAAATGGGACAAGAAGACATTAATTACCCAGTTTCGTTACACAAGTAGACACCCATTGTATGAATAATTAATAAGATGTCAATGTTTTCTTTTTTCATATGTCCCGTTTGAATATGTACTGTGAAGTAAGAGTGTAATCGCGGCGCCCATGAGGTATCAGGTAAATCTTATTTTTCATCAATACAACTGCGGTTTCTTCCTTTTCATGATGACCATGTTCCACCCGTTAATACTACGAGCAGTCCGCCAATACACAATTTAGCAGCATTACTTAAGTAGTTAGTCTGGACATTTCGCGTATGTGTATGCCAATTTAAATTGGCCAACAAATGTACAATGTCCACATGTATACGAATTTGACGCGAATGGTCTAAGGTCTCCGTTAATTCGTATATAAATAATCGAAACTGTTCCTAGTAGAGACAAGCCTGCATCACATTGCTGATTTGAGTGGGAAACGCCACTTCAAGTAATCCCATTCATGCATATTAATATACGTGTGCAGTGATGATTCATAGTTAAATATAGAAATATTGCATTATGAATTGTTTATATAATATATACTCTTGTCAGAAACACATGAAGTGTATCACAGTCAGCCCCCCGTGAATCATCGAAACTGTAAATGTATTTCATGTCATATTCTCCATTCGGTTTATACTAAATTACGACCATATACGTATATTGAGCTACACTGTTCAATAACATTGTCGTTGTTGTTGCATGTTTGTGTAGCTACATTACACACAGGTTCGCATTGACACATTTGTAAACGCTGTTCTCCCACATCTATAGCAGAAATAAATGCAGCAAACAAACAATCAAATGTGTATAATAATTTATATTTACTCTGTATCCTGCATATATTTCATAACAAGTGTGCAATAAAACATGGTCACCATTAAAATAAAGAAACCGCAGTCGTATTTATGAAAAATAAGATTTAACTGATACCTCATGGGCGCCGCCATTACTCCAAATAAAACAATAACAATTACATGTTAATGAAAGAAGTTTGAATTATATCCCACATTAGATTACAAAATAGCCGCAAAACTTGGGACTAGCAAAATTTTAATGTAAATTCAATTTAACATAATAGTATTTCTAGACTATGGTACTATGTTGATCCGTATGATGTTATGATGTCACGACATATTTGTTGACAACTGAAGAATGTCTGATATTTACTACAAGTACCTTACATAATAAATTTCGGTACAAAACAGGGTAGGTCTAATGTGGCTTGTTGTCACCAATTTGCAACACTTTCTGGCGGTGACAACAGGTATGGAGATAATTGTGTTCAATGAACTAATGACGTCAAAACGTGACATATGTGTTGAATACAAAAGTAATCCGTAATTATTTAAGTGTGCCTGTTCAATCAACTTCATTGAGTTAATAACGTGTGTGCCCGCTTGCGCCATGACGGCAGCACAGCGTTGCCTCATGAAGTAAATCAGGCGTCGTATCACGTTCTGTGGTATTCGTGCCCACACATCTAGTAGCGCAGCGTTTTGCGGCTGCATAAGTCTGGCTCTCGCGCGTCATCCGAGCTCGTCCCAGAGCTGTTTCACCGCATTTTCGTCCGGACGAAGTGACGGCCATTGCATGACGCTATATACGCCGTGTTCATACAATAACTACATGCTGACATCAGCGGTATGAGACCTCGCGTTGTCTTGCTAGTACAGAGTCAGGCGAGTATTCTTCATGAATGGAACAACTGTCCGTTGGAGTACATTGTCTATGTAGTTTACTGCATCGATACGTCCGCGCATGACGTGAAACTCAGTTGTGCAGTCACTGCTGATACCAGCCCACACCATCATGCTGCCACCTCCGAATCGGTTTGCCTCGACGACACAACACTGAGCACATCTTTCTCCACGCCGCCTGTATACGCGACGTCGTCCATCGGCGTAACTGAAGTTGAATTAGATATCGTCCGAAAACAGAATAGTTGACCAGCGCTGACGTGCCCATCCAGAATGCGCTGTTGCCCAGGCCAAACTTTCTCGAGGATGTATTTGTGTTAGAATTGGCCCAACGTAAGGACGCCGCGGTCGTATCACGTAGACGACGGAGTATATGTGCTCATTAATGAGACTGTCGTGCGTCCCAATGGTCTCAATAGCAGTCCCGGCAGACGCCTGTAAGCGGTTGCGAGCGTGTGTCAGGCGGATATAGCGGTCCTGATCTGCTGTTGTGACCCACGGGCGCCCACTTCTTGGACGATCTTGAACGTTTCCTGATTGTTGGTAGCGATTCCACTAGTCAACGACAGTGGCTCTTCTACAGTCCATTAGTCTGGCGACATGGCTCTTTGATGACCATGCACTCACCATACCAATTACATGTACTCGATTTCGTTGGTCATTACTTCGATGCGGCATATTGGAATGTCGAACGTTACCTTGTGGTTTTTGTCGGCTATCTGGAGGCTGTCCACATCCCATATTTCACACGGAATTATCATCTGTAATTGTGTACGTTCCGACATTAGCAAAATCATACACTGTTCACGCACGGGTGGTTACGCAATACTAATGGACAAAACGTGTATTGTATCGGATGAGTAATTTTCTGCAAACATAGATTTCATTGCAAAATGTGTTTCAAATGTGTAGAATTATAATGGCGACATGTCAACATGTTTGAATATTAAGTTCAAATAATCTGTATGTATTGTATTGATGCCAACATGTATTTAATGACATTACTGTCTCGTGTATTGAATGCCATGCATAACACGTGTATGGATAACCCTGCTCGTGCAATATTATCATTATTTGCTTCACAAAGACGGTATTTAAAACTTGTATCTAGATGCAGAGTACTCGAATTGTATACCCTAAGCTTTCGATTTCGTATCCTGAGAGTAACAACATATTCGGAATCTACATCCATTATACACCATCTGCCATAACTCTATTTCCGACCGAAGTCGGAGGTGGAAACGAAATGGCCTGTGTGTATGGCCTATTGATAAATGTACTACTTAAACTGCCAGCAACATATAATCCTGAATAGACATATCTATAATAATACTATGTAGGTAGACCATGTACATTTATGTTTAAGATGTCCACTGGGTCGAACATGTTCTTGAGAAAACCATCTAAGAATGTTGTCCTCCCAAAGATATTAAATCGCAATTACACATAAAACATATATTTCCAAACAAATGTTTATGTTTTCAGATATTTGAATTAAGGTCACCGTTACATGGTCAGCTAGTCGTTATATTTATACATTTGAATAATAATTTATCTTGAGTAGCCATTGTGTCAAATTCATGATGTTGTATTGTATTTACCTCATGTTGTCATAACTATGTGACCTGAGTGAAAAGACGAATAATATACTAATTGCAAAAAGTGTATGATTACTTTTGTCACTGAGTATAGTTACAGCCTTTGCATTTTAGGGACAATATTAAGAAGGGATGTTATGATATAAGTTAATTCATTTGTAGGTGAATATATGCACGAGTTCCGTAGCGTGCGATATTGCGCGATATTTGGAGCGCAAATTTATCGTTAAACTTCGCGCTGCGGAACGAGTGGCCTATATCCAAATACAAATCAAATAACATTTTTATTTTATACGTAAATCACTCACAATTTATATGCCCTCGCAAACTATATAAACTATAAATGAAGTAAACATATTACTGATGCTTTAGAAGGAACTATATGACGAGTTGAACCGTAAGTCCGGTGTAACAGTAAATTTTGACCCCGTTGAACAATGACCCGACAGGTAAGTTTTCAATGTTAACAATTGACCCGTGTGTAATGTTTCAATGTCGAAAATTGACCCGGGTACATTTCAATATTAAATTTTGATTACAACAGTCGTTGAACTGATCAGTGTTAAATTTTTATCAGACGTGTGGTCCTTTTTAACTAATAGTTAAACTTTCCTGTGCTTGAAACGAATATTGTTATCTGCTCCACTTCCAAATCGTATTATTTATCAACAAAACCTGATTTGACAGCCGATGAGATCGTCTCCATATAAATCGTCTCCATGATTATAATGTGCTACCACAATGTTTTTCTGCTGAGAAATATGATTGAACAGTGCATTTCCAGATGATTATTTCCAAATTATTATTTCTCTGCAAAAAGAATATATGACAACAGCGCAGGAGAATCGTCTCCACATTTTCCAATTATAGTTCAGATTGTTTGTATCCACGAGAACGTCCAACAATATCATGGAAGTTTTCAGTATGTGTGGTCCGACTGTTGGGGTCAGTGTTCGATATTGAAATATGATATGACTGTTGGTGATCAGATTTTAACCAGGGTAGATTTTTTCACGTAGGTGGGTCATTAGTTAACGGTCGACAATTGTTACAAATTAACCCGGGGTCACTTTTTAAAGTTGAAATATGATCCGGGTCAATTTTTAACGTATGTGGGTCATTGATTAATGGTCGACAGTTGTTGAAAATTGACCCGGGGTTCTTTTTCAAGTTGAACTGTTTGTGTACGTCTCATCAGCTGTAACTCATAAAACACAGAACAATAATACAACACAGGCATACGTACAATTGCCTTTCAAAAGGAATTACAAGAGACGGCTCGCTAATACGTTGAGCAAACAGTAATACATTTGAACATATACAACTGTTATTATTTACATTACATGTCGGTGTTGCATAGTATGGAGCTGCATGCGTATAAACTCCGGACTATATACACATATGCATACAGTAGATAGAGACCAATATGGGCAATGCCCAAATAAACATCACTTTCTTTGTCCGAATATAATTATTCAACCGGATATAATTATGCATGCTAGTATTTGTAAAAAAACATATGTGTAGCGATTAGCATTGTAAACCACACTATATCATAGAGTACTCAACAGAGACTGCAATGTTTAACAGTGTTTTATGCCCACTATGCGATATCAAGAAGGGCATATTGCGTTGCTCTTCAGATTCCTTCCGTCCATACGTTTACATTTACGTCCAAAAGTTTGCAACAGTTTCTCAAACGTGTAATGTATTCAACAGTGTGCGATGGATTGCTTCAATACTTGGACACTCGAATCACCTGAACATTGTTTACACACTCGCACCGCCAATAACACGACCTTGACATGTGTCACCTTCGAAATGTCGCTGAAACATTTAGCCAGTTTGTTACGTCGAAATATTTTGTAAGAGTTTTCTCCAACGTGTAATATCTTCGATATTGCGCGAATGACACTCGGACACATGATTCACCTTACCATTTGTCACACACTCGCGCCACCATAAACATGACCGTGACCTGTGTCACCTTCGATATGTCGCTGAAACGCTTAGCCATTTTGTTAAGTCGAACAGTTTGAGTAGTATAAAGGGAGTCAAAATGATACCACTTACCGTGGTATCATTTCCACCCCTTTATACTACCCCCACCACCCCCGAAAACCCAAAAATTGGTTAACGATGAAATTGTCTCCCTACAGTAAATTCATGAATTTTTGGAGAAAATAATTTTGAAAAGAGGGAGTCAAAATGATACCACCTCCAACCAAAAGTTGGTGGTGGTATTGTAGTTCCAATTATATTGGTAATTGAGTTTTGAAAAAATATATTGGTGTCATAAATACATCATGTTTTTTTTCACGTCCAATTGAACAGATAAATTTCATAGGTTATAATAAAATATTATTAGAGAAAATGGATAATAAAATACAATGGGAATTTAAAGCTTATAATGACTGTGTCGAAGAAGTTTACGAAGAATACGGGGGTTATAGTCCTATATATAAATTCTATAAAATGAAAACACTAGGCGATATCGAATACATGAAATATCAGCGTAATTTATTACGCTCCGATAAAAACGTTGCGTTTACAATATTATACCGACAATTATGCGAACTATACAAGAGGCAAATACAAACATTAAGACGGATAATGCGTATCGGATATGAAACTAGGGTATATTATATAAAATTGTTAAAATCCAACGATTCGTTTACGAATGTACATTTCTACGATTTCGCTTATAAAGATATGTATATTATTGAACAGAAAAAAAATAAATAATTAATTTATGTTGTAATCACAAAACCAACCAGACGACAATGTTCCAATTATACGCGTTATGAACATGTACATTAGGTGTCCCACCTTACACGTATATTAAGTGTCCATTTATAGAGATGTTTACACGATTAGATCTTCTGGGATGGAAAATAAACACCCTGTAATATATACTACACACACGGTTATTTATAGCCGAGTGTATTTCTCCTTATCGATGGTATGTAAACGGGCTATCGATTTACACAGGTGGTTTGTACACAGTTTATAAACACTTAGTGAGGGTTATATAGTTCGTTATTTAATTTCGTAAAATGTATTTATATTTTAAAGCTGAACACCCCCTATTATATAGAAAACATATTAATTAATTAATATAATAATTTATTAATTAATATTAAATAACAAAAAAATATTTCCACCAGCAAAGATAGGTTTATATACGAGAAATAAACACATATATACATTGCTGGGACGTTAGCAGTAATCTCAACAGTGAGACAGGTTTCGCCACATGTACTCCACTCTGTCCGCTCTACACATTATAGCGAATGGGGGTAATGAAGAGGAGGGGTCCGCGGTATCGGTCCAGTGATGGGGCAGAGGAGATGTGAGCGTGACACACCTCGCTAAGCCGAAAAAAGAGAAAATAAGAGATTTAAGCGAAGGCTTAGCGGGGTGGACCCAGAAGGGATTGCGCGGGTTCGAGCCTCGGTGGGACCTAAAACATTTTTTTTTTTTTTTTTTTAAATTGTTAATAATTTTCCTAAAATTAATTAATAAATTGTTTACTGCACCAATATATATAATTAATTAATTAATTTAAAGAAAATTGTAAAATTAATTATTTAATAAAAACATTAATTTCCTCCGACTTTATCTCCAAGTTTTACCCTAAATTTATCCCATTCAGTACACTCAAGCTTGGGCATGGTGGCGCGTGCTTTGATTCTAATATCATTTTTTAATTTTTCATATCTCCCAATTTCTTTCACAACGGATTCAAACTCTAAATTTGCTATTTTCTTATCGGCCAACGCTTTGGACACTATAATGTCGATGCTATTTTTCTTAGACCTGGCGAGAACGGATATTCTATGATGTTTTCTACATTTTTTCTCGAGTTTTCCACCCGACGCCCTAATTACCATACAACGTATTCCAAATAAAACGGTAATTCCACTCAAAACCCCTGCAAGTGGAACCGTTACAATTGTAGATAGCGTTGCCGCAGTCCCCGCACCACTCATTACAGATAAACTTGCCAGAACCGTACTAGATGCTTCAGCTATATTCGCCGCACGCTTATATTTTTGGCGTGTCTTTTTCTATTTATATATTCTCTAACTAAAATATCCTGCATAGCGATGATATTATTCAACCTAAAATCTGAACTTCTTTCGTTAATTGGATACAGTGTTGATGGAGTGGTATTGACAATTGGAAGAGGTGATTCGTTCATGATTTTCAATATATTAATATTTTACAAATTAAGTTCAATTAACAATGAGACAATAGTGGAAGAACTCGCTGGGTCAGCGATTTTCGTAACAAAGTTAATAACACTACCTTCGGAAAGTCTAATTAGATCATCACCGGCGAACGAAACCACCGATGAAATATCTCCAGCGAGTTTATTGACTCCAATTGCCCGTTCTTCCCCATCCAGTACGAGATTTATCATGACCGCGCCCACAGGTTTACCATTAGCATTAACCGAGCAGACCGCCATTCGGAGAAGTGTACCTGGAGCTGTCATGGCGTATCCCCCACATTTATTTCTCGCTTTGGCACCGAACGAATATTCAGAGAGCCCCTCAACCAATGGGCTCCGCTTCTCAGCCCAAACTGTTATGACACGTTTTTGCGTTTTCATTGTTTTCAACAATCCGGCAAGCCCCCCGATAGAGGTATGGGCATCAGCACGAATATTTTCAGAGGCCTCCTCAAGCGCTTTGGTTGCGGCTCTACGAGCATGTTTCAGTTTATCGGAAACTTCGGTTATTTTTCCGTCTAGTTCGGTAAGTGCCGCTTCTCTGCTGAGAGAGTCCTCTAAGCGCAACGCATCATAAGCCTCCGTAATGGTCGCCTGATGGTCTTCTAGGGCTTTTTCAACACCCGACCGGGCCTCTTTTTGAAATTCAGTTATTTTTCCGTCTAGTTCAGCAACCGCCGCTTCTCTGATGAGAGAGTCGTCTAAGCGCTACACCCCATAAGCCTCCGCGAGGGCCGCCTTGTGGTCTTCTAGGACTTCATCAATACCCGTTCGGACCCCCTCAACCCCCAACCGGGCCTCCTTTCGAAATTCGCTTATTTTTCCGTCTAGGTCAGTAAGCGGCTTCTCGGATGAGAGAGTCCTCTGAGTGCAACACCCCATAAGCCTCCGCAAGGGCCGCCTTGTGATCTTCTCGGAACCCCTGAACCCCCAACCGGGTCTCTTGCCGAAATTCGGCAATTTTTCCGTCTAGTTCAATAAGTGTTGCTTCTCTGCTGAGAGAGTCCTCTAAGCGCAACGCATCATAAGCCTCCGTAAAGGCCACCTGGTGGTCTTCTCGGACTTTATCAATACCCAAATGGGTCTCTTTTCGAAATTCGGTTATTTTCCCGTCTAGTTCAGTAAGTGCCGCTTCTCTGATGAAAGAGTCCTTTAAGCGCAACGCATCATAAGCCTCCCTAAGGTCCGCCTGGTGGTCTTCTCGGACTTTATCAATACCCGACCTGACCTCTTTTCGAAATTTGGTTATTTGTTTTCCTAGTTCGGTAAGTGCCGCTTCTCTGATGAGAGAGTCCTTTAAGCGCAATGCATCATAAAGCTCCGTAAGGTCCGCCTGGTGGTCTTCTCGGACTTTATCAACACCCATTCGGACTCCCTCAATGCCCAACCGGGCCTCATTTCGAAATTCGCTTATTTTTTCACCTAGTTCGTTTAGTTCCGTATGCGTTTCTTCACGACTTTGTGTATTCACAGCCAGGGCACATACTCTAAGTTGTGATAGTAGACGCCTGTAAATATCGTCCGTGGCCGCCGATATAATTCTATTGATCAAGGCTTTTGTTTTTTGGGTAGTTAACAAGTCGCTCTCTGTCGGGATGAATCCCCCTTCTGTCGGTTCCAAATTCTTTGAATTTGTCACCCAATCGGAAGAACTACCTGGTCCGTATATACTCATTTTCAATAATGTTGATAATATATATATTACGAACATGCGTTTAATTCTAATTAATTTAAAAAAATTATAAAATTAATTAATTTGAAATTTCTAGGACGACCGAAATTGGGTAATCGTTCTTCAACTCTCGCCCTTTATCATCAAGAATAGAAATCTTCAACTCGTGATTCCATAACTTTCATCTCGGAGTGTGGGAAGTCTAAGGTCAGGGTCTCACCAAAGAAACAGTCGCTGGCGGGCACGGTTTTCAGTAATGTGCTGGGAGTGCAGTCTACCGTGTTGTACGATGTGTTCACCCGATCCAGGTGCACCCCGAGAGTTTTCGTGACGGCGAGGTTTACTGGGGTTGTGCCGGCGTGCCCGGATCAAACACTCCGTCATCGTTGTAAGGGTATGTTATTTTAAATCCTAACAGTGAGCCCAACCCCGGTGAGATCCTTAAACGCTTCTCAACGGTCAATGTCGTGAGCCCCGTGGCTTTCGAGATTGCGAGAGTGACTACACCAGGAATCTTCGCCGCGACAAAAGCTTGGAGATCTCCGAAACTGAGGTACTATAGCATCTGGAGTTCTACAAAATCCTGAGGTATCTGGTACATCTATGAGGTAGTTTTCGAAAGCCACAGGGCTTACACCCTCGACTTCTAATGTGAAAAACTCGAGCGTTTCGATGTTTCGCCAGCCTATCGTGAAGGTGATTGATCTAAGGCCTACCCGGCGTTGTCCGCAGCAGTTGTCTATTAACTTTTGAAGTTCACAACTCCCTTTTTGAACATTAGTGATAGTAACAAACATAATAATATCTTTCAATGGATACCAAAGCACTTAGCTTTAATTATAATGCAAACTATAAAGTTGGTCGTGTATACACTCAAAATAACACCATTGGTGAGCTGGTGCACCCCCAAATAAGAGTCAGTTTGGGCCTGGGTTTCGACACCAATTTCCCTAACATGTTTGAACAGTACAGACTTCCTAAAACCATTACACGGGATGTCAGAACAAACTGAAACAACAACCCTATGCAGTTCTGGCAGAACCAACTAAATTTTGCCGTATGGTGTGCCACAACCGGGTGTGGCGTATCTTTCAAAGACCACATAAAAGCAAGTAACAGCATGCTGAGCAGTAGCTTCTACAATTTTCATGTGTATTATACTATTAGGACGATTATCAAAGAACTAGGTATTCCACTACCTCAAAACGACGGCTGGAACCCCATTTCCAACACATACGACCGTAGGGCGTTCGAAAGACTGTGTAACGAATTTAACGTTTCAAAAGATTCGGATTGGAGACAAAAGGTATACCCGAACAGCAACAGCCTTGGCACCGTTCATCTTAGGGGTCTAGAGCACGGGACATACTATGTCAGAACGAAACCTGCTTTTACAGGGTTGGCGGTCGGGGGTTATACTCCGAGTTACCCAACACCACCACCATTCAGAAACACGGTAAATTGGATGGAAAACAATTTTAATACCTCCAACATGTCATTCGGGGCTGAAGTGGCTAGAGGGCACACGTGTGATTCCAAGTATTGTACATGGTTATCACCATCAAAAACTCACGTACAGTATATTTTACAAGACATAAACGTGCAAAAGGGTATAGAAACCTTTATATTGGACGACGGTCTAGGGTTTACGCAGGCTGGTGTTACCCGCCTCAAAGACTCCATTCGCACATACGTCTGGGCCATCCTCGGCGCACAGAAGCAAACTCGCAGTTCCATAATAGGAGTCGGAACGGCCTTTGATGCGCAAAAACAGTTATTGGCACTTGTCGAGGACGCCATCTCAGCTAAGGTGGACCTGGAGGAGGCGATCCAGAATTATCAAGACGTTTTGCAGAATGCCAGCACCCCAGTAGGCTATGTATTTGGAATAGGTCTTTATATGACGCCGAGCAATATGATAATACGAGACGACCCGGTTGACGGTTACAATAATCAGATCGTAATCGCCACCGCCAATCAAAAAATCGGCCACAACGGTAACGTGAACACGGATATCATCATGCGCACCCCCAACATGATCGGGCGCGGAGTTGTAAGTGGAACCGATTTCATAATACCAATTCATCCAATCGTGGCTGGATTGGATACACCCACCCCAATTCGTAAATTGGATGCGATGATGGTTACTATCGTGACGCCCTTCTCTCTGAACAGAGTGCGAAGACGCTCACCGAGTGTCGTGTCCTCGTGCAGGACCATCGAGATTGTTTCGTGGCTCCGACTTAAATTGGGCCAGGAAAAGTGCCCTCTCGGTTAGTCGAAGACAAACCTCCAAGCGAGCTTCTCTTTCATCCCACAACGACCGCAGGAGTTTGTTGATCCGCTCGGTAGATTCATTCTCTATCGTCACGGACTTTCTCAAGTTTTCTTCCTTCTAGCGCGATATGTTCGTCCAGCACCGTGAGTTTGGAGAGGTTATTGACCAGTTCGCCCCGGAACGTTTGCAGAACCTTATCGAGTTCCAGGAGTTCGCGAAGAGGTAATGGTGGGTCATACTTAGTGCCGTTTATTTCGTTGACCGTGGTTTCCACTGTGTTAATAGCGTCGGTGACTATACGAGGGACCTCGCTGATATCGCTCGTTTCTATAGCGGCGGCGGTCTTCACCAGCGTTTCGTCGGTAAACTGTAGGGTTTTTACTATTTGTTGAGGCAGCTGTGACCGATCCTCGATCACTCCGAGAGCTCGAGCATAGAGTACTCCATATCGGTTCAAGGAAGACGCCCCGAGGAACCGGGTCGGGTCGTTCTTGTACGTCAGCAACTTCCAGCTCTTGCCACATTTAACCCACAAGTCTCCTCTTTTAGTGCTGCGGAACTCCAACGTGGCCTTGATGCCGTGTTTAGACATCTCAATCTCCCACCGTTTCACCCGAGACTCCGTTTCCGTGAGAGGCCCCAACTCATCATTGGAGATCCCCGCAGGAATCTCGGCACCGCCCGCCCATGCCGGAGTTTCGGGTGGGGACTCCCACATAGGAACACCAGCAGATGAAGTTCCTGGTTGGAAGAGCGTATTTCGTGGTGCGTCTGGAACAAACAAAGATGCGCCTGGATTAGCCAAAGGCGTATTTCGTGGTGCGCCTGGAACAAACAAAGGTATATTTCGGGGTGCTGGCGTCTCTATGAAGGTCATTTCGTCATAGTTATCGATGTCATCATCGATGTCATCATCATCGCGGAAATCGTCTCTGCCGATTTCATCCATGTCAATATCGTAATCAGCCATATTTATAATTTTCTTAAAATTAATTATCTATTAAAGACAAAACCATACGGGTTTAATATAGTAACTTAGTTTCACTAAATTATGTCTTCGAGTAATTACGGTCGCAAACTCAATCCATACCGTAGACTGCGTGAGCCCCTCGGGGCGAAAGGCGTGAGACAGAGTGTCGTTATTACGAACAACCCATCGACGATCGACCAGAACCAGCAGCTCTTGGTCCGCTTCCCAAACCTCGGAGCTAACGACGTCATTGTGCCGGGGACTGTTCGCCTCGCTTTCACTATTTCGCTGACGTCGACGGACGCGGACCGAACCGTCGTTCAGAACCTGGGTCGCGCCATCGTCAAGAAGAACATGATAAAGATTTTTGGTAATGAGGTGATGTCGATCGACGACAGCGAGCTACCATTGCTATCAGGACTGTGGAAGACGGGGACAGAGCGCGAAAACGCGGTCTATCAGGGTATTGACACCAGCCGAAATAAGAATGTAACCAAACTTAGAACCGGGGCTGGTAACAAGGTAGATAACGTCGCGAGTGACAACGCGATCGCGGCCGCTTACGGCAACCGCTTCTACATCCCGCTCGACTTTGAGTTGCTGGAGAGTCACATGCCCTACTATCAGAGTGCTTTGGATGACCGCCTCGAATACGAACTAACGTTCAATGACTACGGCCGTGTTCTCATAGCCACAGACATAGCATCGACGTATACGATCGACAATGTTTCGCTGGAGTACGACATGGTCACGATGCCCGAACTCGCGCGATTAATCAGATCACAGTATGCCAGGCGCGTTGCCATACTTTACGACCGAGTTCTTCGCCATCGCAAGATGACGAAAGACAAAAGCGACACATTGTGGAATATAAATGTCAACGTACCCGCCCGCTCGATGAAAGGTATACTGATGCTGTTCGAGGAGGCTCGGTTAGCGCTCGGTGCTAGAAAACCCGACAAAACCCCAAAATCACAAAGGTAGAGATGACGATCGAGGGAGTACCCAATCAACTCTACAGCGCGGGTCTTCGCGCGCACCAGCAGTGGGACGAAGTATGAAAGCAGTTTGCTGCCGGCTCTAAGCGCTCGCCGGAGGTTGCCGCGGTTGCCAAAAACCTGCAGCTCTCGGCCGTCTCCCTCGCGGAGTTCCTGAATACCAAATACGCCAGCGACGACGACCAAATACACGGAAGCGGACGCCAAGTTGAGAACGCTAGTGAGGGTGTGACGATCCAGATAACCAAAGAGGCGGATGGAAATGGGCCCTTGAACGTGTACTTATATATAATTACAGACGCACAACTCAACATAGAAGATGGTCGATACGTCTCAGCACTCTACTAAATCTAACGATTTATAAATTAATTTTAAGAAAATTAGCAATCAATACCAATTCATGGTTGGAGATGCCCACTCTGCCATAATATGTGGGCAGACAGGATGTGGAAAAACGGTTTTCATCCTCGACATGCTCGAGGGGTCCTACCGCGATGCCTTTCGTCAAATTGTGATCCTGTGTCCCACTGTGCGGCACAACGATACTTATCAGCGGCGCCCGTGGATATGGACCGACCCTGAGGTATACGTTATTGACCCAGGTGATAGGCTTCACGATTGGTTGCGTGGTTTATACCAACGATTCCAGGGTGAGCCCACCCTATACGGCGATGACCAAAAAGAAGGATGTGCTCTCTGAGCTCGCATTTTCTGGCCGCCCTGTTAGGCAAAGCGTATGGATATCCACTCAAAAGTACACCGCCGTCCTCAAGGATCTGCGCGAGTAAACGAAATGGGTCGCCCTCTTTCACTGCAAAGACCGAGACTCATTCGATGACTGTCTTCGAGAGAATGACGTTATTCCAACGCGCGAGGAGCGCCTGGATGTTCGACAGATGCTTTCGGAAACTAAGCACGCCAAGCTTCTGCTAAAGACTGATCAACCAACTGCTTATAAAGTTATCAATTAATTAATTTTATAATTAATTTTTAAGAAAATTATAAAATTAATTAGCAATTACTTAACGCTCGTTAGTAACTGCTGAGTAAGTGCTTAACAATGCTGAACAATGCTGAACAATGCTTAGCAATTGTTGAACAATGCTGAACAAATGTTTAACAAATGTTGAACAAATGCTGAACAATGGTTAACAATGTTAACAATTTGGTGCTCCGCTGCGAGCTTTGTTGCGAGCATAACGGTGATCATAAGTATCGGGTGGTGCGCTTGGCAATATGTTAAAGTGATGAGACTTGTTAGAATAGTTAAATTAATTTTAAGAAAATTAGCAATAATGAACTGCGACGAACTTCTCGATCACAGCTAATGGAAGAAATCTCAACTCCGACTTCCAACACGGTATCTTTCCTGAAAGATAATGAAACATCACCTCCGACAGAGCAATCTGGATCAACTCCAATTTCGATTGGGTTCAGTGCAACGACTCCGAATGAAAATGAAAATGCGGCGCGACGAGAGCGGCTAGCTGCGCTGGTTGCTGGGGGACAATCGGAGCATTATCTCGGTAGGCGTCTCTCAGTTTTTCAGGTGGATAAGATGTCAGATGCGGAGATCGAAACAATGTATGCGCGATACGAAACTAGGTTAGGTGCGGAGATGACAAAAACTCTTGGATCGGCGGCTATTTATTTGTACGCAACCGCCGTTAGTATACTTCTCCCTATACCAAACACCGCGGGATTGATTGGCGATCTAGAGACTGACCCTTTTATAGGACACACTCTTAGAACAGCCTGCTGCTCAATTTATCACAAGTTTGGAATGTACTTAGCTCCGCTGACAACCGCGTGGACCACGGGTAAACACTGTTAATTTGGACATATATGCCCACGAACTATAAGCTCTAATATTAATATTATAAATGATGACACAAGACACACCTGCGAGAGTGACGGAACAGCAATCCCCGATTGCACCTCCAACGGCGTTGGGGATTGCTCCAACTCCAATTTCGAACCCGATTCCAGCACTTCCAACTGCGATTGATCCTCCAACCCAATCGCGATTGGAGTTGGGGGTTGCACTACATAAAAACCCAAACAGACAGGCAGCTGGGCGGCGGCGGCTGCCACCCGAAAAGTTAAACAAGATAAAATACTCGCCGAGCTTCGAGAGGCCAAACAGTCTTTGCAATCGGAGACGGACACAACAAAATATCTGAAGACAGAGCAATCGAGAATTGTAACAACACCCCCAATTCACGAATTGGAAGCACACTCAACACCCAATCGACATTGGACGAAACCGATTGAACCCCAATTCACGAATTGGAGATGGGTTGTTGGTGGTGGTCTGGCAGTTGTTGGTGCCCTGTGCGTGTGGAAATACCCCCTATTACACCAATCCTTATCGAGAAAACAACCTCCATCAATTCATCCAAAAACAGTTACGAAACACCAATCGCAATTAGATGCGCCCCATTTAAACATTGATGGCGATCCCTTGTATATGCAATAATTATAATTATCAACAATGGCTGAACAAGATAGTAAAATGATAGTGAACGCACTTTATAACGGTGTGGTGATATCGGGTTTAAGTATCGGGTATGCTCAACTATTTAATGCGGTCTTATGAAGGTCCACTCCCAAATTGAAATTTTCTGTGAAAGACGCCTGGCTCGTGGCCGTAGATATAATGGTCGCAGTTGCGACTCGAGATTATCTAATTAAAGCTGGAATTCTACCTGCTAATATAGTGAAATAAATGGCTTCGATCGGAATAATGATAGGTGGTGCGCTTGTAAACACATTGGCGTTCAGCGGTAGCAACTTTTTATTCTCTAAATTGAGAAGCTCGAACGTGGATGAGGAGCGCAAGCGTCAGGATTTAGCTGTAGAACAACTCAATAGCGCAAAAGAAGCGTGGTCGAAAAAACGAACCGCCCATCTGGACTGTGTCGACGAAGAGCTTCGCCGCGAGAATCACGCCGCGCAAACTTTCCAGAACGTTGAAGAAGCCAACCACGAGTACGAGCTGGCATATCCACAGAAAAGTCTCGCACCGCTGGATCGCGAGCCCCAACTTTCAGATTTCTAAGTACCGTCAGAGCCCCAAAAAGACCGCGAGATCGCGTTCATCGTCGTGGGAATGGGTGTGGTGGGTCTCGTCGGCTACTATATTCAATCGAGATTTCAAATTAATTAATAATTTTAACAAATTAATAATTATTTTAAATAATTTTTTTATAAATATATATATATATATATAGAACGATGTCAGTTGACGAACTTTACTTTCGCTATGATTGATGTAGGCTACACTGCCCTTAAAGACCGTATAGCTGGTGCAAAGAGTATGATTCGTCTGGCCCGAGATTCTCTCGAGACGTGGCAGGAGGATGAAAAAGCGGCCACCCTTTTCGCAAAGCGGATGTTAGATTCCTCCACCAATCCTGGGGGATTGGATGAATTAGATTTTCCCAAGTTCCTTCAGAACTTAACCCCCAATCACAATTGTACTTCAAACAAAGGTTTATTATTAACGACGCAGTTACCGGACGATCTGGCGAGGGCATGTTGGAGATTGTCCGATATATTAGAATACATCACATACGATGAACAGGCGCAAACTTAATTCCAAACTATCGGTTCGCCTAACGCGCAAGCTAGCGAACACATACTATAGCCCCCGCGGTTACTGGAAGGGACTCGCGGCCATCAAGAACCTCGCGGCGGCGACCAAGGTTTCAGAAAACGATGTCAAGGAATGGCTCAAGAAGCAGGCCATCTGGCAGATCTATTTACCCGCGCCTCACAATATTCCGCGCCCGAAATTCGACGTGCCGGTGCCGAACCAAGTTCACCAAGCGGATCTCCTGTTTCTCCCTCACGATCGCGTCGGTCGCAAGACGTACAAGTACGCACTGACAATCGTTGACGTAGCGAGTCGTTATAAGTGGGCTGAGCCGTTGGCCACTAAATAGTCTAAGGAGGTGGCCGAGGATCTTTCCCGAATATATAAGAGGAGTCCTCTCATATGGCCGAATCTTCTCCAGGTCGATCCCGGCCGCGAGTTCATGGGCTCGGTCTCTCATATATTGTCTAAGCACAAAGTTTCTGTCAGACGCGGCCGCGTAAACATCCACCGGGACCAGGGGATCGTGGAGCGCTTCAATCGAACCCTGGCTGAGAGACTGTTCGGACACCAATACGCCAAAGAACTTGTAGACCCTCATTCGCGATCGACCGAGTGGGTGGCCAGACTGCCCGCCGTGGTCTCGGCACTGAACGGAGAGGTGACCAGATTGATAGGTAAGAAGCCCGTAGATGCTATCAAGGTTAAAAGGGTGACGAGCAAGCCCTCTGCCGTCTCGCGCGGGCGTCCCGTTGGTTTAGAGGAGCAACGGCTTCCATCAGATGTTGACGTCCGGTACCTCTATCAACCGGGAGAGCTCGAAGGTGGTCGCCGCCGCGCGACTGATCCCGTGTGGTCTCTCAATGTATATCATCTAGATCGATCTATTACCAAACCCGATGAGCCCGTGCTCTACTATTTGGATTATGGGCCATCTCGAGGGTTTGTTCGCGAAGAACTTCTTATGGTGCCTTCTGACACCCAGCTACCCCCGGATCGTCAGAGTCTTTAGATTGCTAATTTTCTTAAAATTAAATAAATCATTAGAGAGGTTCTGTATGTATTCCGTCTGGTAACACGCGTCTTTTGTCGTAGTATGCCGAGAGTCCTAATTTTTGTTGACAGACGTTTTCATAACGCCGTCTTTCATTTTAAATCCTCTATTTTGTGCTACATCTATAATGTGTTTTCCGTCTTCTGTAGTTTCAATTAGTACTCGTTTATATCTATCCCAATTTAAATTGTTAGTTCTCTTGGACATTCCTTTCGCAGAGTTTTTATTAATAGAATTAATTTTTTCTACGAAATAACACTTACTAGATAACGCTATCGCCCTATCTCCGCTAAATTCCATTTTGAAAAGTCCGGGCTCTCTTTCGCTCCATTTATCCCAAGCCAACCATTTCTTTTTTTCTTTTTCAAACTCGTCTTGTAAGTTAGGTCTAATCAATTCCTCTATCGTTTTTCCACTAACTCCTATATACATACTATCCGTATCCATCTGTATTAATTCAAAGTCTGCTCTTTTTACGTATTTGTCTAGAAATTCGTTGTAAAATTCCAACATTCTCAATTTAGCTAGTTGATAAACCACTATTCCACAATGGAATGTTCTCGTTACCGCACACCTGGGTTTTCTTGAAGATATTTCGTACGCATCTCCATCTTCCAAATCGTCAAAGAATGCAGATCTTAATGCTTTGTCAACACAGGTTTCGTTTTGTGTATATGTCGTATTTAAATGTCTCTCCGTTGCCTCTATCATTTTTCCACAACACGAGTTTCCTAATAATTTCATTATGTCGGCTACTGGTTTCATATTTGGTTCTACATCGCCTGTTCGTCTTGCGGCTGTAACTTCTTTTGCGAACCATTCGAATGGTTTTCCACTAATATAATCTATAACACATGAACTGAAACTCCAGTTATTTCTAGGCCGTGTTTTAAATACCATTTCAACAGTGGCGCGTACATCAATACTTTAGTGGCGGTCATAGATCCCACCAATTTTTTTCCATCTCCTCTTGTTCGGCCAGTATCTTTTAAATATTTTAACATGTGTGCGGGAACTTCATCAACCTCTACTTCTCTGTTTATAAATATTGGGGACATTTCAGAAAACTTATCTTTTAAGTTGTGTGGAATTTCTATATCCACCTCCGCAAACCCAAACCAGTCTCCAGATAAAACTCTTTTACAAAACTTTTTAATAAATTTAGGGTTATGTGGGGTATCTATATGGTGTATAGTTTCTCTCCCACATGGCATCTCTTTATTTAACGTAGATAAATATAACGCGTTTGCATCGTACCCCAAAACAGCCTTGCAAGGTTTGGAACCCACTCTAATATTTGAAACACCAGCTTCTGCATATCGTGTAAATACTATTGATGGACCGCCAACTAGAGCGTCTTTCATCATTTCATATGTTTCTTCTTTTGGTGCATATAGAGCATCCTCCGGTATAATCGTCTTGGAAGATTTTTGTTCTTTAATGGTTCCTCTCAATAAATATTGTATAGCTACTCCAGGTAGTGTTACCGCCTCTTTGAAAATAGCCACACCCCTGTGTTTATAAAATTCACACATTTTTTCCACCGCTTCTAGGAACGGTGCTACATCTAAATCGGTATAATATTTCAACCAATCTCTGAAGGTTTCCATATTCTCTTCATCGAAAATTCTACGACATTTACTTAATTCTATTTCGTCTAGTAACATTTTCCCAGATAGTTTGGAATACCAATTCTCTATATCCGGTAGTCCTGGGTAATCCAGTTTGTCTGGAGAATCGAACCACTCGTAAGGAAAGAAAGATTTCTGTCCTTTGCATTCGTAGGCTTTTATCCAACTATCGTAACTTACACCAGGTCCTAGATAAAGTATTACATTAAGAAATCTAAACTCTGGAGTAAATAGAAATATTGTTGCGTTTGCACGTTTTCCGACCATTACTTTCTTTGTTGTTGATGCCAGTTCGCCTACTAGGTATTTCTTTATTAAGTTTATATCGTACTTACTGCTGTTAAAACCTAGAACCGGTACTTGCTCTATCCACTGTTCGATCTTGGCGATTTGGATTTTACATAAATGTTCTGTATTAAACCCATATCTTGACCACTCTTCTTTTCTTATAGCTTTTCCCCTGACTTTCAAATCTTCTACGAATTTTTCTATAGGTTTTGCGGGATCTTTATCACAAATATGAGTTACTGTTCCTGAGAAATTATCTCCTATACTAACGCTTACCGGAACGTGCTCGGCTTCGTACTATAGATTATTACCGAGAGTTTCAAATTCTGGGTTGAGATATGCCTCAAAATCGTATACTATCTGATATGGATAAAGAGTAGTGTCGCAACCGATCTTTATGTCTTTACCCGTTCTTTGAAATTCGCATTCCCACATAACTACCAGGTTGAATTCTTTGCTTCTTCTAATCAATGTATCTCTTCTCATAGTGGATGCGCGTTCTTCTTTTCTATGCTTTGCATGAATCTCACACCCGTGCCAGTAACAGCCGTGATATTGATATACTGTATTGGTTTCTGTACAGTATCCATTACTGGAGCTCCTAAAATCCATCTCTTTCACCCCCGTGTCCACACTGTTCGTGGTGAATGTGAATTCCCTCCTGCTTTTCCACAGAGTACATCCAATCGATCGCCCCATAACTGTTAGAACTTTTTGGGTAGAACGCTTTCTCGAACGACGAACGTGGGCGCTCTAAATAATTACCATCACATATTACTTTTGTCTCACCTTTCATACATTTTGGTCCGTGTCTCTTCATATTACTCGCTTTCGTGAATTTCTGCTTGCAATTATCGCAGGCGTAAATTTTAGATAGGTTTTTAAGGTTTTTTATCAGAAATGCGTGATTATTAAACAGTCCTATTGTCATTGGATTATTACCTATTAGCTTATATTGTGCTGGTACCTTTTTCAACAACCATACATTACATTCGGTGGGTTGATAAACTTCTATACCGATTTCAAAAAAACTCTTCAACCTTTTTCAGATCTGAAAAAGGAATTGGTGAAACCACATTACTACCGAAATATTAATTACTAAGTTCTTTCGCCTTTTCTGTACATCTGTCAGGTCTTTTACCTGTCATATGCATAGCTAGACACCTGAACAGTTTTCCATTTTTAATTTCCTCCATATGTTCTAGCTTGTAAGAATATGAATATCTCAAATACAAATTGGTTGTTATATAAGGAGCGAGTTTATCGGACATGCGTTCAGACCCGTTAATGTCAATGTTTTTACGAAAGGATAATGTAACTACCCGTCTTCCATTTTCTACCTTTTCCAATGTTTCATCGTGAGCCCCCAATATTTCTTCACCTTTTTCCACTATCGCGCGAACTATATATTTGTTCTTATTATTTGGTATTTGGTCACCTGTGCGTCTAATTTGAGACAAATTATTGGTGCTTGAAGGTTTTATTACACTAGCCCTTAACCCCGCAATACTTTCTTTTTGAATTCTGTTACCAACTTCCTCTGCTAGTGAGAGGTCTTTAAAGGCTCCTCGCTTGTGGGCGCGGGTAAACCGCTTCATAAACGCTTCATTCTTTGTGGCGTTTATCAGCTTTGTCAAGCCCCTAACTCTCAACCGTTTACTATAAGTAATCCCTAGAGATTCGGCTTCTCTTCTCAAACTTTCGATTTCTGGCGTTATCATATTTTCTGTATATAACCTATGAAATGTATCTGTTAAATTGACGTGAAAAGTTTACATCATGTTTTTTTCACGTCCAATTGAACAGATAAATTTCATAGGTTATATACATATATAATGGAGTGTGTGACTTGTTGTAAGACGTTTACGTGTAAAGACTATGTACGAAGGCATCTAGCGAGACGTAGAAAATTTCCTTGTGTCCCCCCACAATTTAAATGCCCCAGATGCCCTTGTAAATTCGTTAGTGCCCAAACTCTGTGTAGACATAAGCAACTGCGCTGTCAGGTGGCTAAAGGTGAACGTGGTAGACTAGAGCTGGTAGAATTAGTTGCTGATCTACGAAATAAATTAGCTATATTGGAGGAGGAAAATGGGGTGTTGGAATATAAACTATCACGCGCGTACTCCTTGAAATTGCATTAATGATTTCGACTTTTTTCAAAAGTCAATTACCAATCATTTTGACTCCCTCTTTTCAAAATCACTTTCTCCAAAATTCATAAATTTGCTGTAGGGAGACAATTTCATCGTTAACCAATGTTTGGGTTTTCGGGAGTGGTGGGGGTAGTATAAAGGGGTGGAAATGATACCATGGTAAGTGGTATCATTTTGACTCCCTTTATACTACTGTTTGTAAGAGTTTCTCCAGTTACAGCCAAGAATGCTACGGGAGCATATGCATGTTTTACAAACATAATTTCTATAGTTTTATTTGTGTTTTTCAGTACGACTGCCTTCAATATCAGTCGCACCTTGCTACGATAGAAACAATGGAAGAAATGGTGTTTCTTAAAGGCTACGCACACAAATTGTTCAAAACAAGTAAGTACTTTTAGTAAGTATGCACTATTACGAACGTCTTTCAGATCTTCCACTGTAGAGAGCAAACTATATTTTACCAATTGTACTACCTAGTGAAACCATCCGTGCAGTCACAGTGATTCCTATTGAAACCGGGTGTATTGTATACCTGCGAAATACGTGGCAATATGTGATAGTGTTGTACAATATTTTCTTCAATCTTTGTTTTACACAGAGTAAAATTCCCACGGAATGGGATAAACGTATCATTAACCCAATTCCAATGTCCAGCAAGGCTAACCCGAGGAATCCGATGTCATATCGTGGCATTTATTTAAATAGTTGTATGTATAAACTATATTGTTTTATTCTGAATAAGAGGCTATCAACGTGAGCCGACAATATTGCTAAAATCGCGGATATATATAGTACATTTTTGTAATTGGATATTCTGGACCACACCCAACACCCACTTTTAGCCAAAATAAACCGCTGTTTTCGATAAAAACACAAACAAAGTACTTACTCACTTACCCTCTAGACCACACCCAACACCCACTTTCAGCCCAAATAAACCGCTATTTTCGATTAAAACACAATAAAGTACTAACTCACTTACCGTCTAGACCACTCTCTGAGGAATTACTCTGTAATCTCCAGCAAGATATATAAGGGAGACACCTAAGTAAATACATGTTTGACAGAGTATGATACCAGCGTAATCCAAAGGGAAACCACAGTGTAATTGAATACTTTTAATGGTGCTTACAGTATAATCTCCGGCAAAATATATAAGGGAGACAACCAGGTAAAGAAAGTTTGGACACAGTATGATTAAAGCGTTATCCTGGAAATCTTTGAGTACGGCGTATTTCTCAGTGAAAAACACATGTTTTATAGACATATCTTACTTAGCAAGTACGGTGTAATCAGGAGAGACAACTGCGTAAAGGTAATCCTGACAGAGTATTATTACGCGGTCATTTTAATGAAATAATAATGACTTCAAATTACACCCCAATTATGCTGTAATTACAGCGTAATTGCCAAGAAAATTAAAAGTGTACTCACCATTTATCATCCCAGTTTCATGCATATTTCCGCCATAATATTAAGGATCCCAGCGCTTATTTTTATCCTCTAAAGTAAGCCACATTTCGTTGAAACTTCTAATTGACGATTACAGCGTAATTCATGTACCGCCTGACTTTATGACCTATTTTTTTTATCCAACTGCACTAAAATGGAAATCAAAACTTACTGCCCATTTATATTTTTAACACATCGGATTTGATTTTGTCTCGGAGTATTTGTTTTCTTCAGCAGAAATCTCAAACTTCATAGGTTTTTGTCACACCAGCTTTCATTTGTTGATATTTATCCATTTCTTCCATTATCAATTTAAATTCTTCATCAGATACTTTACCATCTTCCAACGCATTAGTTACTTCATTTGCAATATAATTAAGTTTTGCCATTGCCAGCATACGTATCTCATCATGTTTTTCAGCTTTTTTCAGTAGTTTTTTATTAATAAAATAGTCTTATATAAGCGATATACGTTTAATTTATCACAGAATATTTCTTTAAGAAATTCACACCTATCATTATAATTGGACTTCTAATTAGGTGTACATACAGAATTAAAAATATCATTTAAACTAGAAACCGCAGACTTTATTGTGTCATTGGTGGGCGTAATGTTTAAATCATCTATCAAATTCTCCTTCCTTTTATATTTGTATTGTACATATTGCAGATCATTGAAAACATTTTGTTCATTTTGACTTTCAGCATTCGATGCCGACTCCAATGAAAAAGTAACTAACAACAAAATGATCAGATAGTACATTCGGATCATCAACACTAAAGGAAGAAAAGTTAATGTAGGAGATCAATTCTATTCGACTCGGCTTATATTTAAGAGATATATACCCGGGATATATAGCCCAGTAAAGAAGCAGACCGATGGTCGTCGGTCTGGTTTATATTTCCGAATTTTGATAAATGTTGCATTTATTCAGGCTCCAAAAATGTGCGCCAAATATAGGAGATCTATGCAGGTATGGTATCCTAAGAGCAGATCAGCATTTACAACAACTAAGTATACCATGCTGTTTCCTCTGCCACCCACAAACGTGCATTTTCACAACCGTGTGTCCTCACCTACACGACCGTTTGCAATGCGGAGGCCGGTTTGTTTGCATAGATCTATTAATATTCGGTCATTTGAATTTACATAAGTATCCTGTTTCGAACGGGGAATTTCTGTGTCATTTACATAATCGTCGGGCAATGTAGGTATGTGTGTGGCAGAATCGTCAGCAACGTAATCCGGAAGTGTACCACACCTGGAGTTTAGATCTACCAATATCATGAAATTACATTCATTATTTGTGGATTGTTGTATATATAAAATATCGTCAGAGATAACAGTATATGCATGAGTCTCTGTGTATGCTTGTCTTCCGCTATTTTCAGGAATAATATACGCAAGACAAACAAATAAATCATGTTCAAGTCCAAAATTGTCTCCCTTGAATTTAAGCCACACGTGAGAGTCGTCCACACTTTTAACAAGCATGTCGTCTGCAATCAAACAACTTTTTACATATATAACAAAGCCACCAGAGTCATGTTTTGCATAAGGGTTTTTGTCTAATCTATGGACAGCAAAATGTTCAAACCCGTTTATAAGTAAATTTGAATATGAATTTGTCCATGTTTCAGTGAATAGCCCACATCGTGAATGTTAAATAATGTTATAATTTCTGCTGACTGCAGCTTATTTAAATATTTTGTAACCAAATCATGTACATTCAATAAGGCAATTTGATATTCACTCTCTCTCTCCTGGCCCCTATTGTAAACCTCTACTGTCACGAGACTGGTCACGTGGACTACCTTCAGGTAGCGTGCGAATGTTGTGGAATGTTGACCTATGATGATATATGAATACAACATATATGAATATTGTCTTGATACTGTATACTATATGGAGCATGGGTTTCCATCTCCGCCATCTTTGTATGTACAAGCCACCGTACAGTTTCATAAATAATTCTTAAAGTTAAAATAATTCTTAAGAAAACGGAAAATAAACACATTTTCTTGATGAATTTATTTCAAATACTGGAATATAAGGAATGAATGGCCTTTTTGTTGAATTTATCGGGGATATTAACTTGGAAAAGTCGCGGGAATACTGGACGAGGCCTTCCGGCCTTCGTCCAGTATTCCCGCGACTTTTCCAAGTTTATACCTCGATAAATTCCACAAAAAGGCCATTCATTCCTATAGTGGCCCCAGAATTGAGTTGTTCCGGATATGACTAAATGCAAACTAATTGAATGATACATAGTACAGTCACTGGCGTATACCCCCGCTTACAATCAGAGAGGGCTACTTTATCACAATCTAGATCAGTTACATGCCCCATTACCTACACATTTCTCAGAGGTGATAGTCTGAACTTTGCGGTGACAATGAATGGCGGCTATTTTTCAAAATAATAGGGGGAGTAATCTAGACGATTAAATTTGGTGAATATCCATGTTTATATATAGGGACAGGAAACACGATAACCAGATTAATATTAATATTTAATGATTTGAAAATCAAAATGCCCGCCCAAAATGTTGTTTTTCTCTTTGTTTATCCATATTCCATACAATCATAGCAAAATCCGCAGGAACTGCTGAAGTCCGAGCAACTGGGATATGTAATTAAAATTGAACAGCCACGTTATATTATATTTTACAAGTTTACACTGTATGACTTATCATTCATAGATGGCATAAACCACGATATGCTGAAGTAATTATTGATAGTCAAACCTCTGTTTAAAGGGTATATACTATTTAAATATGGCAACATTATTCATATATCAGAGTTTTCTTATTTTTCGCGGAACATATGTTATGAACAGATACGGTACCAGAAAAATACACTCCCCTACCCGATTAGTTATCCAATTTGATTAATAGACTGCACATAAATATGTGGACGCAAGTACGTCATACATTAGTTCTAGTTATATTTGTGACGCCAGTAGTACATGTACTTAATTATTATATATGTATGTATAACACACGTCCGCTGGTGGGTGCTTTATAATTCAAAATACGAATAACCTACCTTCGCCGCGCCGCAATCAGATATGTACATACCTGGGACTAATGTTTTCGACTTCATTGATGGAAAATATTACATATTTATTTCGAAATCATTATCGCTGAAAATCTCCGAAAACGATATTAAAAGCAGATAGTACCTGTGATGATAATACTACAGCGAAGTATTGTCGAAGGTTCCCAAACGAAACAAGCGAAAAGGAATGGAATACGAAGTGAGAACGATATTTTACTACAAAGATACCCATAGAAATGACTATCGTTTTCTTGCACGTGAACACCATATTTTCGTTTATATTAATATACCACGCTGTTCAACTTTCTAACGCATATAATTTCTTTCACTGCTTCGTTTCGGCATAGTTTTGGTTAATTTATTATTAGAAAATTATGTTTTCGTTGGTTTATACGTGTGTGACGCGCTTAAACCAACGAAAACATCGTTTTATAATTATAAAAACGAAAACGATGTCAAAGCGGTGTGTAAACGATAGACGATCGTTCGTTTGTGGAACCCGGAACAAATCCGGTATGTATTTTGTATCAGTTCACAGCAACTCGTTCTACCTGGGAGCCACCGATGAGGAAGTGGAAGGAAGCTGGCTGTGGTACACGAACCGAGCCACCGTCAACAACTCCGCGATCTTGTGGTACCCAGGAGAGCCCGGCGGTGGTCACGTGGAGGATTGTATGATTTTGTGGGGTCCCAACGGCTACAACTATCACGTCGCAGATATAGCCTGCGATTACAAAGCGCATATTATATGCGAGAAAAAGTCGGTGAATTAACTACACCCACCCATGATGATAGAATACATAGCTATTCGATGTAAATAATAATATACGTTCTCTCATCGATGAAAATAAACAATTCCCAGTGAGATGTCAGTAGTTCCGGTATCTATATTAACATGTGCACCTGCCCAACCTGCAATGTCACGATGAAATATCTGTACTTCTGGTATCTATATCCATACATATGCTCACCTACCAAGCTAACGTATGCCTATATACATGTGTTAAATATGCATGCCCACTCAGGGTGGAATAGTGACACAGTTGTACACTTATTTAATTCCTATAAACATGATAATAAAGAACATTTTGTGCCTACTGAGTGGGCATGTACCTTTAACGTGTACAGTCTAACACACCTGGTGGTGTTTATATTATATTTCGCTTCGCTCAGACGAATAAGTATGCCCTCGCCACCGAATGGTGAGGGGGGTGGGGGATATAGTGTTACCGGCGTACGTCCCGAAACCATAAGCTCGGGTAAATGTCTTATAATTTCTGTTTCCTCACAGGGATCTGCTAGATATTTCACACACGTATTGCTCTTAATGGTCCTCTACTGGCTTGCGACAAATTCACGATCGACCCGCCCCTGCTGAGCCCAGGGTCAAGGTCACATACATATTGGTGCATTTTAAACCTTAACGCTCGGGTAAATGTCTTATAATTTCTGTTTCCTTGCACGGATCTGCTTGATACACATTGCTATAATGAATGAGTCTCTACCGTGCTGTGACAAATCTACGATCTTTCCGCCCCGCTAAGCCCAGGGTCTATGCCACATAACCTTAACGCTCGAGTAAATGTCTTAACATTTATATTTCACACACGCATTGCTCTAATGGTCCTCTACTACCCTGTGCAAAATACATGATCGTCCTGCCTCCGCTAAACCCAGGGTCAAGGTGCGTTCCAATCTTATAATGTGTCTTATAATGAATATACTTGATACTTCACATACTTATTGCTCTGATTGTCTCCTTTCATACTGTGACAAATCCACCCTTCTCTTGTCCTCTGTATTTTCAAATGCACCTCATTTTCGTTTGCTTCTAGCGTGTTATTCGTTTGCCGACATATCACATTTCTAGTTATAAAACATTTACCTGTACAACGTAACAAGACGCTCGTTACTAGCCCTTTATTGTAGGTAGGTAGAGTCCAGCTATCAGTGAGTGCACGTTCCAACCCACAACTATTCTCGCATTAAAAACTTAAGATAACCCTCATAAGAAAATTCACTCGAGAAATTCTTGGGAATCAAACACTGTTACAGTGCAACAATCGACAACAGTCGGTAGCCAACGATTGCTTTCGGAATCCTCTGGTCGGACGAGAAAACGGTACCAAACATCTCTGTACATATATCTTCTCGATCGCTCGCTCAGTGGATGTGGTCGATCGGCCATCCATGATCATGCAAAGAGATTACTGATCGGGGATTGTTCTCCGGCACAACATATTCAACTGAGCCTGAATCTTTATCAACGGATTCGTCGAACCGTGATATATATTGCCGCTGGTATACATGCATCTGTTCTCCATACCAAAGGCAATCCAAATCACGACTATCGCTTATCGACATGAACAAGTAATTACATCGTTCAAATCTAAACTCAGGTCCGTTGTTAAAACTTCACGTTCGGAGGGCACACGACAATGAAAATGTGTCCTGTACTCGCCTGTGCAGCGTTTGTCCGTCGAATGACCACGTCAACACATGTTACGCTTGATTAGCTATTGGCTAATAGACTCTTCCTCAACTATTTCATCAACCTAATTTGCATACCTTACTAGCATGGATTCCTGAGAAAACAAGCGTCTCGCCATCGTAGTAAATGTATATGTCATATGTGTTGAATGAATATGAATATTCTAGATATGACAAGGTTAGCAATCATAGATTCATATCACCATAATTTCAATAAAGTTATTGAAAAATGCCCAACAAGTAATAGGTCGTGCAAATGTGCGATTGATTTGGTATACTTAGATGGGTAAATGAAATAAATGGGCTAAATGTATGCCATTATTGTTGGCTAGAGGCATGTGTAGATAATAATAATCCATTTAATACAACTTTTGATTGAATACACTATTTTCAAACTATAGCCAATGTTATAGTATAGTTTATATAATTCCTGAATTAGTAAATAATAATCCATTTAATACAACTTTTTATTGAATACAATGTTTTCAAACTATAGCCAATGTGATAGTATAGTTTATATCTGATGTTCCTGAGCCGTGCTCCATTAGACGGTGTTAATAATGTACGAAACTTGTCCTAAACCTCAGAACACGTCTTGTACGTAAGCTGTTCATAGCACGACTGCCTGGAATTTGCATGTGGGCTCATTATGAGTTGATACGTCATCAGCAATTGGATTGTGGGCATTCATTATTATCCATGACGAAGATAGTAAACAGAATTAATGTTATAGGTTATAGACAGATACACTTGACTTCAATGATAATTGCTTCATAAGAGTGATGTGCTATATGAATATAGCATATGCGAATATTGTCTTGTTACTGTATACTATATGGAGCATTAAGTTGCCATCTCCGCCATCTTTGTATGTACATGCCATCGTACAGTTTCACGACTTTGTGCGTTTGACACATACGGTAAATAAAATGAAAATCAACTAACATTTGGTGCAATACATAATAGACAGATATGACAACGGCAAGCTATACATAATATGAAAGAAAACTATACAGAAGACAAGATATCCGAGCATTTCACCCACAAATCTCAAAACAAATGTTGATGTGTAAACTTTTCAATCTGATGCACAGCCTATATGTTAGTGTACACGTTACCCATAGATAAGCCATATTTACTCGCATAGTAGGTGAGTAGACACCATGGACAATATACTCAGGCAACTTCTTACATGTCACTGGATTTGATAGCTAATAACAGAGTACAGTAGTGGGTATATATGGTATGTGTTGTTTGCGTTTCCAGGTAAAGGTGATACACTGTGCGATTTTCTGTGTATGAGGCTAATTATAATTGTGGTTCATGTTGTTAAAAACATAGCCACATACCAGGCGCCCTGGTTACGACGCCTCTGCACCTGTCCAGAAAACTGACATATGTTACAGTTTGGTGTAATATAATTGATAGGAGTCCGTTCTCCAATCTTATCTACATGTGATTAGCTACATTACATCATATGTTCTACTTCACATTTTGAGTTCTTTGTTCTTTCATAACAGGTGAAACTGGCTGATGGCTGGAACATACAAAGATGGCCGACTTGGCCACTCCCTGTGTCGTATAGAATACAGTATCGAGGCAGTATTTACATATAAAAACTATATTCTATCACATTTACGAAGCAATTATCTTTGAATCAAACGATGAGCAGGTATAGAAAGGGTCCTTATTATATATATATATATATATATATTGATGGTCAGATCTTCCATATTGTAAATAATTAATAAATCAGTCAGATGCAATCGTTATACAGTCGGTATTAATTCATAGGAATATAGAGGTGTTACGTACTACTTATTTACATGTTAAAAGCACGTGTCTCATACTAGAGTATATTCAACAAGTGGTTTTCGCATAAATATGGCTATGATTGGAGAAAAGGGGCTTATGGATTTTGCGTCTTGTGTAGATCAAGATCAGCATGTCCGTCCGGAGCAAGATGAGTAGCAAAATTTGTGAAACATGGCGACTTTATTCTTAGTTGTGAACTGATAATGCAATGCCAGTCATCGGCAGAAAACCGAGTGTGGTTATATCTGACACTAGTTGAATTAATATAAATACATTTCACATATTGTCTATCGACTGAACGAAAACTACCGTTCACAAAGTACGTTACTGTTCAGTATTATATTTGTTGTACCAAACCCTGATTTGTTCAAGCAACTCATATGAATTGCATACTGTATGTGGCACATTTTGCTGTGTAGACACAACTTAAATTAGAAATACGATTTTAAACATCTGCAAGTAAATATATTTTGGTGTACCGGTTTCATCACTTTTTGTACTTTGCACTGAGACAATTGCATGTTTTTCTTTACATGGGATCATCTGTTCACGTGTCTCTTTTGGGTATCCTGTTCTCTATTTAGTGGGTGAGCCAGGAGGGGTCAGCATTACCAATTACCACTTGGGGGGGGGGGGAGGTGACAATTTGCCTTTCTTGAAAGGTATATATCACTGCATATCATTTTCGCATGATAACAATTGATAAGACTTCGCTTAACGTTTGTATACCCCTATAAGAGGACCCCCCTAACAACAACATTCTACCCGTTAAAGGGCTGTTTTGAAAACGTTCACATAAAACTGCCGTTGAATCGCATGTACACGCTGTAAAAAGCACTGAAAACATTGCAATTGGTATTAGCGATTTATATACCATCGAACTAGAACATTTTCATTCAAAAGGGTGCCAAAATCCAAGATGGCCGCCAATACACCAGTACTTTACCCCACCACACTAAACCATATATAAAACTATTTTATATGGCCAGTTCTTGGTTTATTCGTATTGGATTATATTTTATAAGTAAAATAAAAGCATATGCTACTTCAATAAATACGTATTACTTGAGAAATTATGTATATAAATCCAAATTGGCCGCCAACAATTACAATCTCCGTTAATTTGCCACCGTGTCACTTATATAACATTATTTAATATTTCAAATCATACATACGTACGATCATACGTACACAGTAAATGACCATAACAATAGCAAAACATACTTGGATAACTGTTTTGTGTACCAACATCCAAGATGGCCGCCAAATATCACGATTTCTCATCAATTTATATCGTGTTATCTAGTTGATGGCATTAATCATTTAAAACAAGTAAACAATATTACATTTACACAGTAAAGCAAATGTAACACACACTTGGATAAATGCCAAGTTTACCAAATTATAAGATGGCCGCCATATGTTCACATTGTACCGCAGCAAGTTATTAGTATTTGCTATTTAATATTGGATAGGACGTTACCGTAATGATTATTTTTCTGTTGTCACACGGTTTAAATTTGGAAATTATTATAATAGATCTGAGTAAATACGGCCTTTGTATGAAACAGACATAACACATTTGTTACTTTGATTTTGGTATATTTGAATTCCAAAATCAGTAATATTACGCAGGGATGTTGTTTTTTTTTTAAACTATTTCAAATTACATGTATATAATTACATGGTCTTAAAATTAATATTTTAGAGCACCAACCTAGTTGTGCGATTTAACATACAGTATATTGCCGTCATTAAATCGAACTGTAAACGTTGTTTGTCCAATGATATATAACTATTACAGACATAGCTTCATGCGCACTTATGTGTTAGCGAAGTATATAATTACGTCTAAAAAAAACTACTCTACTCTATCAGACCATTTTCTGTTTTCACTGAGCGGATTTCAATAACATGATGTTAACGCCATACGTGTATCGCATGCCAATATCCAGTGGTCGAATATCATAAAGCATTCTATTGTTACATGTTGCTTATAAGCTGCATGTGAATCTCATTTTAATACTGCAATAACTATGTTATTTAATCAATAGTCATGATCTTATTTACAGCAGTCGATTATAATCTTCCGATATATATCTATTGAACATCCATATACGTAACGTTGCTTCATGTGTGGGTCCATCATTGACAGGCACCACTGCTACATATTTCATATACCAATAGGTTTCACACAACCGCGGAACGTGTTACTATTTCGACATTCACTTAGATAAACTACACATATGATATATAAACACGGATATCTACTTCGTATGTTTAATTTACTACTTACTTAATAATTATAAACGCTATTTGATACCCGCCAAGAAATCAATTAATTGATAAATCACACACTAATTAAATAAATGTGAAAACAGCAGTGACAATAAAATTAAAAAAAAATGCCACTCATGTACAGTCCAAGGAGGCACAAAACTGTACCCTGCCGAATAGTCAGTGATCAATATGGTTCGAAGAGACAATTAAACCTGGTTAGCATGGCGTTGCAACTCCCATACGGTCTCCTAAACTTCTTATAATGGCGCACAGAAACAGTAACATAGAGACAATATACAGCGACGAAATACAACGGCCAATAAGGTAACACCCTGACAGTGAAAAACCGCAACACTATAGTGCAATGTGCGATAATCATGTAACAGGTCACCCATAAGTAAAAGAAACAAAGCAAATGCTACAAAAGTAGGGGCAATATTATCAAATTGAGTAGCATTGTGGACGCTGTCGCGAGCTCTGCCGGGCACAATTTTGTTTACACATGCCATGTAATTATAAGCACGTCATAGCAGCATTGTGCTTCAAAGTAATATCAGTAGCGCTTAAACCACGGCATATATAGTAAAATACTACTCATAATGGCATTTGACAGCATCTGTCCGCAGCACTAGTTGGCGCCCAAAGAGTTAAATGTCCTGATAGTAAATGAATATCAGGTGAACATTCCCGCTCGGTTTATAGAATACACTTCAATGATTGTGATAGGGAGAAATTGTTGTCGTCGACCATATGTCTGGCAGTGACTAACTTTAAGGCCATACAGTACATTATCCTTTAAAATGGAGTGGTCTGTTGAAATACTTCCAGGACATGTTGTAGTATTGGATATTAAATGTTTCAATATCAGCTTAATTTAGTATGAAGGAAATATGATTGAAAACAACATTGCGTAGCTGGTGGTGAAAAATGACAAATATTATCGTCCACGCTATATTGGAAAGTACGTATTGTAATGCTAATCTGGTTAACTAAGTCTTTAGCGGTACGACACTAGACAGTTATTGCAATTCTTTGCCAGTTGCAATGTTTCATCTGTGACTGGTGTGACGTTTGTGTAGTTATGCGTAACCAATAGACAGGGACATTGTCGCTAAACATATTGTCGTATGTGAAACAGCTACGGTTCTATTTGAAATGTATGCATCTTTTATCTTTAGTAGATATCCATAACAATAGTATATTGTCTTTTTAAATCTACTATCCCTGTTAGCTACAGATGCTATGTCATGGAGTAAACGCGAGATAAAGTTATATGGCGTGGATTCAACGCAGCCGACACACACTTAGGCTTATCGCAGCCACGTACAAAAATCAAACATGGCATTATATGACAATATACATGTTCAGAATCACCAGATTTGTTCGATTTGGAATGATAAATGTATCAGATAAGAAAACGTAGGCCATGCAAACTTACACGACATCTGAATTCTCAGGCCTGTAACATAATTCGTTAATATTGCTACAGTTTTTATAAACAATCTGAAGGGTGTATCAATGGAATATACATGTACTTGAAAGTAATATATCATTGTAATCCTAATATAACATTACAATAAAAAGTGAAAATGTCATGTTTATGCCACATTATCTTTTTCCCATGCCCTGGCGCAAATATTAGTGGTATCTATAATCATAGGAATTTGTGAAATTATGATGCAAAGAGTTTTACATGAGTCACAACTGGCTGAGAAGTTCAATACGGTTGACACTGTATTAAACAAACACTCACTTATAGTGTTAACGTAATATCTAGAAAGTAAGTAAATAGTATGTGCTTATTTAGTTGTTAGTCGTCATTGCTCGGTCTTAGAGTGTACATTGATGCCCATTGAAAATTCTGTACTTACAACTTCATGCTCGCCTTTAGGTATACTAATATTTATATAATCCACAGGAACAAATATTGACATTGCAGCGAGGAATATGTTGATCATTAAACGTAGCTGTCGTTCTGAAACTACTCGCATGGCCGAGATACATTAAACTACTAGCACAGCAATATGACGTGTACACCATGTCCTTGAAATTACAATAATAAATGATACAGTTGGATGCAAACAGATGATAAATCATACTGATAGTAATAGCATCGCAGATTAATCAATCACACATGCATAACAACTTCAATAAGAACATGTTATAATTTTGGCGGCCATCTTAGATTTTGGTAGCAGTTTTCGACGAAACTGCAAGTTCTGATCTTCTCTAAATTGCAACCATTGATTACCATGTTTCATACCGTTTTACAATGTGTATATTCAAATTTGATTTGATGCTACAGGACTTTCAAAACTCACAGAAATGGTCTGGTTGGGCAACTGTGATATTTGGTGGCAATATTGGATATGTTTATATACATTCGCAATTGCTACGTATAATTAATATAGTTCGTACATATGTAGTGTGGTGGGGTATGTACGTGTGCTTTGGCCGCCATCTTGGATTTTGGCTGCCATTTTGGATGAAAATGGTGAATTTCGATTTCATGTAAATTATAATTACCGTCTGTCACGTGTACAGTGCGTTTTCGATGTGTGAATGCGAGTTTGTATTGTTGTTACTTTAATGGTCTCAAACCTGCACATTTTTTAGCAGAATATTTTGCTGTTACGGGGGTCCACTTATAGGGGCATACAATCTTTAAACTAAGATTTATAGACTGCTGTCATGCGAAAATAATATCTAGAGATGCATACATTATACCTTTCAATAAAATATGGTGGCAATTTGCCCCCCCCCCCCCACCAAGTGGTAATGATAACCTTGTTTTCATGGGACTGGCTCACCCACTAATTGTCATAAGCCTCATAGGCCACATATCCCTTGTAACATATGTCACAAAATAAACTCAGTTGTGATCCAAAATATAGAAGGAAAATGTACTTATGCCATAGCTCTAAGTAGAGCTGAGCGGCATCTCGTCAGGAAACCGGTGTATTGTCGACGTGAAACGTTTTACGCTGGCGCGGTGCAGCACAAACTGTCACACACATACAATAATCCAGTTTGCACCGTATGTTACGGAAGCCCATTAGGGCCACTTCAATTTTTTTTTATTTCCATTTATTGGAAAAGATCTTGAAAATTCAAGAAAAGAACTTGAAAATTCAAGAAAACGTCTTGAAATATTGATCTTTTCTTGAATTTCAATTGAATTTTCAAGAAAAGATCTTGAAAATTCAAGAAAAGAAATTGAAAATTCAAGAAAAGATCTTGAAAATTCAAGAAAAGATCTCGAAAATTCAAGAAAGTATCTTGAAAATTCAAGAAATGATCTCGAAAATTCAAGAAAAGATAAAAAAAGTGAAGTGGCCCTAATGGGCTACCGTAGTGTGTGACTTGAACGTCTTGGTATATGAAATTAAACGGTGCTTCAAGTTAAATATCAAATTACATATTGAAAACTGTGGCGTCTGCCAGAAGCAAAGCTAAATTATGATCATCGTGTTATGTTACGTAAATGTCGTGTGTCAACATTTAACAACAAGTTCTAATTGGTCACCATATACTTGGGGATGTTTTAGACAAATACAAGATGTAATCAGTCAGGGCCTATCAGTTAATATTCGACCCAGAATCAGTATAAAAGGTGATTAATGTAATATTAATTCATTAGAAAGGCAATGTAGAAATATTTTATTAATGCATTATGCGATCACTCTGAAATAAGTGATCAAAGTATTTGTCTAAATACGTTCCAATTATAGGGTGACCAAATATAACTTCCCGTAAGTGTATGTGTTGGTTGTGCGATGTTTCTTTGAATAGTGGATAAGATGAACGCATGGAGTAACCCATCATTTAAAGTTTCATATGTATTATTATACCCACGTCACGTTTTGAAAGGAACTGGTATAATCATTCGTCAAGGGTGACCGTCCGTCACGTTTTCTAGTAAGAAGTAAACCTATTAAACCGTAATAGCTGGATACTTGATATTTTATATTTAACTGCCTTATGGTGTGCAGATGCGCAAAGTTAAATTTAGGTTTTGGATTTGACCCCCGAGACATGGATTATTTCCCACGTGTGGGGACTATTAGTTTCTTAAGTTGGCCTTGCAAGAAGTAAACCGTTTAAACATTAATATATTGACACGTAAGATTTTGTATGTGGCTTCATTATGGTGTGCAGAGGCGCTTCGATTTGTATTTGAACCCCGGGTTATGGATTATTTGTTTTCTTGTAAGAGGCTAGAAACTAGTTATTTTGGTATGTTGCTTCCTTATGACGTGATTACAGGCTGCAATGGGTAATTTAACGATCTGTATTCATCCTTACCGGAATCCCGACCGGAGACTTGGTTTGACCCTCAGGTACGTCTTTGGCTTTCTTGTATGTGAGAGTTTAATCTGGGTTTTCACCCTTTATAAGAGTAATTATACCGGTATTACATTTAGGGGAAGGGGCCAAGTGACTGGTGTGGTTTGGACCTGGTACCTGGTCAGGTTATTCTAATTTCAGGGCTGAATATACATGTATATTTATTTCAATGTATATATTCCTTTCTGATTTTGAAATTTTTCCTGTCATTTCCCAGGTTAAATGTGGGATCGAATCCTTTGACAGGGGGCCTTAGCTAAGCTTAGCTGTTGATAGGTCGTTAAACACCAATACATCAATCAATCAAATGCCAGGAAAATGGATTATCTCCCCATTTCGGACTTTGTGTAACGTGGATATTTTGCGATGGCGCGACATCGACGTTTCTCTAGTAATATATTATATACATGTATGTTTTATATACATGTTATATACATAATTATATATTATGTACATATAGGTCACTTAACACGAGAGGTGAACAGACGAGATAAGAGCTACCTGAGGCATTGTGTCATCAGCATCAGACTGTATTTATCATCCAGACACGTACAATCGTGCTACGTCACTAATTAGACACACCATGTGATGTTGTTCCTTCGGAAATCTGCGTAATTTCATAAAATACGTTTACAAAATGTACAATATTTTCCGTAAATGGCGTCAAACGTTGACAATATTTTCAGAGTACATGCGGAATTATGTCTGACAAGTATTTTAAATTTTGTAAACGTATTTAATGAAATTTCGTAGATGTCGGACGGTACACAATCACATGTCGTGTCTCCTTTTTCATGCCCACGACATATCACGCAATTGACGTGTAAATGGGACAATGACAAAGAAACAACAAATGTGAATCAATTTGCGCAAATCGCAACTTTTTTTGTTTATCTTATATTTAAGGGTAAGAATTGGCTCGCGGACCTTCCAAACCCGGGCATTTGAGCCCAAAAATTGTCAGGCCAATGACCGTTGGCCCTTTTGTTTCCGAATTTACTAATATCTGCGATACAGTCAAAAAATGTGCATTAAATGAAGGAGGCAATGAAACGGTTAATTTAATCTAGCTAGTTCATTCTCCTATCGCACGAAGCCTGTGTGTCAGACTGTGAAAAGGGCTGTGAGTGAGTGCATGCGATATATGGAGACTCAGTCGTAACTTACAGTGTTATCCTATATGATGATGACATTTGAGGGTTGGCCAGGGCAAAACATATCAGGCAGGGAATGATCGATATTGGGTTATGCAAAGTATGATATGATATGATTTCAGGCCCAGCTACTCTCGTTTCGCGGTTTATCGTTATATACGAGATGCTATTATTCGAGTTCAGGTGCGGCGTTTATCTGTTGTTATTTGGTTGGATGACAATGTATTTCACATATTCTGAAGACGAAAGAAAATGAGAAGATAATACACGGCGGTATAGTAATTGCTCATATATTAGTGAGTGACGTGTATGTGCAAGTATCAGGCTGACAGATGTTTAGCTTTCTGAGCTAAATGTGACAGTTTATTGTTTCGTGGAATTGACAAGGAAATTATCACGCACCATACCGCCGGTCATGGTCTGAATATATTAAAGTTTGATTCCAGACGATGCACATTACAGTCAATAATGTTTAATCAGAGTAATGCGGGCGGCCAATACCGGCCTTAACTACATTACTCAGTGAAATGAATGGTGGGGAAACCGGAGTACCCAGGGAAAACCACCTCATCCGGCAACCAATGACAACTTCACATACGTCGGTGTAGAAGTGAAGAGCTGTGATGCATTACGCAAACATTGTATTAGCGAGCATACCTCACTATACCCCCAGTTACCTATGTAAACAGGGGTATGATGAGGTACCCGCGCAATAGGTAATGCGGTCAAATAGGTCACGATGCAGTGACTATTTTCGATCAATAACTTATGTTGTAAGCGATTTTAATGTGTATTTTCAATATTTATATCATTAAAATGTATCATATCGATACCCCTTTAAGTAATATTTGTATATTTTAAATGTATTGATGTTCTCATGAAGCGCATGAATATAAGTATTAATTAATCCAGCCTATTTTGAGGCAAATCACACAGCCTTAAAACATAGTGCTGGAGTATAAACCATAGTATCGTATAGTATTCATAAGTATATCACTATTAAACATTAATTACAATATGTATGCATATTATTAAAACAGTAGATGCTACCACTGTTTCGCTATATGTGATATTTATAACAAAATATTTTTTTTATTCGTCCGCGTACGGATTTCTGTCACACAAAGCGCCATTTTCAGTTCATATTTTGACCTGTGCATATGAACAGGACTAAGTTTAAACAACGCTTGATTCCGTCCTTTTCAAATTTCTCTACAGAATGTTAAGACTAACTATATACATAAATAATGCTGCTAAATAAGTGTTACCGCTGGAACATGGTCATCACTAAAAGGAAGAAACCACAGTCGTATTATTTAAAAATTAAGATTTACCCGAGACCTCATGGGGGCCGCCATTAATCCAGTGTAAACAATAGACCGTGTGATCCCATTCCCTGAGTAGCCGCTGCTTAGTGAAACGGTGTGCTAATCATGATATTATTTTCCCCAATAATTGGAAACGGTTTGAATTTCTCGATAAAAACTACGAAAGTCATACAAAATAACGATGTATATTTAACATTGGATACGCGTAAACGGTATTAATCTCTCATCGGATCGTCAGTTGTCGTCGATAGCGATTTAACGTACTGATCTGGTCTTAATTTATTGTCAACTTTCAACGCCATTTACAGAATATATGGCTAATTTTAATTTTGGAAATAAATAACGGCAAATTACGATGACGTCTGCTCTGAAATATCTGTCAACTTGCGGACGTAATTTAAGGAAATCGATTATATTGTAAGGCTACATCTGTGACTAATTACGAATTTATGTATGGTCTTTGGCTACACCCGACACATTACACAGATCTAGTTGTAAATACACGTCGCTTTGTGTGGGGAAAAAAATCGATAATGCGTAGTTGTGTGTGACGAGGTGTTGATCTGATGACACCACACAGCTGTGACCCTTAGGCAATGTTTTGAAATTGACGTGTCGTTTTGATATGTGCCGCAACACCTCACTGTCGGAGACAACATGACAATTAACGATATACTCTCGATTATACACAGATCTATTAGACGGCTGGTTATTTAACTCATTCCACCCTAGCGCCCCGATAACGCGTCGCTCTTGCAGTGCTCCGACTCCCGCGTGCCACGAAATCGAGTCGGTATTTATTTTATTCCAGTCCCGCGTGCCCCGAATTGGCGGCTCGATAAAGCTAGCTTTCACTCCCGCACGCCACGATATGTCGTCGCATTTCATAGGTTGTTTCGAGCCACAATATCTGGATTCCTGCCTGTCAGCCAATCAGATTTCGCGTTATATATACCATATAATGATTGTGTAAACAAAGAGCGCTGGAATTGAAATAATTCTTACACGTGTTTAGAAGTTATTTACAGTTGAAGTTCATCAAAAATTGGTAAATTATGGCAAATCGACGACTCGATCTCGATCAAGTGCTGGCTATAGTGACGGATGGGATGATGCTGATGGTTCCGACATTAGTATCAACAATGGGAGCGAAAATGATGAATCTGATTCAGAACACTCTGACAATTTGGAGACTGAAAATGAATTTCATGATGAAATTGTTGATGTCGCCCCACCTGTGGCAGGTCACTGGATTGTGGATGACCGGACAGATATTGCCAAGGCTCACTTCACCGGCCCAGAGCCAGGACCAACGGTTGACTTGGATCCTGATTCCAATGAGCTAGACTTTCTGGAACTGTTCTTTTCGGAAACCTTGATTGCCTCTTTGGTGGCACAAACCAATCTGTACGCCGAGCAGCGACAACAGGAGAAACCCGACTCCAACTGGCGGCCAGTGACGGAGATCGAGCTAAAAGCGTGGTTCGGCATTCGAGTCTATATGAGTATTTTGGAGGTAAATTATCTGATAATCACTACGGTATATAGTTACATAATCCCAGATCAGCCTGCATAACCGAGCATTCTGACCGAGTCTACGCTGGTTTCCATAGTCGTATTTCAGCGAACTTTATGATTTATTCTCTATTCAACGTGCTGATCTCACCAAAACTCGTCTAAATATGTAAATTCTGGGCTCTAAACTATAATTCCTTTCATTAAACAATTGGTTGGTCGTCATGTCATTGATTGAACAGCGAACAGTGCAGAGCCTGATAAGATTGTGCGGATGCACAATCTGATCAGGATTTACACTGGTCGCAAAAACCGTATATATATGTACGTATAATCTATCGATTTCGTGAAAACAAATTAGGCCCACACAAGATTATAAACTTTTTCAAGTTTTAAAATGAGTCTCAACCAGTTTAATTGATGAAAAGGTTTGATTTAGAAACAGTTAATTTTCAGTTTTCATAACGCATGATTTATATAAAACGATATATAATAGTTATTATTTTTGTATATTTGCAGCTACCACAGTCGGCTATGTATTGGTCCACGGACTCCTTATTCGGGAATCTGAATATCCGGAAAGTTATGAAGCGAGACCGGTTTGACAAGTTACTGCAGTATTTTCATGCGAATGACCGGACACAGAACCCTGCAAAAGGACCAACCAGGACACGACAAGCTTCACCATGTGCGGCCCATCCTTAGCGAAGTACAACAACACTGCCTTCGCCATTATAACCCGCACCAGAACACCAGTGTGGATGAAGCCATGGTGAAGTTCCGTGGGCGACTGTCGTTCCGCCAGTATCTTCCGTCAAAACCCGCGAAATATGGAATCAAGGTCTGGATGAGGGCGGATCCAACCAACGGCTACACGAATGAGTTTCAGGTGTACACTGGCCGAGAACAAGGTAGAGCTGAGGTTGGTCTTGCAGCGCGAGTTGTACAGGACATGACGAGGAAAGTTTGGCACAAACACCATATCGTAAACATGGACAACTTCTTTACCAGCCCTGCACTACTGGACACCCTACTCGAGAATCGTACATATGCCCGCGGAACTGTACGCCGAAACAGAAAAGGGTTACCAACGCAACTCCGCGAGAAAGATCTCAAGGAACAGGGCAGTTCAGAACTGCTCAAAAAGGAGAGCTCATTGCCTGTCTGTGGAAGGAGAAGAAGCATGTGTATGTCCTGTCCACCGCAGAAAATCCCGCCCGTATCGACAGTGTAGTGAGTCGAAAGTCTCGGAATGGGGAGGTTCGCGAAATCCGTGCGCCGGCCATTATACCAGAATACAACAGCCATATGAACGGCGTTGACCATGCGGACCAGTTGCGGACGGTGTACTCCACATACAGATCTTCACGGAAATGGTGGCTCTACCTATTTTGGTTTATTTTTGATGTCGCCATCACCAATGGTTTTATTATGATGAAAGAGTCCGTCAACCACCAGCGCCACACAAAGACAGGCAGGGTGAAGAAACTAACAATGCTCGAGTATCGAATGGCGCTAGCAAAGTTGCTAATAGGTGCTTATGTGGAAAATGAAAGAGCTGCTCTAACGACGTTCAGTGTTGGACACTTCCCGAAGACAGCGTCGAAACGAGGTCGCTGCAGGCAGTGCAGTAAGCAGAAGCATCGTCGGGAAATAGTGAACATGTGCCAACAGTGCAATGTGCACCTGTGTGTCCCGTGCTTTCCTGCTTGGCATCGTGACATGTTGAAGAACTAATGAATGTGCTCCTTGTACAGATGTGTGAGTGGCTTTCGGCTGAAATCTAGTCATTTTTTATGATTTGTCCACAAAAGTATATGTTGTGACCCCTCATTTGAACCGTCTAGCCAGATGATTCAAATGAGGTTCACAATATAAAGTTTTGTTGAGAAATGATAAAAACGGAAAATATTCAGATTACTGCCCCTCATTACACTGTGTAAATATGAATAATTAATTTCGGTGAAAGTGTTACCTTACATGTATAATGGATGTTACAAAAATAGTGTAATTATAAAAAAAAATGTGAATATTTGTGAACAAGGTGAAATGGATTATTTGTCAGGATTTGGGATTAATTAATTAACAAGATCATCTATCAAGTAAGTCAATTTTATTTATCCGCATGCAAAATCAGTGCGTATTTGAACAGTGTCTAAATGATTGAAATTCTAAAACAAAATGCAGATTGTCGCTTTTATTGAGAAATATGAAAACATATCAATATCTGCTGCTTATCTGCTACCCTGCAGCACTGTTTTCATTCATATTTCACAATGAAATATGCAAATTGGGAGTCTATTAGAACAGTTTCATAAGCATGATAAGACCTTTCTAAAAATGTGCAACTTGTATGTTTTATGGAGATGTATGAAACTATAGTCCATATACGTTGCTTATCTGATGCCCCGCAACACAGTTTTCAATATATTATCTATGGAACATGTAAATTGAGAGTTCTTTCGGATCGTCTCCTAAGACAATTCGAAAAAATTATAACATGACTCCACAGCTTGTATGTTTTATGGGAAAATATGAAAAGATATGCTGCTTATCTAGTGTGAATGGAACAAGTAGTGACTTATTTATGAAAAAAATAATATCATTGTTTAGCAAATTTTTAATTCTACATGTGTGCAGAATTTCATATTTATTGATATTTATTCACATGAATTATAAGCCATTGTTGTAACACACCTAGTTGTTGAGTTTCAAAATGGAATAATTTTCTCAATAAGTCCTAGGGAGACAGAGCTGATAAGCCCACTGCTGCTGCTAGGAGGTAGCCTAGCAGATACCTGTAGGAGGGAACTGGCTAGCAGTGGCTAGGGTGGAATGAGTTAAAGTAAAGAGTAGTTCAGTACACCTTCGCCGATATTGTTTTTAGAAAATAAGTAATATTTTCCGTAAATGGTGGTGAAAAGTGACAAAAATTCTATCACCGTATTTAGTTGTGCCGATATTGTTTTAAAAAATCAGTAATTTCTTTTCCGTAAATGGTGTTGAAAATTGACAAAATATATAGCCGCATTTCTCCGATATTCGTTTAGAAAATCACCAATATTTTCTGTAGATGGTGTTGACACAAAATGCAGAGTTCACGTGGAATTCAAATAAAATAAAAAATAATAATTTAATAAATAGACGCCGATGGCTACTGTGTTTGCGGCCAGTGAATTCTGGTCGTGGTAGCCACAGGCGCAGTTCGAACAGGCGCAGTTCGAACAGTGTTGTGAGCAGATGGAGGACAATAATTATTTCAAATTCATAAACAAATGTTTGCTGTCCGAAAATTAATAATTGTGACAGCCAAAAAAACAGATTTTGGGACAGTAAAACATTATATGGTATAGACATTACCTCAAACTTAAAAAAAACAGTAACAAACTGTCTGTGTATATATTACTTAAACTTAGAAAAACAGTAACAAACTGTCTGTGTATATATTACTTAAAGACAGACACAATTTCATTGTTGGTAAGTTTCTATCAATTTATAGGTATTTTTATTAAAATCATAAAATTGTGAAAATATTAAAATCACAAAAATAATATATATGGAGAAAAAAAAATACCACGTCGAGGTTTGAACCCCCGACCCTTTCGGGAATCGGTAATTAAATCATTGAAGTCGGCGACCTTAACCTCACGACTATTGCGCCATTTACGACAATCACAGTTATACAGAAGTGCTATCAGTATTACGCAACCATTTGAACGTAATAATTATTAAATTATTTGCAACTCCATCTACAACGATACCGTTACAGAGATACGCTATTGAAACAAAATGTATTAGCTCGCATAACATACCAAAGTAATGTATCATTATATATCACGGGAGATAGCTTAAAACTATATATACTAACCATAAACAGAACAATCCGCTTGGCTCGTATGAAAACCGTTCGAGTGATATTGATCATCTCCCTTGCCGAAAGTAGTTCAGTGATTTATTAATTCCAAATAAGACGTGTTTGCGGAATGTGGAACAGCTACCGGGGACCAATGCCGGTGTAACATGAGCCCCGCTAGTCCGTACGAATTGTAAGACAAGATATAGCGGCTTGCGGGGCTCACGCTGCGGTATGAGCCCCGCAAGTCGTAAGAATTGCAAGTCAGATATTAAATTCGACTTATATAGTGTAACCGCGCGTGTTTCTGCCAACTTCCTATTGGTAAATACACCATGCATACTTTATTAAAATTATTACTCAATACGCACACCTCTTACCGTAGTTATCGTATTTAAACATGCAATATATGTGGTTGGATTTCAATTCTCACGGCGGGGACATTATACATCCGCACGTAAGAAGTGCAAGTCAGTGAGTATATCCGATTGATACAGTAATACTAAATGGTTATGCATGCCGTTTTATTGATAGAACCACAGTAGACATTGGTCTTGTATTTACGCAATGTGCGAACGTAGTACCGTAGTTACTCTAAAAATAGTCTCTTATAAATGTTGCCAAATGTTGAACTATTCATATTTCTGGTAATTAATTGTGTTCAGTAGTGTGATATCGTGTGACACTATATTACACTAGAAAGCAATGACGACTATTATATAGGGCGGCGTTTCAATCCTCACGACGGGGACATTAAATACTCACCCGTGAGAATTGCAAGTCAAACATTAATGTGGCCTGTATAGTGTAACCCCGCGTGTTTCTGTTACTCTCTTGTTGGTAAAAACACGACGCATGCTTTATTCAAAGTATTACACACTACGCACACATCTCACCGTGTTTATTGTACTTAAACATGCATTATGTGTGGTACGATTTCAATTCTCACGGCGGGGACAGTATACATCCGCCCCTGAGAATTGACAGTCAGTGAGTATATCTGATTCATAAAGTTTTATTGGTAGAAACACAGAACATATTTTCTTGTATTTTGCGCAATATACGAACGTTGTAACGTAGTTACTCTAATAAACAGTGTCCTCTAAATGTTGCCAAATGTTGAATTATCCATATTTCTGGTAAATAATTGTGTTCAATAGTGTGATCTAGGGTCCGGGACGTTTCCCCAATGAACGTGACATGATTAGAAAACAATACTTTACAATAGAAAGCAATGGCGTCTATTAAATAGGGCGGGATTCCAATCCTCACGGCGGGGATAATACATAGCCACCCGTAAGAATTGCGAGACAAGTATTAAATGTGACTTATATAGTGTCACCATGCGTGTTTCAATCACTCTCTCGTTGGTAAATACACCATGCATGCTTTATTGAAAGTATTACGCAACATGCACACATCTTACAGTATTTATTTTACCGAAACATGCATTTTATGTGTTTGGATTCCAATCCTCACTGCGTGGACAATACATAGCCACCCGTAAGAATTGCGAGACAAATATTAAATGTGACTTATAAAATGTCACCGTGCGTGTTTCAATCACTATCTCGTTGGTAAATACACCATGCATGCTTTATAGAATGTATTACGCAACACGCACACATCTTAAAGTATTTATTTTACTGAAACATGCATTGGATGTGTTTGGATTCCAATCATCACGGCGGGGACAATGCATAGCCACCCTTAAGAATTGCAAGACAAATATAAAATGCGACTTATATAGGGTCACCGTGCGTGTTTCAATCACTCTCTCGTTGGTAAATACACCATGCATGCTTTATAGAAAGCATTACGCAACATGCACACATCTTACAGTATTTATTGTACTGAAACATGCATTTTATGTGGTTGTATTCCAATCCTCACGGCGGGGACAATACATAGCCACCCGTAAGAATTGCAAGACAAATATTAAATGTGACATATAGTGTCACCGTGCGTGTTTCAATCACTCTCTCGTTGGTAAATACACCATGCACACATCTTACAGTATTTATTGTACTGAAACATGCATTGTATGTGGTTGTATTCCAATCCTCACGGCGCGGACAATACATAGCCACCCGTAAGAATTGCAAGACAAATATTAAATGTGACTTATATAGTGTCACCCTGCCTGTTTCAATCACTCTCTCGTTGGTAAATACACCATGCATGCTTTATTGAAAGTATTACGCAACATGTGCTTTATTGAAAGTATTACGCAACATGCACACATCTTACAGTATTTATTGTACTGAAACATGCATTTTATGTGGTTGGATTCCAATCCTCACGGCGGGGACAATACATAGCCACCCGTAAGAATTACAAGATAAATATTAAATGATAATTATATAGTGTCGCCGTGTGTGTTTCAATCACTCTCTAGTTTGTAAATACACCATGCATGCTTTATATAAAGTATTACGTAACACACACACACATCTTACAGTATTTATCGTAATGTCACCGTGTGTGTTTCAATCACTCTCTCGTTGGTAAATACACCATGCATGCTTTATAGAAAGTATTACATAACACACACATCTTACAGTATTTATCGTACTGAAACATGCATTTTATGTGGTTGGATTCCAAACCTCACGGTGGGGACAATATGTAGCCACCTCTAAGAATTGCGAGACAAATATTAAATGCGACTTATATAGTGTCACCGTGCGTGTTTAAATCACTCTCTCGTCGGTAAATACACCATGCATGCTTATTATTGGTCATGGTCATGTAAGGTGGTACAGGAGGGCCAAACCATGTTAGTTGGCATTCCGGTAAGGATAAACACTGATCATTAAATTACCCATCACATGCTCCCAACCACCACCCACTACTTCTTGATAGAGCAGAACAGGATTTAGCTCTGAAGTACCAGGGAGCCAAAACGGTACAAGAGGGCCAAACCATGTAGGTTGTTGTTCCGTGAAGGATGAACGCTGATCGTTAAATTACCCTTCGTGTGCTCCCATCCACCACCAAATGCCAGCTGTGGAATCTGTTTTTAACGGTATTTTGTCGGGACACACGGATGAAACGGCTACATTGGGTGATTAATGCTGAATGGTGTATATCCTGATTGTGTAACTGTATATAAATGTATCATTGGGACATTTTTATAAATAACAGCAGGCAGACATGTTATATTTAATTAGAAATTATTACTAGACATGATTTTGCCAATAACACTAATCTTCGAACGACTAAAATCTGCAAACAATAACAGTCTGGAACCATACACAACAACAGTATTAGTGCCGTCAATTTACATGTAATATGAACACATGGACACACATTACCAACTCCATGTAGAGCTTCCAACAAAGTTCTCAGCATATGTATACCTATGTGTGCATAGTATATGCATTTCAGTTGCTTTGAGAAATACAATCATATACTAGTAATAATATATTTATAGTTTTGATCAAGACTGAAAATACACACAATTATATAAATTATAATAAATGGCTACTAGAATCAACATGTAACTATGCAAAACTGTACATCGTATTCGAGTGAGTGAGAGCTCGGTGTATCTGGAAAATATATATTCAGTCCAGAAATTAGAATATCCTGACCTGGTGCGAGGTCCATGCCACACAAAGTCACTCGGCTTGAACCCCAAAAATAATAGGACTAGTTAATCCTATCATTTTCTGGGGCATAACACGACATAGCTCTCAAGTATCGGAAGCCAGATATACAGGAGGGCCAAACCATGTCAGTCCACATTCCCGTAAGGATTATGGATTGATTATTGGTGTTTAACAGCCTATCAACAGTTAAGGTCGTTTAAGGCTGGGCCAACGTGATTGGAATATCCTGATCTGGTGCCATGTCCATGCCACACAAGAGTCATTTAGCTCTAACCCAAAAGTAATAGGATTAGCTCGTCAGCGAACAGCCAATCACAACGCAACAAACCACCCACTCCTTGACGTCAGTAAACAAAAGTTTTCCCGCGACGTTAGTTGCGACGTTGTGACTGGCTGCTTGGCTGACGCGCGACGTTCCGCGCTCTCAAAGTGGCCGGCGATTTTGACGTGTTTTTGTGAGGAGAAGAGGGTCACGAACTTTGAACGATATAACAACTACACGCCTGTCTTTGACCCGATAAATGGCACTAGTACGATTAGTAATGTCTTTTCTCGAGAATAAACACCATATTGACAACATGTAGACTGTTTTTGATACTTTTTCACTTATTTGAAATGCCATGTATTTCAGTTCGCTGTCTACCTTCTAATACTACTATAAACATATACAGTAGAGAGTTGATAAAATTGTCTGGAACCCGTGGATTATCTTAATCTTTATCCGTGTACATGCACTGGAGTTTGCTTTGAGAAATACCAGCAATATATATTAGTTTCAATCCGGACTTTGCAGATAAATCATTTAAATACATACATCAACTTTTCTGAGATAAATCATTATATATAAATCACTGGGCATCACATACTCTAGTTTAAAGGGGTATTCCAGGAATTTTGTGAAATATCATAAACAAATAATTCTTGTGATAGCCCTGTGTAGAGAGGTTTAATGGAAGATGGAAAGACACGAGGTATGCTGGGTTGTTTCTATTTTCATCGATATTGGTACATAAATATAAGGTCTATCTTGTCGAATGCAAGGTCTATCTTGTCGAATGCAAGAAGAAACAAAATATTTATTTACCTATGTCAAGGTGCATAATCACGTGGTTACAACAACAATGAATGGTATGTCTTAAGACGCCTCAGCTTCAAAGTACGTATTCTTGTATATTGTCCTTATGTTGCAACATATTTTGGTAAAATAGGGCGCAAACGCGTATTGTTAAGCTATGTTTAATGATCTCTGTAGAGTGGCACATATTTATATGGTTATTGAGAAATTGATTACCGCTTCGGTAGTCACAAAAACTTGACACACGACACAAAACTAGATTATTCGCAACAACGACATAAAGTTGAGCCAAAATACTGAGCCTCCCGAACGCGGTGTAGCGCGACGCCTTTGGTGCGCCATATTTACCAAAATATGTTGCATAATAAGGACAATATACAAGAATACGTACTTTGAAGCTGAGGCGCCTTAGGCCAGTTGACACCTGTTGTAACCACGTGATTATACACCTTGTATGTGGGTCAAACATCGTTATATATGTTCAATTAAACAACTTTACACAAGGCCATCATGAAAAAAAAACTATTTTTTCATTTTTCATTACATATATTTTTTTAGATTATCGAATGCCCCATTAAGCGAGTGAGTATTGGTGTTTAACAGCATATCAACAGCCAAGATAATTTAAGGCCGGGCCAACTCCTATAGTCTTAAACCAATACACTATCTGTACATAGCGATACAAAAGATGCACTCATAATCTTCATCGCTTATAGCGGTCTTCATTGGCAGGCGACAACAGGTGATGTGATACGAACGTCCACACACAGCGCACTGCACCCACCTCTTTAAACTGCTCTTTCGAGCCCGACATTCTGGCATATCACACGCTGTTCGGGCGACTGGACGCCCATGTTTGATGATGCTGGCCTCAACATAGTGTCGGTACATCTGCACGTGCACATTCCTCATTACCTGGTGTGGCACTTCCTTGATGATGGATACGGCATTCTAAAACAGTGTTCCCAAAACATACATGTAGTGGTTGAAAATTGCTTGCCGATACATTTTCAAGTCAGGACTCTGCGAACGTAAATGCTTCAGGGACACCATTTAAGCAGCCTTAACAAGGAGAACATATCGGATGACTTGACCTGCATTGTTTGTGTCAGAGCATCACAGCAAGTTTCATATGGAGCATGAAATTATTCAGTCACAGTTGCAGAGAGTACCATTTTATTGTTTGACCAATTTATTGAAAGGTTAATTGAGGTTTATATCAGCTGAACGCCAAAGTTGTATATTATCATGGATCTTTAACATTGTGTGACATGTTTCAGGCCAGTTTCTCCCAAATTACTACCTATATATCAATCAATTTGAACTATGTTCCACCAAACTTACCATCAATACAAAGACACCACAACTATGTCCATCCGCCTGTTGGTTGCATAGTGTTGAAACAGGTTTCCAATCCGTCAACCCCTCAGGACATATCGTCTCTCGGAGATTCATGAAATCCCTATAAACAAGAGAACTAAGATTTAAGTATGTTGATATTTTGAACAAATATTACACAAATATACATTGCTCGCTTAAGATTGCCGAGATATTGGGTACCAAATAAAGATATTAAAAAAACTGAACGGTGGGAAGGGAATGAATATACGAAGTTCATTTTCAAGTAACTTAAGACTTACAGTGGAATACTTCATACTCTTGTTAACCATGTTTATATGTACTGTAACAACAGTACCCAAGGTATTCAAGTGTACTTGTAGTATATAACCAAGGTAACCGTTCAACATCAACATTTTCAAAGAAATCCTGTCACATTCCTTATACAGGAGTGTAAAATAGGCAACTTCCGAGTTTGTATACACCAGTGATGATACAACTGTGATGACCCACAAGAACACTACAATTAACGCTCCTGTTTACCTCCAGCAATGGACCAAGTATGTTCCTGCCGTTCCATCCAGTGAGTCCAGCACAGTCACCGTCCGTTTTCGCACATCAACAACCAGGAGTACCCAGTGGTTCTCGTTGACAACGGCTGGCATGATAATATACTTATACAGCGAAAACTGAACCTGAAAACAAATATTCAGCTATATATAAATTTATGTTATTTAGAACAGTTGCGAGGCAATGTTTATCTACTGATTAACACTATTTAATTACCTATGTATATCATGGAAATATCATATTTCTTACAGTTGAATCTTTTTTGAATAAATATGTCAATTTCATATTTCGCCAAATCGTGATACTTGTTTGTTATTTGCACATTCAAAATTATGTTTGCCTGATTTTGCGATGTAATGACAAAAATGATTTTTGAAATTTTTGAAATGCATGTCCAATATTTAGAATATTCACATAGCTTTTTATCTAATAACTATATCCATTCTTGCTGATTGACAAATGATCCAAATCAGCTTCTTACATGGTTAATACCGCTTTCTTGTCATAAAATCTTACCTTTTTGAACATGTAATGATCCACATGACCAGCATGCCACATGATTGCAGTATACGAATGCAGAACAAAGACATGGGCGTCGGTGACATTCTTCTCCTTCAAATGGCACAGGAATGCGTTGACCACCTACAAAAATATTTCCATAGATCTCAACAGTGCAATTCTTTTTTTTTTTAAATAGGGATATACTGGTTTTATAATAATCTTGTTTTAAATTTGTTATACTACAAAACAACATTAACACTACTAATCTCCCCACTACTAATTTTCTGGAGCATGTGTACCAAAGACATTCTACGAGTGAAAATATCAATGTATTTTGCAACATATGTGGAAATGTCTGTCTGCGACGTGGATAATGAGTACGTGGTCTAGCATTTGGATATGCACCATAACCATTATTCATATTCATGTTAGTGGTGGCCTGAATTTTTGTAAAACATGTTGACATACAAATGGTGGACAGGTATAGCGGTGGCAGCTAATGAATTCAGAATCTGCATAACTTACCTTGTCGTTAAGCCAAGTAGTCCCATGAAGAGTTTCGATGTCGGCTGCCTCGACAGTTTCGCAGCCTATCGACATCCGATCCCCATCGTCCAATCGCTGGGCTGTTTCGGGCAGTGGGTCAAGATGGTTGGGTCTAGGAAGAAGGGTCTGGGCTACGGATATTATGGGGACCATGGCGGATGAGGCAACAACACACAGAAATGCCAGGAGCATGGCTAATTCAACGGTCTTCTCGCATGGAATGCTGTCGAGCGACGAGAGGATGGCCTGGGAGCATGCATCCATGTCCTCGACATTATTGGAGATCTGTAAATGATAACAAAGCATGCTATAGAAGTTATAAAACCTTAATAATATCCAATAATTTTCATAATAAATACATTTAATTTTGTATGCATGACAATAGTCGGCATACGACAACAAACTTTTATTACAATGGAACAGAATTGTCTCGCCATTTACAAAACATATACTGTGCAACTCTCAGGTCATTTGTTATTCACCAAATTACTTGTTGTCCATAAATATATTCTTATGCACAATATAATGCATGGATTTGCATGAAACTTTCAGGTATTGTTACTAGTAAAGTAAATGTACACCACGTTGGAATTTCCAAGTAATGGGACAGTGACCATGAAAATGAATGGAATTCAATATAAATGATAACAATTTGTATTAAGTTTCAAGTGAATAGTTTGTGGGATAACGCAAATCTTTCGGATAGAAAAACAGACTGACAGAATTAAAAACCATAAACCATTCACAGGGGTATAAAAATTACTTCGATTGGAATAGTTGTTTTCCATCAAACGTATGTAGCAGTCAGAACGGATAGCATAAAAAAAGTGTTCACATAATATTTACCTCAGACACCAGACTAAAAGCTGGAGAAGTTTTAAACAAACGGGTAACATCCGGCACAGATTTCGCTCGTGGCACATCAATGTCTTTCACTAGGTTGACCAGTTCTGATAAGAGTCCCATCATTCAACAGCTGGCCAACATACAGCTCGGGCGTCTCATGAATGTCGGCACTTTGGGGCGTCTCCATGGTCGCAACTGGGCTGGGCGTCTCCAGGGTCGTAACTGGGCAGGGTGTCTCCAGGGTCGCAACTGGGCAGGGCGTCTCCAGGGTCGCAACTGGGCAGGGCGTCTCCAGGGTCGCAACTGGGCAGGACGTCTCCAGGGTCGCAACTGGGCTGGGCGTCTCCAGGGTCGCAACTGGGCAGGGCGTCTCCAGGGTCGCAACTGGACAGGGCGTCTCCAGGGTCGCAACTGGGCTGGGCGTCTCCAGGGTCGCAACTGGGCTGGGCGTCTCCAGGGTCGCAACTGGGCTGGGCGTCTCCAGGGTCGCAACTGTGCTGGGTGTCTCATGTAGCTCGACTGGACAGGGCGATGAGGAAGTATTGCCGGGTGAAGAATTGTGAAACACTTTCAATCGATCTACACTTTACGCTTTTTTCAACACCAGACCATTCACATTGACGAGCTTTGCACATTTTCCACTTATGCTTTCAATTGTATATGGATCATCATACATCGATCGCAGGTCAGCCTTTACCTTCCGTGACGCGTTTCTTGTATTATGAAGAAGAACAGAGTCACCAACCAAAAACTCATGATATGGTCGTTTGTTGTGTTTCTTGTCATACGTAGACTTTTGTCGCGCTTGGGCCTTGTCAATGTTTTCGAGGACTGTTTCTTTAGTGTTAGTATCTTCCTCTGCCCGGACCTCCACGCGAGAGACGAGATCGTCAACAGTCGGCTCCGCCGGAAAGACACCCTGAAATTATCACAGACATGTTCATTCATACCAATGCACAGAATTAACCTACATCAAGTGAGTAGGTGCAGACGGATACCCTCTGCCGATAAGAAGACCCAGCAAATGCATATGTGAAGTTTCATGAATATCGGAAACACAGAACAATTTATCGTGTGGGCGGCCAAAGCCCGTATTAAAGGGGAACAATAGGAATTTGAGGAAAATATGAAGAAAAAAAAATGGGGTTTCATCATAGCCCTGCATAAAGTGGTCAAATTGAAGAGATGATGATATTAGGGCGGCTTGGTAGTTTCTATTTCCACCAATATAGGTACATACATGTATGATTTCTAACCTGTTGCGTTCAACAAGTTAACAAAATCTGACGTGTATGTACCAATATCGGTGAAAATAGAAACAACCCAGCCGTTATAGTATCATATATCTTCAATTAGACCACTTTATGCAGGGCCATGATTAAAATACATTTTTATTTTTTATATTTTTTCCCCAAAATGATCCTGTTATGCCCCTTTAAATAGGTGTCTTGTCCTCATTGATAGAGATTATATAAACACTAAGGGGCAAATGAGAAATAAAAAAACTGTTAACAATACAACTATAGACAACTATGGCACGGTTACAGCGTTGGTTGCAAAACTGCACTCCACAAGCAGCGGTGTACGGTCGCCAACTGTCAACCAATAACAATATTAAATGAAAAAATAACACCAAACACAACAAAAGCCCCACACAACAGCTCCCGCCAATGAATCACTAAGAACATAATCACGGTCCTAGTAGGTAAAATCAAGAAACAATGAGACACGATACACAAGTTTCACAGTTAGGAAATTTTGCATAAAAATTTTGCATAAAAATATACTTTAAACAATAGTAACATTGACCTTGAATGGCCAATGCCCATACTTAATAGACGTCTTCTCCTCATTATTATCAATGCACGTATGAAGTATGACGACGATCGTAAATACAGAACTATTGTTAGCATGCGGAAAAACTATTTTGCACAACAATCTATTTCTAGAAACTCAGACCTTGACCTTGGCTGGGCAAAACCCATATTCACTGCACATGTGAAGTTTCAAGAAGATTGAACAAACATATCATACAGAGAAAATAAAGATGGACACACCGGGCCAACGGGATGGATTAATCCGTAATCAACATGTAAGGGAAATTCCCAAAACCAGAACTCAATATTTACAGAACTATATATTCAGTACTGAAATTAGAATATCCTGACCTGGTGCCAGGTCAATGCCACACCAGAGTCATTTAGCCCCCAACCCCAAAATGATAGTACTAGCTCTAATCCTATTACTTTCTTAATGGGGTATAACAAAATTTAGCTCTCAAGTACATGGGGCCAAAACAGTACAGGTGGGCCAAACCATGTAGGTCGGAATTCCAGTAAGAATGAACCCCGATCGTAAAATTACATCACATTCTCCCTCCTACCACCAACAGGAAAGGACTGGCTCAACAGAATTTAACTTACATTGCTGCCAAAGTCCTTTGGCAGACTGCTTGGGTAGACAGCTTCCCGACCATAGAGCAAGAAGAATGGACTGAATTTCGTCAAACACTGTGGCTTGGTGCGAAGGGAGAAGAGGACCGAATCCAACAGCTGATCCCAATCATCCTGGTGGTCGTTGGTGAGTTTTCTCAGGGCTCTAAACAAGATATCATTGCTTTATGATAATCAATATTTTCACAAATTAAGAAAAAAAATTTACATGTATGTTTGCAAAACATGGATATGCCCCCATGGCATACTGACTAAGTAGAGATTGCACGTGAAAAAAACAAAATGTTGAAATGACACAAAATATCAAAGTACAAACATAATGACGTACAAAAATGTGATTCATGTACATTTCAAAGGTCACAAAGGTCAAGGTCGAGTTACTGGTGGCGTGAGTGTCTCACATATGCCAGAGTAAAGCAATTTTTGAAAAATTGAAAATATAATTGACGTAATTTTGAAGATATGACATGGTGGAGAAACTGGGACAAAACTTTTGATGTAACTTTTAGACGCAAACAAAAATGGTGAAGATTGCGTGTAAAAAAAATTCAAGTTTAAATATATAGTACAAACCTTTTAGAAAAACTAGATAGTGATCTTGTCGACATGGTCATTATTTGATGACATTGAACAGTTATTGACATCCTGACATAGATGTCAAAGCCACAGACTTACGTCTTAATGGTCTGGTTCGTCCTTTCATCTAAACCATTCGTTTGCGGGTGGTACGCTGCAGTGATTTTATGGCGAATCCCCCATTCCTCACATAGGTCATTGTTGATGCGAACAAAATAGAAGACACTTGTATAACAGGACCAGAGGTATCTTATGATTATATGTGAATAAAGATTAATATAATCTATGGCCAGTTTTGAACGGGTGCAGGTGAATTCCAGTCAAGGGAAACACATTACTGTGATGCTTGGTCAACCTTGGGCGAGCGGTACAGAATATAACTTGGGGCATTGGTAATGGATGATTTTAATGGTAACCCCCCCCCCCCCCACCCCCCCCCCCATTAGTATATGTACGTTGTACATCATTGGTGGTGTTCGTATGGATGAGTTTGTGAGCTTTTGCGTCCGTTGCGATTAGTCTTGTTCGTCGGAACATTTTGAGCATGTTGAAAAATTTGTGGCGATTAAAAGTTTTGTCTATCATTCGTTAAAATTCGTTTCAATACGTTAACCAATCGGAAAGTCTTCGGATAGCGTTCGTCAACTGGCGTTAGAGGTCGCAAGTTATCAGGTCGTCATCAGCTAATTTGCATATCAAGCAGTCGAGGCCAGGTCCATGCCACACCAGTCACTCACCTCTTGCCAAGTAATAGGATTAGCGATAAGCTTATCAACCTGTCCATAATGAGGGAAATTTACATATCATACTATTTATGAGGGAAATCAGAACTCAATATTTGCATAAACTATTTATTCAGTCCTGATGTCTGAATATCCTGACCTGGTGCCAGGTCCATGGCTCACCAGAGTCACTTAGCTCTTACCCCAGAGCAATATGATGTAAAATGTTTTTTAAAGCTGAAACAAATCCTTAACTTATGCACCAAAACATTCTCAGCTTTAAAAACATTTACATCAAGATTTTAAATCTACATGGTCAATAAACATTGACCATTTTATACACTGAAGTTTCCTTTGCCCTTCAGTATACTGTGTAGTGCTTGACGTGACACACAGCATACAGTTGTTGTCCATGTGTTGTGAAGCTGTAATTGATGTGAATGTACATTTGAATAGGAAACATTACCTGATTTAAAAATTCCCTTCCTTGATCCGTCAAAATTGCATTCATCGCCCCATGTCGAGAAATCAGTTTCTTCATGCATTCAACAACATCTGTGGCGGATTTGGTTGGAATAGGGAATGCCTCCACCCACTTAGTGTAGTAGTCGGTGGCCGTTAAGATATATTTGTTACCGCTGGCAGTCTCTGTCAGTGGTCCTGTCAGGTCTATACCCACCAGTTGAAATGGTTGTGATACCTACAACAATCATGAAAAATAATGCCTTAGGACGTTTATGTGCCAACAATAGTACCATATATCAATGCAATATGAAAACCAACACATATTGAACTGTCAAAAAAATAAACATAAAAGGCTAACAGAGGAACTTATAAAAGTAAATTGACCTCAGATGTATGTGCATGACACATTAGGCAAATATTTAAAGATGATAAGGGTCACTAGTGAAAGACCAGTTCCTTTTACCACAAGAGTGCCGAAGGTCACAAAACACGCCCGTCGAGTTGTACGCGCTAAGTGGCATTTTTCTTAATGGCATTCTTTAATGACTGAAGACGGAAAGCAAAAATTTGTGTTCCGCACACAAGCACTTGATGGTGATCATGTAAGCCTAGTATGAAATCAATTTGTAGAAAACTCGCTGTACAAGAAAAAAAAGATTTTTTAATTATATACAGAGAAAGGGACCATTTCCATTGTTCTAGATCAGAGAGATGGCCCCTTGTTAACAACAGAACTAGGGGCCAGACAGAACGAAACGGAGGGGACACTACAATAAGAATGTAACATGGGGTTATCGGGGTCAGATAATTTGCTAATTTTGGGATATCACTGGATGTGTAAAGTAAATCCATCCAGTGACATCTCCAAATGTCAATACAGTTATTTGCTAAATCAATATGCCGTGCATGTACCTTAATAGATTGAAGTTCTGGCTTTTGAGGAGGCTTGAACGGATCAGACTTCTGGCATTTCTCACAGGAACGAATCTGCAAATATGGTATATACAATCATTTTGGTGGTAATATTTAGGAATTATATCTGTAAACCTGAAAACTGAAACCGTGGACCTGTTTAACATATGGTACACAATGTGCTATATTATGCTGCGCACATTGATATATGTACTTCCATAGGAGGTTGCAATTGTATACAAATATGAGGACACTATGTAAAAACAAGAATCCTCAATTATGCTAAGCATGGATTTTCTCATCTGCAGGACGAATGAGATGTTGCTATACTGGCATATTTATGAAAATACATGTAACAGTATAACTAGAGCAATTTTGATGGTGCGGGCCAACAAGAAATATTTGAATATGAGCAGTGCAGCATGTTGACTGTTGATTTAGCACAGGAGAGTTAATAAAACGCCTCACAAAATATATACTATGGGACAATGCTTTGTGTTAGACATACAAGTTTGTTTTCAAATCCTTGCTTATTTGTATATACATGTAACAATTGTATTATATATCGCTACATGTAATTCTTGAAATAAATATTGTACCAGAATATTTGCAAATGAAAAACATCGTCATTTACTATTGCTGCATTTGCCAGATATATGCAAACTCAGCACACACTGGCAAACTAGAAAAGGAGTGATTATCATACCGCCACAAACATTTGGACTCCAGACGTAAGGAACACATTTCAATGGTGACATTAACATTGGTGTGCTGTCATTGATCGCGACACAAGTCTCAGCATGACAAACTTCTGAGCCAAGTCATTTAAAAATCAATTCATCGATTTAGAAGAAAGAAAACTTTTGACGGTGACCTTGAACTTGGTACATTTGAAAATACATTCATTGTTTTAGAACCGGTCATGTGTGGCTCTTATACGGATGATTCAACAATGTTGTATGTATGCTGCGTGTTTTTTTATTTCAAATAAAAATCCTCAGATAATGTGGTTACAAAGAAATTGGTGGCAAATTCAGGATTTCGCCATCCACTTCAGCAAGAGCTGACAGACTGAAGTGAAGATGACAAAGTTTGAATTTTAGATGCATAATTCCAATAAATAAACAATTTGTATAGACTGTAGTGCGTTTTTCTTATTCCCGCGTATCACATAGAGCTCTCGGGTTTCGGCTGATATAATGGAAGAAATGAACTAGAAATGTGGCCTGTTGGCACACGAATGCCCCCGCTGGCAGCCAAAGAAAACGAGGCATATTTGATTATAAGCCATTTACCCGAGCGTTAAGGTTTTGAACGCATCTTAACCCTGGGCTTAGTGGGGGCGGGACGAATGTGGATTTGTCACAGGGCGGTAGAGGACCATTGTAGCAATACGTGTGTGAAATGTGAAGCAGATTCGAGCAATGAAACACAAATTATAAGCCATTTAACTGAATGTTAAGGTTTCAAACGCATCAAGTATGTGACCTTGACCCTGTGCTTAGCGGGGGCAGAACGAATGTGGATTTGTCACAGGGCGGTAGAGGACCAATGGAGCAATGCGTGTGTGAAAGTTAGTGTAGGATTGAGAAACGCGCACGTAGATTTGTCCCAAAGTGGCAAGTAAACAATTAAAGTGGAAAAGGTGAAGGTGAAAGGTGAAGGTCGAAGTAATGGGTGGTGGAGTGTGTAAGGCATGTTCATATGTATCATGTGTATACCTAGTTAAGTGATTGGCAAAAGTATTGAGAAGTTATTGTAGGATTGAGAAACGTGCACGTAGATTTGTCCCAAAGTGCTAAGTAAACATTTAAAGTAGAAAAGGTGAAGGTCAAAGGTCAAGGTCGAAGTGCTGGGTGGTGGAGTGTGTAGGGCATGTTCATATGTATCATGCGTATAAAAATTTAAGCGATTGGCAAAAGTATTGAGAAGTTAGTGTAGGATTGAGAAACGTGCACGTAGATTTGTCGCAAAGTGCCAAGCAAACATTTAAAGTGGAAAAGGTGAAGGCCAAAGGTCAAGGTCGAAGTACTGGGTGGTGGAGTGTGTAGGGCATGTTCATATGTATCATGTGTATAAATATTTAAGCGATTGGCAAAAGTATTGAGAAGTTAGTGTAGGATTGAGAAACGTGCACGTAGATTTGTCCCAAAGTGCCAAGCAAACATTTAAAGTGGAAAAGGTCAAGGCCAGAGGTGAAGGTCGAAGTACTGGGGGGTGGAGTGTGTAAGGCATGTTCATATGTATCACGTGTATAAATATTGACATAATATGTGAAGCCATGTAGAAGTTACTCAAGAATATGGTAATATCGGGACGTACGGACGGACGGACGGACGGACGGACGGAAACACTATATGCCCCCGTACCTTTCGGTAGCGGGGGCATAACAATGCCATGTACATGTAGTAATCTATAATTATTAAACCAAAGACATGTATTCAGATACACCAATGGGCCTTTACTACACCACCTTAAATCAAAGCATGAAATATCAGCATCTGAAACTTACGTATTTCTTGACATCTTCAGTCAGCCCAAACCACCAGTATCGCAAGGATATTGTGGAGATGGTTTTGTTTTGACCACTGTGTCCACCAAGCGTACTTCCATGCAACTCCTTCAGGATGTCATCAAGTCGCTCCTCGCACACCACCTCAACCACCCTTCGAGTTGCCCTTCACATTTCGATACAGGACCCGATCTTCAGCAAAATTATAATAAAACTAGAAATGTGGCCTGTCGGCACACGAATGCGGGGGTGGAGCATCTCATACAGAATGAAGGATGATGATGATAAGAAAACATAAGCCAAATATCAGAAGATTCCATGCGAGGAAACGGAAGTTACAGCAGCCAGGAGTAACTCGGTCGTATTGTCTCAATAGCTCGTACGGACGGACGTACGGACGGACACCGGTAACACTATATGCCCCCTTACCATTCGGTAAAGGAGGCATAAAGATATAGATTAGCATTAGAAATATTGATGGCACGCCATCGCAAGAGGTGTCGCGTTTGCTTTGATCTATATGTCCATGGCAACTAACGAGGGGCATTCCAGAGACTTGCTCGCAGACAAATGTTGTTTGGAACATAGTATCGTAACGCGACAAAAGCGACATCGGTAAACAAAGCAGCCTTGATAATAAAAAAACTAGATTTGTCAGTAAGCGAGGCTTACGGAATACCCCCCGTGTGGTTCCCAGGCACCCCCATATGAGAAACTGTTACGAACTGGTTGACGCAAAAGTGTTAAGTCTTTTGAGTAGCCCTGTGAATGTCAAAAGGTGAAGGTCATGTAAATTATGGCAAGGCAGATGTAGCATGCATACTAATGAATGATGTGGTGAAATATTGAAGCAATTAAGCAACTTATGTAGATGATATGGGCAGTTTGAGAAACTGTTACAAACTGGTTGACGCAAAAGTGTTAAGTCTTTTGAGTACATGTAGCCCTGTGAATGTCAAAAGGTGGAGGTCATGTAAATTATGGCAAGGCAGATATAGCATGCATACTAATGAATGATGTGGTGAAATATTGAAGCAATTAAGCAACTTATGTAGATGATATGGGCAGTTTGAGAAACTGTTACGAACTGGTTGACGCAAAAGTGTTAAGTCTTTTGAGTTGACCTTGGGTTGAGCGGGTGTATGTCGGTCGTGGATTTGTCACATCATTATAGTAGACCCTTAGCGGAATGCATGCATGAAATATTAAGAATTTCTGATGAAGGAAACAGAAGTTCTAAGGGATTTCTCTGATGTTAAGGTAATCCGGACGGACGCACGCACGGACGTACGCACGGACGCACGGACGGACAACCCGACTCCAGTATACCCCCACAACGCGTTGCGGGGGGTATAAATATTAAGAATTTCTGATGAAGGAAACAGAAGTTGTAAGGGATTTCTCTGATGTTAAGGTAATCCGGACGGACGCACGCACACACGCACGGACGCACGGACACACGGACGGACGGAGACGGACAACCCGACTCCAGTATACCCCCACAACGCGTTGCGGGGGGTATAACGAGTTATTTGCCAAACATATTTGCTAAACACACTTGCTAAACATAGAAATACAATTGTGTGACCTTGTCCGTAAGAACCCGGGTACATGTTCATGTTCATTATGTTCAGTGTAGCCAAAAAATTATTGAAATCCATGAAAAAGTTTCAAGGAAACGACGAATTACCTGTAATTGCCAAATATTGTTGCTTCACAAATATTATGAAATGTATGCATGTTTACTGACAACTATTTTGCATTACATTATTGAATCAAATTGCCAAAAACCCAATTAAAATCAGAAGTACCGAGTTTCAAAACCCAATCAAAATTGACGGTACTTTTAATCATGATGCAGAAAACAATCAACAGACCACAAATATAGCATATTTTCCTATGTTTGCAAGAAGACAATTCTAATGAAATACTAAGATGTATTCATTTAGAGCAATAATTGCTGGCTGGTGATAGTAGTGTCAGTCAGTGCTTTCATGGACAGGAAATGGACTTAAATTACTCCCTGAACATGCTGAAATTAATCCTGAAATTGGTACATTTCCTTTTTTGTCTATATAAAAAAATTCCTGAAATTTTGAAAAAAAAATCAAAAAAAATCCTGAAAATCAGTCTCAATTATAGCACTGAACTGTGTGACTATGCTTTACCCAATTAAAATTTGGAAATACCCAATTGCTTCAGAAATGATGGGGTAATAATTCCGTATCTAAAGCCCTGCTGACAGTTTAGCATGCTTCACTTTCCTGTGTTTACGTGTCCCATTTTACGTTGAGTAGAGCTTAAGCATGTGCTAGGTGGCGTTTGTGTCATTTGGTGTGCCTATTTTGGTAAATTTGTAAAATTTCAACCTCCACCCCAATCTTAAACAAAAAACAAAATGGATGAGAATCTAGCAAATAATTCATATTGTAAATACGCGATATTTGGTAGATACAAGGGGTGATCAAATGACTTTGGCGATAATTTGTTTATTACTAAGTGCCCATATCCAAAATCTTACACTAATAATGAACAAAGATTTGACAACAGTTGCTAGTAATTTTGTATGAAATGGCATCATGCAGAAACCCGTGTACAGCGTGTAGTGATAATTGTTTGTGTATATCTAGTAAAGAAAACAATCTTTAAAATTCTCGAGTAAATAGACTTGAAATAAAAATATCACTTTGCTGATGGTATTCAAATGGGTTTTTAAAATGGGCATATAAAAAAGCTAAAAAAATCAGGGAGAAGTATGAAGTTTGAGGAACATTCCAGGACTCTTTATTGAGAAACTAATGGATTAATTGAGTATTGGTGTTTAACGGCCCATCAACAGCTACGGTCATTTAAGGCCGGGCCAACGGGATGGACTATCCCGCATTCAACCTGTAAAAAAAATGAGGGAAAATCCCAAAATCAGAGCTCAATATTTACATAAACTATATATTTCAGCCCTGAAATTACAATATCCTGACCTGGTGCCAGGTCCATGACACACCAGATTCACTAAGCTCTTGCCCTGAAGTAACATAATTAGCTAAGCGTATTACTTCTTAAAGATGCATACCTCTATATTACGCAAACAAATATTTTTTACGGAAATTGAACGGATACCTAATTTTGTAATCATTCCACACATTTCCAACATCTGGAGCGACCGTTTTGTACACAATATTACCTAATTTATCACCACGAGTGACGACTCGAGTCACTGTCAGTACGGTGAAGAAATGGTGAGTAAATTGAAAGATTTGAAATATTCAAATAAATTACGGATATGAAAATTATTATGTTTTCTGTCTATATCTTATTGAATAACATTATTGCACACTAGAAAAAGCATTGTACGAATGAATATTAAATTTATTTGAATAAATATCGATTTTTGTTATTATTTTGAGACAATGTGCTTATATACCCTGTGAGGACAGTGACATGCGACAGTAGTTAGCAATTAGGTAATATCATGTAAAAACAGTCGCTTTTGATGTTGGAAACGTGTGGAATGATTACAAAATTAGGTATCCATAAAACTGTTTTTTTTTGCGTATTATAGTATGCATCTTTAATGGAGCACAACAGGATTTAGCTCTCAAGTACCAGGGGCCCAAAACGGTACAAGAGGCCAAACCATGTAGGTCGGCCTTCTGGTAAGGATGAATGCCGATCGTTAAATTACCCTTCGCTGCTCCCTCCTACCACCCACTGAGAAACTAATGAAAACAAAAAAAAACATGTTTTCATCATAGGCATGTGATTTAATACAAGCCGTTACCAGAACCGCTTGGTTGTCTCACTGATATCGGTACATAAATATACATAAACATAACAAATTTGAGTATTTATGTTCTGTATGGGCGAAAATAAACAACTGAGCAGGTCTAGTATTGTTATATATCTTTAAAAAAAAACACACTTTACACAGGGCCCTGTTGAACACATGTTATTATTTGTTATGTTATTTTATCAAAGAACTCCTGAAATGCCTCGTTATGGGTTAGAAGGGTTACGACTTGCAAAATATGTGACAATTAAGAGTTGTCAAAAGACAACGAAGCGCGCCAATTGGTGCTTGACCTTGGGAAAAGATAATCCATTTGTCGCAGGGCGGTAGGCACGCTAAAAATGGAGATGATCCATATTTAAACTTAAAGGGTTCAATTTAATATCAAAATTAATTTTCGGTACCTACATACTGACAATATGTACCTACCAAGTATCGATCTTTATACATTACAGTTCCAAAAAAACAATCACAGCTATTATCAAAATCAACATCGAGCATGTACACATGATAATGAAGGTAAATAAAAATGTCACAACAAAATATCACTCAACAACAGTGGCGAAGGTCACAAAATACGCCGTCTCCGTGATACCGCATTTATTAACTTCCATAAAGTATAACATGGCTATCACATGAATAAACATCCACAGCAAGAGTTGTCAAAAGACAATTAAGCGCACCTGGTGGAAGAGGAAGATATAGGCCATTTTATATGCATTCCAAGCATTAAGGTTTCAGACGCGCCAAGTGATTGACATTGACACTGGGCCTACTGGGGAAGGGACAGATGTGGATTTGTCGCAAGGCGGCAGAGGACTCTTGGAACAATGGATGTATGATATATGAAGCAGATCCGAAAAAGGAAACTGAAAATGTGGGCCATTTACCAGAGCGTCAAGGTTTTATGACATACTAAGTATGTTACCTGGGCTTAGCTGGGGCGGCATGGATATGGATCTGTCACGGGACGATCAAGGAGCGTGCATTTGTCACAGGGCGGTAGAGAACCCTTGTACCAATGCGTGCGTGAATGATTAAGCAGATCCGAGCAGAAAACAGGAAACATGTGCCATTTACCCGAGTGTTAAGATTTAACCGTTTTGTGACGCACTAAGTATGCGACCTTGACCCTGGGCTTGGGGGTCATGGCACAAGAGTGGATTTGGTATACACAGTATTTATTAATGAATATACAGTGTATACATATTACATAGCAAAATACAGCTAGTAGGTTATATAAATTCATCTCCCTAAGTGTTAGTGCTATCATTAAGACTGATTTTCAGGATTTATTTTTTATTCTTTTTAAAATTTCAGGATTTTTTTTATAAAGACAAAGAAGGAAATGTACCAATTTCAGGATTTTTTTTCAGCATTTTCAGGGAGTAATTGAAGTCCAATTCCTGTTAATGTTGGATTTTTCGCAGGATATTAAAGGAACCTTAGAGCAATGTGCGTGTGGAATATGAAGCAGATTCAGGCAAGTAAACAGAAAATATGGCCAATTTACCCGAGGGTTAGGGTTTTGTGACACACTAAGTATGTAACCTTGACCCTGGGCTTAGGGGGCGTGGCACGACCATGGATTTGTTGCAGGGCATTAGATGACCCTTAGCATATGAAGCCGATCGAAGCAAGGAAACCCAAGCATTACGTACGACCGCGTACGTCACCGGTGGTACGCCATAAAAAACCTTCCTTTGGAAGGTGCGCTAAAACTAGTGGAAATATGTTTCGGACACAAGGAAAAAAATATTGATTGACTATTGGTGGTCAACGGCCTATTAACTGCTAAAGTCAGTTAAGGCCGGGCCAACGGGATGGCATATCCCGTATTCAACCTGTCCAAAATAAGGAAAATTCCTAAAATCAGAGCTCAATACTATATATTCAGCCCTAAAATTAGAATATCCTGACCTGGTGCCAAGTCTATGCCTCACCAGTCACTTAGCTTTTAAGTACCAGGGGGCCAAAACAGTACATATATGAACCCTGATCGTTAATTACGCATCACATGGTCCCTCTTACCGCCCACAAGAAATGAAGATTGATTGATTATTAGTGTTTCACGGCCTATCAACAGCTAAGGTCATTTAAGACCGGGCCAACGGGGTGGACTATTCCGCATTCAACCTGTTCATAATGAATGAAATTCCCGAAATCAGAACTCAATATTTACATAAACTATATATCCAGTCCCGAAATCAGAATATACGGACCTGGTGCCAGGTCCATGCCACACCAGAGTCACTTAGCTTAAGCCCCAAAGTAATATGATAAGCTATAAACTTTGTATTGCTTAATGGAGCTTAACAGGATTTAGCTCTCAAGTACCAGGAGGCCAAAATGGTACAAGATGGGCAAAGCATGTAGGTCGGCCTTCCGGTAAGGATGAATGCCGATCGTTAAATTACCCTTCACTACTCCCACCTACCGCCCACCAAGAAAATAATAAAAAAATCAAATAATCCATGACACAGAGGTCAAATAAATATCGAAATACAGTTCGCGCATGTATACTCATAACGAAGCTACATTCGGATTACCTAGTGTCCAGGGTGCACATACTACGGTTTTACGAGTTACAAGGGAAAAAAACAGAAAACAACGAAGCTATGCTAAGGCAGCTGTCAAGGTCATTACCAAGGTCAGGAATAATCGAGACAAATTGACTCCCCTATTATCATATGAACCAAGTATACTTCAATTGTTATGACGTTATGGCCAATATAGCTGGATCTGACGAACGAAAAGTGGTAACAATGCAGTTGAAGTGTAAGGGATAGGCTAGAGTAGATAAGTACACGTAGTCACTTAATCACTTATAATGTACACTATATTACATGGGGAACACACAGGAATACATGATACATTGATATGCGAACATCACTGTACTGTGCATGATACTATTCAATTACAAGGTTGTAAGCCAATCGACTATTATACTTTAACGTAACTTAAAAACTATAGACGAATAAACTCGGTATGTGGTATCTCAATGGTCCCGTAGTGGACAATAGTATGAATGCACAAGTACTTTGATGATCGCTAATCAAAGTGAAATAACATACAAGTACAACATGGCAGAACGAACATTGGAGGACAAATGACAATCAGCTGAGCTACCCCAGTGCTGGCGTTTCTCAATAGATAGTGGTAACCTCTGAGTATCAAGGTCCCAAGGTCTGCCTCACCCGCAGTATGAGGTCTAGTCACCAATATGGCTATTATCCCACTTCAAGTGGATTAATCCATAAACAATATATGTAGTCTTATTACAATCCCTTAGCCATGATATGCCATGATAGGAGTATTACCATACACTATCAAAGTATACATATGTATTGCCTATGCAATATGTTTCCAAAGTATGAATGTCAAAGTCAAAGCCGGATGTGGTTACATCACATGATAGTCAATAACGATAATGTTCCGGAAGCTGGTACCGGAAGTAAAGTTCCAAAGGTAGTATTATTTCCGGAAATGGTGGACCAGATGTAAAGTTCCTATGGTATCACTCGACTGTCGCAACCCGGATGTGGTGGACCGGATGTAAATTATCCATGGTGAATCAATGGGTTGTAATACCGGAAGTGGTAGACCGGATGTAAAGTTCCGATATAATACAAATGGCGATTATCACGTTGGCTAAGACGCCGGGAAAAGTTTCACACAAGATTGTCATAATCTGTTTTATCCATGACGAAAAATCAATTCAAACACTATCATTTATTAATGAGTATGTCCTATAATATGACTTGTGTAGCCACAATATCAAAGAGAAGGTGACTGGATTTGCAGAAATCTGCAGTTTTATTACCTGCTCAGAATCTCAACCACCAAGACCATTTTTCATTGGATATTTCAGTTTGCCAATCATTGTTCTTGAAATATCAAGCGTAAACCAACCCTATACATAGAGACAGTTCCATCAGTGCTGATCTAGATTGTATAGAATTGAAAAAATTAGAACTAGTTGTTGGTTAAAATGAATTGAAGTTAGATCAGAATTTGAAGACACAATTATAATTAGTACTGTAAAATATGAAACCCCCTTCAAAGCAAGATCAGACATTTTTGCTACATTAAGGCTTGTTATTTCCATAATCAATGCAGTGGGTTCGTTTTCCAATGAGCTCACCATACACGTGGACTTGTTGATTAAAGCCTAGCACAGGTAGGTGTGAAAAAAACAGTAATGCCATGCTGTAATCAAGGTGCCATACATTAGGTGAGATATGGATATTGTCATTTTTGTTAAACCTAAAATGTGTCTTCTTTCGAGCCGATTCCCACCATTAAATACAAGCATAAATAAAATTTAAAAAATAATATTTTCAAGTCTGAGATAATAAAATTATGGTAATTATACCCACTTTTTTTTAGAACAAAAATGCGTATATTGTTTTCGTCACGCGTGTCCGTCCTTCCGTACGTGTGTACGTACGTCCGTACGTCCGTCACGTTTCTTGTAAGTGCAAAAACTTTTTCACCTTAATAACTATGCGCCTGATAATTGGTATGTAGCTTCATTATGATGTGAGGATGCGCAAAGTGAATTCGGATTTTTGATCCGACCTTCCATCATGGATTATCTCCCCCTTTCAGACTTAGCATTTGGGAAAAGTGGGTATATTGCGATGGCGCGCCATCGACTTTGCTCTAGCTAAATGTTAGTTTATAAGGGGGGGGGGAGATAATGTCCGGGGGTGATAATGTCCGGGGGGGATATTGTCCTACCCGTGATTTCCAATAGGGGGGATATTTTCCGCCCTATGATTTTCCACGGGGGGGGGGATATTTTTGGCGGGGGGTATATTTTCTGCCTGTGTCTGTATGGGGGGGATATTGTCCGGGGGGGGGGATATTGTCCGTTCCCCAAATATTCTCTACCCCACCATTTCGAAAAAAAACGACACCCCCCCCCCTCCCTCTCGAAATTTGGAATGTGTGGGGGAGAACGATATTTGGCAAACACCACCTGGCACCACAACCCAGGTGCATGTAACTTTCTTAATTTCAGTTTAAAATTATATTTGTTCTTTTCAAATTGATAGATCTCATTTTAAAGTTAGGGCTAATTCTTCAGACAGAAATAAACATATGATAAAGATGTCATACATGGTTGATTTTCACCAGGATGTTCTGATAAGCCAGGTCCCAATATTCCAGGTGCCATAAATCACCTAATTAGCATTGAAAAGGTGAGATAATCCACAACAAGTGATCCACTGTTTGCCTAGTATATCATAATTGGACCCAAACTGAGTAAAAAAAGAGCTCTGATATCAGGATATGTGCAACAATTGTAACCACATATCATCTTGCTCATTGATGCATTCTGATCAGAGCCTACACTGTCTGTCTATGAAGTAGCATTACTTCTTCACATTATCATATTACACCAAGCATATGTATTGTGATACTATCCCCACTAACAATACTTTTCAGGCTTTGTTTTATATAGACAAAGAAAGAAATCTACCAATTTCAGGATTTATTTTTGTCATTTCTGGGAGTAATTGAAAGGGGCAGTACAGGATTTTTTTAGGTGGAAATATGATAAAAAATAAAAATGGATTTTCATCATGGCCCTGCATAAAGTGGTCTAATTGAAGATATATGATGGTATTATAACAGCCGTGTCGTTTCCATTTTCATCGATATTGGTACGAACACATCATATTTTGTTAACTTGTTGAACGAAACAGGATAGAAATCATACATGAATCTATATTGGTGAAAATAGATACAACCAAGCCGCCCTAGTATCATCATATATTTTCAATTTGACTACTTTATGCAGGGCTATGATGAAAATCTACTCTCTTTTTTTCTTCATATTTTCCCCCCAAAATCCTGTTATGCCCATTCAAGTCCAATTCCTGTTGATGAAAGCACTGTATCACTATCACCATCAAAATATTCAATCAATCCCCACCCCGAAACGGGGAGATAATCCATGATGGAGGGATCAAAATCTAAATACACATTGCGCATCTACACATCATACCGAAGCTATATACCAAATATCGAGTGTAGGACATAATCCCCCCCGGACATAATCCCCCCCGGACAACATCCCCCCGGACATAATCCCCCCTGTGTGAAATGACTGCTAGGACATAATCCCCCCCGGACATAATCCCCCCGGACATAATCCCCCCTGCAGGATAAAATAAAGCACATAACATAAGTTGTGTCTAGTTTTATGTCTTTTATTAACAGTTTATGACAATATTTAATCCAACAAAATAATTGTTAATCTTTATATGGCAGAATATTTTATGCAGCATAATCACAACTCGATTGTTGTGATATTTTTGTCATTTTTATAATGACTGCTTATTACTAAACATTTTAAACATTACTATTTCCATTGGAGATGATTCTCAAAACATGTTTTTGTCAAGAATTATTGGAACAGTCAGTGTATGACAAATTAAAGAAATGTTACGAAGAGCACATATGTGACATATAGCACATTATGTCCGGGGGGGATTTTGTCATAGGGGGGATTATGTCCGGGGGGGATTATGTCCGGGGGGATTATGTCATAGCAGTCATTTTAAAAAGGGGGAATTATGTCCGGGGGGGGATTTTGTCCTGGGGGATTTTGTCCGCCCTGGTCAAAAAAAGCAGGGGGGGATTATGTCCGTTTGGGGGGGGGGGGGGGGGTTATGTCCGTAAACCTAAATATCAGTATCAGGCGTATAGGTATCGAGGTGAAAGTATTTTTTTTTTTTTTTTTTTTCAATCGTACATTTTTCTGTCATTTACAAAAAGATTAAATGAATGGCAGGATAGAACAAAAACACTTTCTGAAACGAAACAGAGGGTCGAATCGAAAATCACTTTGTTCACATCTAGACGGGAATGCACAAGTTACTATCAGGTCGAGGAAACTCTTCGATTCCCGATCTAAAGAAATTCTCTCGATCTAAAGATTCAACTGTATATCTCTTGATCAAGAGAAACGAAACATTTTTCTCATGTAGGAAAATATCCGCATGCACGATTACAGAAACAATAACACGTTGTAAAATAATTGTCAACAAACATCTCCATTAGATTCATGCGCGTAATGCGCAAATTTAACATTTTCAAACTTTATTTGTTTTAACAAAATAGGCTGTATTTACCATTGACGTGTTCTTCCGAGTCGACGTCATGGTGAGGTCATGTACACTGGAGGAGGGTAATTCTGCGCACATAAGGACTTGAAAACAATCCATGGCAATTGCCGTGCAAAATATTATGTTACAATCGCTCTAACCTCACTAACAGTTCAAGCAACCGTTATGTAGGTCATATTTCAGAGAGTGTAGGACATAACCCCCCCCCCCCGACATAATCCCCCTCATGATGTTTTTGACACGGACAAAATCCCCCCCCCCCCCCCGGACAAAATCGCCCAGTCAAAAATTTCCCAGACCTGACTATTTGCAACTAGTTTGGAAGTTATTGAACATTATTTCAAAATTTGACTTTTATCTTTTATCCTTTTTTGACAGGTCGCACGAAAACAGTCACACACGGATAACGGTTTACCTGGACGATGATTTTTGGGTTCATAAGGAAGGAAACGCAACTCATTTTCATCCAGATTATACGGCAAATACTTGACAGTACAAAATATAGCAATATACACATGTTATAATTAAATAAACATGGATATATTGATGAAATATGAATCAAAATTACGTATGATCAGAGACAAGAAGTTCGAAAGTTATCAGCGCGGAAGTGACGCCTGACCCAACAATGGCGACTGAATTAAAACGTGAGACAGAGCTAAAAAATACGCATGTATACCAGCCCCGGACGGGAAAGTAACTAAATTTAACATTTGGGACATTTTTTATGCTCAGACGCATGTTAATTTCATTAAATCGTGAATTTTATTCGATGACTAGCAATTCCTACACACCTGTCCCCGATTGCGATTGTACTTTCTGCGCATGCGCAGACGTATTTGTCTCTCAATCTTTACGTGACTAGCAAAAATTACATTATACCGGCGCTTTACTGCCAAAAAAACGGCACCAACTAGTGACACTCCGACACGCGTCGCTCACTCATGCACGATGTCCGGCCACACAGCAACGATGTCCATTTGGTTGTACAACACATCTTTGAAAAGTAGAGAACATTTATGATTACGGGTTAAAGAGGAGGTGACTGGCTGCCATCAGTCATCTCCACCTGTGGAACATGTATATAGGGTGCGGTCGCTAGTGTTGGGAGACCATTATTGGTCAGTGGGAGTTGGGGGTAGAGGTTGCAAGTTGTCCATGTCCATGCATATGGTGTCATCGGAATATTGTATGGTACAGAGGGAGGGGTGGGCAATGATATGTATGTTTATTATTACATGGATTCAACTATTTATATGTATTGTCGCAAAGATTGGTTGTCATACTAGTTATACTATGTTATGCTTGGAGATTGGGTTTGCGTTAATTTATTTAGTTTAGCTTTATGTGTTAGCCCCCATGATAATTGTACATATATTGTCTCGTTAAATTCCCAGTACTAATCCTCAGCAAGGCAATCCCTGCCGGAGAGACTTTCCCGGGCCAGTTCTGACCGAGTACTGACCCATTGGGGGGATATCACTTGTCTTATATTTATATTGATAGCCTGATAATATATGTTTCTATTTCTATATCTCGTTCATGTGCAGACCGTATCGTTCGCTTCCAAGTGATGGTCCCGAGTAGGGTGATTTCCCAACCGGAAAGACCGACTGGACCAGTGCCGGTCCAGCACAGTCGCTCAGATTGGTTGTTCTAATAGTTATCATGGTTATATGTTGTTATGTTTGGAGATTGGGTTCTGATTGGGTTGGGCTACCGGGCCCCACCCAATATATGTTAACGTTAACTATGGATTTAATGGGGCCTAGTGTCACGGATGTAACTTAAGGGACTCTCACATATCGGTTGCGGCGCCCGCGCGACTCCTAAAATAGGCCAAAAGGGGCATTTCAACGCGGCGTCCGGCCGGACGCTGCCCGATTTCTACGGGCTCCGCTGAGATTTTTAGGAGTCGCACGGGCGCCGCGGACGTGAAAACCTGACTCCCAAATCTGCGATTTTCCAAGCGCGATTTTAGGTCGCGGCAAGCCCATAGCCCATAGACAAGTCGCTACGGTCCCACCCGGTGGCCTGGCGGAAACCGGCTGGTGATCCGGCGGTCTCCTGAAGATTTTGAAAACAAATATTGGGAAAAAATCCCAACATCAATCGCCAGTCACCCGGCCGGCGTCCTGGCGGAGGCCGGCCGGGCACCGCAAGGAGCCCTACCGATATGTTGACTGATCAGCCGGTGCCCGCCAGATTATCTAGGGGGTCCGACCGACACCCTGGCGTACGCACGGTTTCCACTGCGATCCAATGTGCCACGGGCACCGAACGGACCCCGGCTAATATGTGAGAGCATACGTGGCAGACATGAAATTCGCACGACTCGTCCAAGGGCTCTAAATCCCACGGCGACTCATGCGATTAGACGCCGGATGATATGTGAGAGCCGCTTTAGCTAGGACCAATCCATCGGATTTTATTTTGTTCCTACCCTTAGTACCGGTGCATTCATGTTTTCATGTATTGTCTTTTAAAGTATTATTATGTCTCCCCCATATATGGGGAGACATATTGTTTTTGGCATGGTTGTCCGACTGTCCGTCCGTCCGTCTGCCTGTCACTCTGTCCGTCCGTCACAAACTTTGTGTCGCGCATCTCTCCAAAAGTATTTGAGTTAAGAAATTTTATAGGAATATTTGTCTTTAAGTTGCGCACCGTGGTTTTTAGATGTGGATTCATCCAGTATTCGCAGAGTTATGTCCTTTGACTTATTGAAAAGTGGCGATTCAACTTGTGTCGCACATAACTGAACAACTATTTGAGCTACAGTCATGAAACCTGATAGGAATATTTATCAGCATGTGTAGTTGCGCACCTGGGGCACGTTTAAATAAACTTCGTACGACTAAGATGTTCGTAAGTGCAAATTTAGGATCGTCTGGAAATGTCAATTCATGGATTTACATTTATTGTGCATAGGCTGCATATGCAGATATAAATCCAATAATTGTTTACAAGAAAACAATGTCAATGTGTTAGTGTTAATTAATCATAATTTTGCACATGCGAACATTTTAGTCGTACGAAGTTTAGTGAAACGCCCCCCTGGAGCTTTAGATGCTGATTCATCCAGTATTCGCAGTTATGACCCTTACTTAGTGAAAAGTGGCGATTTGAAACTTGTGTAGCACATAACCGAAAAACTGTTTGAGCTACAGTCATGAAACCTTATAGGAAAGTTTGTCATCATGTGAAGTTGCGCACCTGGGGTTTTAGATGCGGATTCATCCAGTATTCGCAGTTATGGTCCTTTCAGACGCAACTAGTCACCTGTCATAAATGTGCGTTTGTCGGCTAATTATTGTATAAGTTGCATGTCAGCTTTCAATGTCGTGAATAACACGTCGATGAAATTGCGTTGCTAAATTTATGCATCATCTCTCTGGGAGACCCACTAGTAGCGACATAATTCCGTTTGTATATTATAGGAATGAATGGCCTTTTTGTGGAATTTATCGGGGTATAAACTTGGAAAAGTCGCGGGAATACTGGACGAAGGCCGGAAGGCCTCGTCCAGTATTCCCGCGACTTTTCCAAGTTTATATCCCCGATAAAGTCCAAAAAAATGCCATACATTCCTTATAATTCCAGCATTTGAAATAAATTCATCAAGAAAATGTGTTTATTTTCCGTTTTCTTAAGAATTATTTTAACTGCGCTTCGCGGTTACAGAAAGTAGTTCGGCGTGGGAGTTTACTGGGATATAACTTTTGGACAGAGACTTGCTACGGGCCAATCAAATGTTAGGGAATTGTGTAAATATTTTTATGCTGGAATTATTCATATTAATTACTTGTCTTAGTATTGACTATCGTTTGCGGAATGCAATGCTATAACACACGATGTATGTGCATGAAAAGCAAAATTAACCTAATTGAGCAATGTTAGAACTGAATGTAATTGATGACGTAGTTGGTGACGTAATGTCCAGTAAAACAAGTTTGGCACGTGCCTACTAATCGCGAGCATATCAGTGAAATGCCGGAGAGAAATTTGAATCGGACCAAGTTTAAAGAACGTTCGATTCCGTCCGATTCCAATTTCTCTGCAGAATACTAAATAAGTAATGCTGCCAAATTTTGTATTGGCGGACTCGTTGTGTTAACAGCTGGAACATGGTCATCATAAAAAGGAAGAAACCGCAGTCGTATTGACGACACATAAGACTTACCTGAGATATCTTGGGCGACTCCATTACTCCAGACAAAACAAGTAGTAGTAAGGGAGTCAAAATGATATCACCTACCGTGATATCATTTATAACCCTCTATAATACCCCCACCACCCCCGAAAATCAAAAAATTGGTTAACGAGGAAAATTGGGTCTCCAGACAGCAAATTTATGAATTTTTGGAGAAATTAATTTTGAAAAGAGGGAGTCCCAATTATATTGGTAATTGACTTTTGAAAGTATATATTGGTGTCATAAATACATCATGTTTTTTTTCAAGTACAATTGAACAGAAAAAACGAGTACCAATATTATTAGAGAAAATGTATAATACTATACTATTTGAATTGAAAATTTTTAATGACTGTGTTGAAGAAGTTTACGAAGCTTACGGGGGTTATAATCCTGTATATAAATTCTATATAATGAGAACACTAGGCGATATCGAATACATGAAATACCAGCGTAATTTATTACGCTCCGATAAAAACGTTACATTTACAATATTATACCGGCAATTATGTCAACTATACAAGAGGCAAATACAAACATTAAGACGGATAATGCGTATCGGATATGACACTAAGGCGTATTACATAACAAATTTAAAACCCAACGATTCGTTTACGAATGTACATTTCTACGATATCGTTTATAAATTTATGTTGTAATCACAACACCAACCAGACGACAATGTTCCAATTACACGCGTTATGAAAATGTAAATTAGGTGTCCCACCTTACACGTATATTAAGTGTCCATTTATATAGAGGTTTACACGATTACGTCTTCCGGGATGGAAAATAAACACACTGTAATATATATTACACACACGGCTATTTATAGCCTTATCGATGGTAATGTAAACGGGCTATCGATTTACACAGGTGGTGTACACAGTTTATAAACACTTAGTGAGGGTTATATAGTTCACGAATTTCCGGGATGTTTCGTTATTTAATTAATTTTAATAAAAATATTTATAATTTAAAGCTGAACACCCCCTATTATATAGAAAATAATAATTAATAATAATATATATAATATTAATAATAACAATTTTCTTTTATTTCACCAGCAAAGTTAAGTTTATATACGAGAAATAAACACAGTTCGGTGTCGGGACGCCGGCATTAATATCTCAACAGTGAGATAAGTTTCGCCACATGTACTTCACTCTGGCCGCTCTGCACATTATAGCGGATGAAGGTAACGATGAGGTGGGGTCCGCGGCATCGGTCCAATGATGGGGTGTAGGAGATGTGAGTGTAACACACCTCGCTAAGCCGAAAAAATAAAAAATATTAGAAGAAATTTAAGTGAAGGCTTAGCGGGGTGGACCCAGAAGGGTTTTTCTGGCGCGGGTTCGAGCCTCGGTGGAACCTAAAACTTTTTTTCTTTTTTTTTCTTTTTAAATTGTTAATAATTTTCCTAAAATTGATTAATAAATTGTTTACTGCACCAATATAATTAATTTTATAATTTTCTTTAAATTAATTATAAAATTAATTATTTTATAAAATATCACAATGGTGCTGTAACATTTCTTCCGACTTTATCTCCAAATGTTTCCCTAAAGTTATCCCAATCAGTACACTCAATTTTGGGCATGGTGGCGCGCGCCTTGATTCTTATATCATTTTTAAATTTTTCATATCTCCCCAATTCTTCCACCACGGATTCAAACTCTAAATTTGATATTTTCTTATCGGCCAACGCTTTGGACACCATAACGTCGATGGTATTTTTTTTCGACCTGGCGAGAACAGATATTCTATCATGTTTTCTACATTTTTTCTCGAGTTTTCCACCCGACGCCCTAATTACCATACACAACAACCCAGAAACGGCCGACACCGCACATAAAATCCTCGCTACAGGAACCGTTATAATGGTGGATATAGTTGCAGCTGTCCCCGCCCCACACAACACAGAAACACTCGCTAGAGCCGTGCTAGATGCTTCAGCCATGTTCACCGCGCGTCTATATTTTTTAGCGTTTCTTTTTCTATTTGTATATTCTCTAACTAAAATATCCTGCATAGCGACGATATTATTCAACCTAAAATCTGAACTTCTTTCGTTAATTGTACACAGTGTTCATGGAGTGGTATTGACAATTGGAAGCGTTGATTCGTTCATGATTTTCAATATATTAGTATTTACAAAATAAGTTCAATTAACAATGAGACAATAGTGGAACAACTCTCTGGGTCACCGATTTTCGTAACAAAGTTAATAACACTACTTTGGGAAAGTCTAATTCGATCATCACCTGCGAACGCAACAATCGTCGAACTATCTCCAAAGATTTTAGTGACTCCAACCCCCCGTTCTTCCCCATCTACTACAATATTTACCGCGACCGCGCCCACAGGTTTACCACTAGCATTAACCGAGCAGACCGCCATTCGGATAACTTCACCTGCAGCTGTCATAGTGTATCCCCCACATGTATTACTCGCTTTGGCACCGAACGAATATTCATAGTGCCCCTCAACCAATGGGCCCCGCTTCTCAGCCCAAACTGTTATGACACGTTTTGGCGTTTTCATTGTTCGCACTATTCCGGTAAGCGCATTGGTTGCGTTATATGCCTCAGTACGAATCTTATAAGAGGCCTCCTCAAGTGTTTTGGTCGCGGCTATACGATCATGTTTCAGTTTATCGGAAACTTCGGTTATCTTTCCGTCTAGTTCGGTAAGTGCGCATCATAAGCCTCCGTAATGGTCGCCTGGTGGCCTTCTAGGGCTTTCTCAACACCCGACCGGGCCTCTTTTTGAAATTCGGTTATTTTCCCGTCTAGTTCAGCAACCACCGCTTCTCTGATGAGAGAGTCCTCTGAGCGCAACACCTCATAAGCCTTCGCAAGGGCTGCCTGGTGGTCTTCTCGGGCTTTCTCAATATCCGACCTGCTCTCTTTTCGAAATTTGGTTATTTTCCCGTCTAGTTCGGTAAGTGTCGCTTCTTTGCTGAGAGAGTCCTTTAAGAGCAACGCATCATAAGCCTCCGTAAGGTCCGCCTGGTGGTCTTCTCGGAATTTATCAATCCCCAACCGGGTCTCTTTTTGAAATTCGGTTATTTTTTTGTCTAGTTCAGTAAGTGCCGCTTCTCTGTTGAGAGAGTCCTCTGAGCGCAACGCCCCATAAGCCTCCGCAATGGCCTCCTTGTGGTCTTCTCGGACCCCCTCAACCCCCGACCGGGTCTCTTTCAGAAATTCAGCTATTTTCCCGTCTAGTTCAGTAAGTGTAGCTTCTCTGTTGAGAGAGTCCTCTAAGCGCAACGCATCATAAGCCTCCGCAAGGGCCTCCGCAAGGTTCGACTGGTGGTCTTCTCGGACTTTATCAATACCCGACCGGGTCTCTTTTCGAAATATGGTTATTTTTTTATCTAGTTCGGCAACCGCCGCTTCTTTGCTGAGAGAGTCCTTTAAGCGCAACACCCTATAAGCCTCCGTAAGGTCCGCCTGGTGGTCTTCTCGGGCTTTCTCAATACCCGACGTGGCCTCTTTTAGACATTTGGTTATTTTCCCATCTAGTTCGGTAAGTGTCGCTTGTTTGCTGAGAGAGTCCTTTAAGAGCAACGCATCATAAGCCTCCGTAAGGTCCGCCTTGTGGTCTTCTCGGACTTTATCAATCCCCAACCGGGCCTCTTTTCGAAATTTGGTTATTTTTTCACCTAGTTCGTTTAGTTCCGTTTCTCTGATGAGACAGTCCTCTGAGCGCAACACCTTATAAGCCGCCTGATCTTTCTCAATATCCGTTTGGACTCCCTCAATTTGTGCAGTCGCCGTCAGCACTTCTACTCTAACATCTGATATACTCCTGTGAATCCCGTTTGTGACCTTCGATATAGTTTTATTGATCAGGGCCTTGGTTTTTCCAGTAGTTAAAAAATCGCCCTCTGTCGGGATGAATCCACCTTCTGCCGGTTCCAAATTCTTTGAATTTGTCACCCAATCGGAAGAACTACCTGGTCCGTATATACTCATAATAAAATAAATTATAATATTGGGCACCTATACTCAATTGGAAATTTCGAGAACTACCGAAATCGGTTAATAGTTATTCAACTTTCTCGCTTGATCATCGAGAATAGAGACCGTAAATTCGTGGATATGTCCCGATTCCAAAACTTTCATCTCGGGGTGTGGGAAGTCTAAGGTCACAGTCTCGCTATAGAAACAGTCGCTGGCTTGCACGGTTTTCAGTAATGTGGTGGGAGTGCCGTCTACCGTGTTGTACGATGTGTTCACCCGATCCAGGTGCACCCTGAGAGTTTTCGTGAAGGCGAAGTCCACCGGGTTATCACCGACGTACTCACCCGGGGTAAACACTCCTTTGTTTGAGGAGTATGTCTCTCTAAAACCGAGTTGAATACCCAACCCCAGTGCGACCACTACCTTATTATCAGTGCTGATGGTCATTGTTGCGAGCCCGGTAGCATTCGATACTGTGTGGTTGATTATATCGTCAAGCTCTGAGTTGACAAAATATTTGAGCTGTCTTATTCCCCACAGTCCGTGAGGCAGCTTTACACCTAATTGTTGTCCATCCTTCACATAGTAAAACCCTTCACTCTTCCCCACATTCTGCCATCCAACCGTGAACGTGATTGATCTGAGGCCTACCCCGCGTTTTCCGCAGCAGTTGTCGATTGAATTTTGAAGTTCACAACTCCCTTTTTTAACATTAGTGATAGTAGCAAACATAATAATATCTTTCAATGGATACCAAAGCATTTAGCTTTAATTATAATGCAAAGTACGCGGTCGGAGGTGTATACACTAAAAAGAACACCATTGGTGAGCTTGTGCACCCCACAATAAGAGCTAGTTTGGGCATGGGTTTCGACACAAATTTCACTAACATGTTTGAAAAGTACTGACTTCCTAAAACCATTACACAGGATGTCATAACAAACTGGAACAACAATCTTATGCAGTTCTGGCAGAACCAACTAAATTTTGCCGTGTGGTGTGCCACAACCGGGTGTGGCGTCTCTTTCAGAGACCACATAGCAGACCGTAACAGCATGTTAAGCAGTAGCGTCTACAACTTTCATGTGTATTATACCATTAGGAGGATTCTCAAAGAACTAGGTAACTCCACTACCTCAAGACGACGGGTGGAATCCCATTTCCAACACATACAACCGTAAGGAGTTCAAACGGATATGTGACGAATTTAAAGTTTCAAAAGATTCGGATTGGAGACAGAAAACATTTTCAGACACCGGAGGTTTAGGTACTGTTTATCTCAGTGGTCTAGACTACGGTGCAAGCACGAAGTATGCCACCCCAGATGTAACCTTTGGTTTCTACTATTCAAATCGTGTTGTGAACCCAGTTAGAGGTTATAAAAATTGGACCGCCACCGATTATGTAGTAAATAAAATGACATTCGGGTCTGAAGTTAGTACAAAGAGACAGTGTAATTACGATTACTGCTGGTATAATGCACCAAAAATAGCTCACGTCGATTATATTTTACCAGACGAAAACGTGCAGAAGGGTATAGAAACCTTTATATTGGATGACGGTCTAGGGTTTACACAGGCCGGTGTTACCCGCCTCAACGACTCCATTCGCGTATACGTTTGGGCCATCCTCGGCGCACAGAAGCAAACTCGCAGTTCTATAATAGGAGTCGGAACGGCGTTTGACGCGCAAAAACAGTTATTGGCACTTGTTGAGGACGCCATCTCAGCTAAGGTGGACCTGGAGAAGGCGATCCAGAATTATCAAGACGTTTTGCAGACTGCCAGCACCCCAGTGGACTATGTATTTGGAATAGGTCTTTATATGGCGCCGAGCAATATGATACTACGAGACGACCCGGTTGACGGTTACAATAATCAGATCGTAATCGCCACCGCCAATCAAAAAATCGGTCACAACGGTAACGTGAACGTGGATATCATCAAGCGCACCCCCAACATGATCGGGTTCAACAGTGTTGTAAGTGGAACCGATTTCATAAATCCCCCAAAACACAAAATGGATACACATCCCTCAACACAATCGAACCCAGTACCCCCAATTAGTAAATTGGATGCACCATCGAGTTCCCCCAATCCAATCATCAACAATGTTGAAACACCAATCGAGATTGGAAGCACAACACACGAGGAGGAGAAATTAGCGCTCGTCGTCGCCCTCGTGGCGATCGGACTATTTACGCTTTGGTCTTAGGAACTCTCTGGCGAAAAATAGTAGGAGACCGGCGATCGCCACGATTAAAGCCCAAGCATTCTCGGCGAGCCATCCGACCGTTTTTGATAATATAGATAACAAGAAGGAGAGGAGACCTATCAAACCAGGCAGCGTGGCAGCCACCTTTCCTGCTAATTTAGCCAGGAGACTGGCGAGGGCTTTTAGTTGTTTTTTTATCCACTCCTTGGCTCCGCCGGATGGCGCGGGTGCTGGTGCGGGTGCTGGTGCGGGTGCTGGTGCGGCACCAGCATTGACAGCTACAAATAGAGACGATATAGATAGAATTAGGGTCGATATAATAATGCTGAAAGCTGCGATGATGGTTACTATCGTGACGCCCTTCTCTCTGAACAGAGTGCGAAGACGCTCACCGAGTGTCGTGTCCTCGTGCAGAACCCTCGAGATTGTTTCGCGGCTCAGACTTAATTGGCCGGAAAGTGCCTCACGGTTAGTCGAAGCAGCCTCCAAGCGAGCTTCTCTTTCGTCCCGCAACGACCGCAGGAGTTTGTTGATCCGCTCGTTAGATTCTCTATCGTCACGGACTTCCCCAAGTTTTCTTTCTTCTAGCGCGATATGTTTGTCCAGCGCCGTGAGTTTGGAGAGGTTATTGACCAGTTCGCCCCGAGTTGTTTGCAGAGCCTTATCGAGTCCCAGGAGTTCGCGAAGAGGTAATGGTGGGTCATATATCGTGCCGTTCATTTCGTTGACCGTAGTTTCAATTGTGTGAATACCGTCGGTGGCTATACGAGGGACATCGCTGAGCTCGCTCATTTCTATAGCGGCGGCCGTCTTCGCCAGCGTTTCGTCGGTAGACTGTAGGGTTTTTACCATTTGTTGAGGTAGCTGCGACCGATCATCGATCACTCCATATCGGTTCAAGGAAGAGGCGCCGAGGAACCGGGTCGGGTCGTTCTTGTACGTCAGCAACTTCCAGCTCTTGCCCCATTTAACCCACAGGTCTCCTCTTTTAGTGCTGCGGAACTCCAACGTGGCATTGATGCCGTGTTTAGACACCTCACTCTCCCACCGTTTCACCAGAGAATCCGTTTCCGTGAGAGGCGCCAGCTCATTCTTGGAGATCCCCGCAGGAATATCGGCACCGCCCGCCCATGCCGGAGTTGCGGGTGGGGCCTCCCACATAGGGGCACCAGCAGATGAAGTTCCTGGTGCGTCTGGAACAAACAAAGATGCGCCTGGACCAATCGAAGGCGTATTTCGTGGTGCGCCTGGAACAAACAAAGGTGTATTTTGGGGTGCTGGCGTCTCTATGAAGGTCGTTTCGTCATAGTCATCGATATCATCATCGATGTCATTATCATCGCGGAAATCGTTTCTGCCGATTTCATCCATGTTAATATCGTAATCAGCCATCTTTATAATTTTCTTAAAATTAATTATGTATTAAAGACGAAACCATACGGGTTTAATATAGTTTCACTAAATTATGTCTTCGAGTGAATACGGTCGCAAACTCAATCCATACCGCAGACTGCGTGAGCCCCTCGGGGTAAAAGGCGTGAGACAGAGTGTCGTTATTACGAACAACCCATCGACGATCGACCAGAACCAGCAGCTCTTGGTCCGCTTCCCCAACCTCGGAGCTAACGACGTCATTGAGCCGGGGACTGTTCGCCTCGCTTTCACTATTTCGCTGACGTCGACGGACGCGGACCGAACCGTCGTTCAGAACCTTGGTCGCGCCATAGTCAAGAAGACTATGATAAAGATTTCTGGTAATGAGGTGATGTCGATCGATGACAGCGACGTCTACCATCAAGAGCGCGAAAACGCTGTCTATCAGGGTATTGACACCAGTCGAAATAAGAACGTAACCAAACTTAGAATCGGGGCTGGTAACAAGGCAGATAACGTCGCGAGCGACAACGCGGTCGCGGGCGCTTACGGCAACCGCTTCTACATCCCGCTCGACTTTGAGTTGCTGGAGAGTCACATGCCCTACTATCAGAGCGCTTTGGCTGACCGCCTCGAATACGAACTAACGTTCAACGACTACGGCCGAGTTCTCATAGCCAGCGACATGTTATCGACGTATACGATCGATAATGTTTCGCTGGAGTACGACATGTCACGATGCCCGAACTAGCGCGATTGATCAGAACCCAGTACGCCGGGCGCGTTGCCATACTTTACGACCGAGTTATTCGCCATCGCAAGATGACGAAAGACAAAGGCGACACATTGTGGAATATTAACGTCAACGTACCCGCCCGCTCGATGAAAGGTATACTGATGTTGTTCGAGGATGCTCGGTTCGCGTTCGGTGCTAGAAAAACCGACAAATTCTATAACCCCAAAATCACGAAGGTAGAGGTGACGATCGAGGGAGTACCCAATCAACTCTACAGCGCGGGTCTTCGCGCGCACCAGCAGTGGGACGAAGTAAGAAAGCAGTTTGCTGCCGGCTCTAAGCGCTCTCCGGAGGTTGCAGCAGTTGCCAAAGACCTGCATCTCTCGGCCGTCTCCCTCGCGGAGTTCCTGAATACCAAATACGCGTTATGGCTAGACATGCGAGCCAGCGACGACGACCAAATACACGGCAACGGACGCCAAGTTGAGAACGCTAGCGAGGGTGTGACGATCCAGATAACCAAAGAGGCGGACGGAGCCGGGCCATTGAACGTGTACTTATATATAATTACAGACGCACAACTCAACATCGAAGATGGTCGATACGTCTCAGCACTGTACTAAATCTAACGATTTATTAATTAATTTTAAGAAAATTAGCAATCATTCTAACGATTTATTAATTAATAAATTTGAAAAAATTAAGAAAATTAGCAATCAATACCAATTCACGATTGGAGATGCCCACTCTGCCATAATATCTGGGCAGACAGGATGTGGAAAAAAGGTTTTCATCCTAGACTTGCTCGAGGGCTCCTACCGCGATGCCTTTCGTCATATTGTGATCCTGTGTCCCACTGTGCGGCACAACGATACTTATCAGCGGCGCCCGTGGATATGGACCGACCCTGAGGTATACGTTATTGACCCCGGTGATAGGCTTCACGATTGGCTGCGTGGTTTATACCAAAAATTCCAGGGTGAGCACACCCTATACGTGATTGATGATTGCTCGGCCAAGGCGGCGATGATGACCAAAAAGAAGGACATGCTCTCCGAGCTCGCATTTTTTGGCCGCCATGCTAGGCAAAGAGTATGGATATCCACTCAAAAGTACAACGCCGTCCTCAAGGATCTGCGCGAGCAAACGAAATGGGTTGCCCTCTTTCACTGCAAGGACCGAGACTCATTCGATGACTGTCTTCGAGAGAATGACGTTATCCCAACGCGCGAGGAGCGCCTGGAGGTTCGACATATGCTTTCGGAAACTAAGCACGCCAAGCTTTTGCTAAAGACTGATCAACTAACTGCTTACGAAGTTATCAATTAATTAATAATTAATTAGCAATTACTTAACGCTCGTTTAGTAACTGCCGTGTAAATGCTTAACAATGCTTAGCAATTGCTGAACAAATGCTGAACAATGCTGAACAAATGCTTAACAAATGTTGAACAAATGCTGAACAATGGTTAACAATGTTAACAATTTGGTGCTCCGCTGCGAGCTTTGTTGCGAGCATAATGGTGATCATAAGTATCGGGTGGTGCGCTTGGCAATATGTTAAAGTGATGAGACTTGTTAGAATAGTTAAATTAATTTTAAGAAAAAAGAAATGCGACGAACTTCTCGATCAGCTAATGGAAGAAACCTCAACTCCGACTGCCAACATCCTGAAAGATAATGATCCGACAGAGCAATCGGAATCAACTCCAACTCCAACGGCGGTTGGTATTGGGTTGAGTGCAACGACTCCGAATGAAAATGAAAATGCGGCGCGACGAGAGCGGCTAGCTGCGCTGGTTGCTGGGGGACAATCGGAGCATTATCTCGGTAGGCGTCTCTCAATTTTTCAGGTGGATAAGATGTCAGATGCGGAGATCGATAAAATGTATGCGCGATACGAATCTAGGTTAGGTGCGGAGATGACAAAAACTCTTGGATCGGCGGCTATTCATTTGTACGCAACCGATTGCTCCAACCCAATCGAACCCGAGTGTTACTCCGCCACTGGATGACATACCGCATATAAAAAATCCCAAATGACAGGCAGCTGGGCGGGCGGCGGCTACGAAACACCACTCGCGATTGGATGCGCCCCATTTAAACATTGATCGCGACCCCTTTTATATGCAATAATTATAATGGCTGAACAAGATGGTAAAATGTTAGTGAATGCGCTTTATCACGCCGTGGTGATATCGGGTTTCAGAATCGGGTATGCTCGACTATCAAAGATGGCCCTAGGAGGATCCGCTCCCAAATTGGACTTTACTGCCAGAGACGTAGGGCTCGCGACCTTAGATGTAGCGGCCGCAGTTTGGACCCGAGATTATCTAGTTAAAGCTGGAATTCTACCAGTTAATATGTGGAAATAAATGGCTTCAATCGCAGTAATAGTAGGTGGTGCGCTTGTAAACGCATTGGCGTTCAGCGGTAGCAACTTTATATTCTCTAAAATGAGAAGCTCGAACGTGGATGAGGAGCGTAAGCGTCACGATTTAGCTGTAGAACAACTCAATAGCGCAAAGGAAGCGTGGTCGAAAAAACGAACCGCCCATCTTGACTGGGTCAATGAAGAGCTTCGCCGCGAAAATCACGCCGCACAAACTTTTCAGAACGTTGAAGAAGCCAACCGCGAGTACGAGCTGGCATATCCGCGGAAAAGTCTCGCGCCGCTGGATCGTGAGCCACAACTTTCAGATTTCTATGTACCGTCAGAGCCCCAAAAAGACCGCGAGATCGCGTTCATCGTCGTGGGATGGGTGTGGTGGTGGGTCTCGTCGGCTACTATATTCAATCGAGATTTTAAATTAATTATTTTAAATAACTTTTTTTATAAATATATATATATAGAACGATGTCAGTTGACGAACTTTATTTTGCTATGATTGATGTAGGCTACACTGCCCTTAAACACCGCATAGCTGGTGCAAGGGTATGATTCGTCTGGCCCGAGATTCTCTCGAGACGTGGCGGGAGGACGAAAAAGCGGCCACCCTTTTCGCAAAGCGGATGTTAGATTCCTCCACCAATCCTGGGGGATTAGATTTTCCCAACTTCCTTCAGAACTTAACCCCCAATCGCGATTGTACTTCCAACAAAGGTTTATTATTATCGACGCAGTTACCGGACGATCTGGCGAGGGCATGTTGGAGATTGTCCGATATATTAGAATACATCGCATACGATGAACACGCGCAAACTTAATACCAAACTATCGGTTCGCATAACGCGCAAGCTAGCGAACGCGTACTACAGCCCCCGCGGCTACTGGAAGGGACTCGCGGCCATCAAGAACCTCGCGGCGGCGACCAAGGTTTCAGAAAACGCTTTCAAGGAATGGCTCAAGAAGCAGGCCATCTGGCAGATCTATTTACCCGCGCCTCACAATATTCCGCGCCCGAAATTCGACGTGCCGGTACCGAACCAAGTTCAACAAGCAGATCTCCTGTTTCTCCCTCACGATCGCGTCGGTCGTAAGACGTACAAGTACGCACTGACAATCGTTGACGTAGCGAGTCGTTATAAGGGGGCTGAGCCGTTGGCCACTAAAGAGTCTAAGGAGGTGGCCGAGGCTCTCTCCCGAATATATAAGAGGAGTCCTCTCAAATGGCCGAATCTTCTCCAGGTCGATCCCGGCCGCGAGTTCATGGGCGCGGTCTCTCATCTATTGTCTAAGCACGAAGTTTCTATCAGACGCGGCCGCGTCAACATCCACCGGGACCAGGGGAGGGGATCGTGGAGCGCTTCAATCGAACCTTGGCTGAGAGACTGTTCGGACACCAATACGCTAAACAACTTGTAGACCCTCATTCGCGATCGACCGAGTGTGTGGCCAGACTGCCCGCCGTGGTCTCCGCACTGAACGGAGAGGTGACCAGATTGATAGGTAAGAAGCCTGTAGATGCTATCAAGTTTAAAAGGGTGACGAGCGAGCCCTCTGTCGTCTCGCGCGGGCGACCCGTTGGTTTAGAGGAGCAACGGCTTCCATCAGATATTGACGTCCGGTACCTCTATCAACCGGGAGAGCTCGAAGGTGGCAGCCGCCGCGCGACTGATCCCGTGTGGTCTCTCAATGTATATCATCTAGATCGATATATTACCAAGCCCGATGAGCCCGTGCTCTACTATTTGGATGATGGGCCATCTCGAGGGTTTGTTCGCTAAGAACTTCTTACGGTGCCTTCTGACACCCAGCTACCCCCGGATCGTCAGAGTCTTTAGATTGCTAATTTTCTTATTTTTTTCAAAATTATTAAATAAATCATTAGAGAGGTTCTGTATGTATTCCGTCTGGTAACACACGTCTTTTATCGTAGTATGCCGAGAGTCCTAATTTTTGATGACAGTACGTTTTCATAACGCCGCCTTTCATTTTAAATCCTCTATTTTGTGCTTCATCTATAATGTTTTTTCCATCTTCTGTAGTTTCACTTAGTACTCGTTTATATCTATCCCAATTTAAATTGTTGGTTCTCTTGGACATTCCTTTCGCAGAGTTTTTATTAATTTTAATTTGTTCCAAATTATCTTTAGTGAAATTAAATTTTTCTACAAAATAACACTTACTAGATAACGCTATCGCCCTATCTCCGCTAAATTCCATTTTGAAAAGTCCGGGCTCTCTTTCGCTCCATTTATCCCAAGCCAACCATTTCTTTTTTTCTTTTTCAAACCCGTCTAGTAAGTTAGGTCTAATCAATTCCTCTATCGTTTTTCCACTAACTCCTATATACATACTATCTGTATCCATCTGTATTAATTCAAAGTCTTCTCTTTTTACGTATTTGTCTAGAAATTCGTAGTAAAATTCCAACATTCTCAATTTAGCTAGTTGATAAACCGCTATTCCACAATGGAATGGTCTCTTTACCGCACACCTGGGTTTTCTTGAAGATATTTCGTACGCATCTCCTATCTCTTCCAAATCGTCAAAGAATGCAGATCTTAATGCTTTGTCAACACAGGTTTCGTTTTGCGTATATGTCGTATTTAAATGTCTCTCCGTTGCCTCTATCATTTTTCCACAACACGAATTTCCTAATAATTTCATTATGTCGGCTACTGGTTTTTCTTATTTGGTTCTACATCACCCGTTCGTCTTGCGGCTGTAACTTCTTTTGCGAACCATTCGAATGGTTTTCCGCTAATATAATCTATAACACGATGAACTCCAGTTATTTCTAGGCCGTGTTTTAAATACCATTTCAACAGTGGCGCGTACAGCAATACTTTAGTGGCGGTCATAGATCCCACCAATTTTTGTCCATCTCCTCTTGTTCGGCCAGTATCTTTTAAATATGTTAACATGTGTGTGGGAACTTCATCAACCTCTACTTCTCTGTTTATAAATATTGGGGACATTTCAGAAAACTAATCTTTTAAGTTGTGTGGAACTTCTATATCCACCTCCGCAAACCCAAACCAGTCTCCAGATAAAACTCTTTTACAAAACTTTTTAATAAATTTAGGGTTATGTTGGGTATCTATATGGTGTATAGTTTCTCTCCCACACGGCATCTCTTTATTTAACGTAGATGAATATAACGCGTCTGCATCGTACACCAAAACAGCCTTGCAAGGTTTGGAACCCACTCTAATATTTGAAACACCAGCTTCTGCATATCGTGTAAATACTATTGATGGACCACCAACTAGAGCGTCCTTCATCATTTCGTATGTTTCTTCTTTTGGTGCATATAGAGCATCCTCCGGTATAATCGTCTTTGAAGATTTTTGTTCTTTAATGGTTCCTCTCAATAAATATTGTATAGCTACTCCAGGTAGTGTTACCGCATCTTTGAAAATATCCACACCTCTGTGTTTATAAAATTCACACATTTTTTCCACCGCTTCTAGGAACGGTGCTACATCTATATCGTTATAATATTTCAACCAATCTCTGAAGGTTTTCATATTATTTTCTTCGAAAATTCTACGACATTTACTTAATTCTGTTTCATCTATTAACATTTTCCCAGATAGTTTGGAATACCAATTCTCTATATCCGGTAGTCCTGGGTAATCCAGTTTGTCTGGAGAATCGAACCACTCATAAGAAAAGAAAGATTTCTGTCCTTTGCATTCGTAGGCTTTTATCCAACTATCGTAACTTACACCGGGTCCTAGATAAAGTATTACATCAAGAAATATAAACTCTGGAATAAATAGAAATATTGTTGCGTTTGCACGTTTTCCGACCATTACTTTCTTTGTTGTTGATGCCAGTTCGCCTACTAGGTATTTCTTTATTAAGTTTATATCATACTTACTGCTGTTAAAACCTATAACCGGTACTTGCTCTATCCACTGTTCGATCTTGGCGATTTGGTTTTTACATAAATGTTCTGTATTAAACCTATATCTTGACCACACTTCTTGTCTTATAGCTTTTCCCCTGACTTTCAAATCTTCTACGAATTTTTCTATAAGTTTTGCGGGATCTTTATCACAAATATGAGTTACTGTTCCTGAGAAATTATCTCCTATGCTAACGCTTACCGGAACGTGCTCGGCTTCGTACTCTAGATTATTACCGAGCATTTCAAATTCTGGTTTGAGATACGCCTCAAAATCGTATACTATCTGATATGGATAAAGAGTAGTTTCGCAACCGATCTTTATGTCTTTACCCGTTCTTTGAAATTCGCATTCCCACATAACTACTAGGTTGAATTCTTTGCTTCTTCTAATAAATGTATCTCTTCTCATAGTGGATGCGCGTTCTTCTTTTCTATGCTTTGCATGAATCTCACACCCGTGCCAGTAACAGCCGTGATATTGATATACGGTATTGGTTTCTGGACAGTATCCATCTACTGGAGCTCCTAAAATCCATCTTTCACCCCCGTGTCCACACTGTTCGTGGTGAATGTGAATTCCCTCGCGCTTTTCCACAGAGTACATCCAATCGATCGCCCCATAACTGTTAGAACTTTTTGGGTAGAACGCTTTCTCGAACGACGAACGCGGGCGCTCTAAATAATTACCATCACATACTACTTTTGTCTCACCTTTCATACATTTTGGTCCGTGTCCCTTCATATTACTCGCTTTCGTGAATTTCTGCTTGCAATTATCGCAGGCGTAAATTTTGGATAGGTTTTTAAGTTTTTTTTATCAGAAATGCGTGATTTTTAAACAGTCCTATTGTCATTGGTTTATTACCTATTGCCTTATAGTGCGCTGGTACCTTTTTCAACCACCATACGTTACATTCGGTGGGTTGATATACTTCTATACCGATATTAAAAAACTCTTCAACCTTTTTCAGATCTGAAAAAGGAATTGGTGAAACCACATTACTACCAAAATATTGCTTACTAAGTTCTTTCGCCTTTTCTGTACATCTGTCGGGTCTTTTATCTGTCATATGCATAGCTAGACACCTGAACAGACAAAAAAGGTCGTCATTATACTTATCTAAAGAATACATACCTTTTTTATTCTTCAGCCATTCTGGAAGTTCTCCTCCTGCTGCTTCTTTGGATTGTAGTCCCAAATCTATTCCCGTACTACCCTGTATTAGCTTTACGAAAACCTCTACCCATCTTACAAACTTCCACTTTGTATTCGGTCTGTCTATTTCATCGGACATTATTCGTGTTTGCTCCTTATCTGACAGCCATTTTTTAACGGTTTTCATTGATGATAGTGGTTCGCTACCACCGAGATTTTTGTGCATTATTATAGTTACAGGTTTTCCATTTTTAGTTTCCTCCATATGTTCTAGCTTGTAAGAATATGAATATCTCAAATAAAAATTGGTTGTTAGATACGGAGCGAGTTTCTCGGACATGCGTTCAGACTCGTTAGTGTTAATGTTTTTACGAAAGGATAATGTAACTACCCGTCTTCCATTTTCTACCTTTTCCAATGTTTCATCGTGAGCCCCCAATATTTCTTCACCTTTTTCCACTATCGCGCGAACGAGAGATTTTTTATTATTATTTTGTATTGGGCCACCTGTGTGTCTAATTTGAGACAAATTATTGGTGCTTGAAGGTTTTATTACACTAGCCCTTAGCTCCGCAATACTTTATTTTTGAATTCTGTTACCAACTTCTTCCGCTAGTGAGAGGTTTTTAAATGCCCCTCTTTTATAGGCGCGGGTAAACCGCTTCATAAACGCCTCATTCTTTGTGGTATTTATCAGCTTTGGCAACCCCCTAACTCTCAACCGTGTACTATAAGTAATCTCTAGAGATTCGGCTTCTCTTCTCAAACTTTCTATTTCTGCTCTAGTTTCTGGCGTTATCATATTTTCTGTATTATACATTTGTATATATACTTTTGTATAACCTATACAATTTATCTGTTCAATTGGACGTCAAAAAATTACATAATGTTTTTTTTCACGTCCAATTGAACAGATAAATTTCATAGGTTATATACATATATAATGGAGTGTGTGACTTGTTGTAAGACGTTTACGTGTAAAGACTATCTACGAAGGCATCTAGCGAGACGTAGAAAGTTACCTTGTGTCCCCCCACAATTTCAATGCCCCAGATGCCCTTGTAAATTCGTTAGTGCCCAAACTCTTTGTAGACATAAGCAACTACGCTGTCAGGTGGCTAAAGGTGAACGTGGTAGACTAGAGCTGGTAGAATTAGTTGCTGATCTGCGAAATAAATTAGCTATATCGGAGGAAAAAAATGAGGTGTTGGAATATAAACTATTGTACTTGCATGAATGATTTCGACTTTTTTCAAAAGTCAATTACCAATATAATTGGGACTCCCTCTTTTCAAAATTATTTTCTCCAAAAATTCATAAATTTGCTGTCGGGAGACCCAATTTTCCTCGTTAACAAATTTTTTGATTTTCGGGGGTGGTGGGGGTATTATAGAGGGTTATAAATGATATCACGGTAGGTGGTATCATTTTGACTCCATTACTACTACTAAACAATACACCACGTGAGCCTTGAAACCTTGAAACCAGCTGTTACAATTCATGTTTCTTCTTTTCAATAATAATTTGTGTTATATTTTTTTTTCAGATCATCCATGGGGTCATATATGTTCGCAACACCGATATAAATAAATGTACCGATATAAATAAATGTACCGTTAAATGCTTTTTGATAAACTGCTTTCCTCGCATTTCATCAACATCTGAGAACCAACGCTTTTAATAAACATCACCTATAAGTTAATACAAATAGAGGATCTTACATGAGTGATGATTTAATATGATATTTATTAAACGACTTTATTCCGAATTATTATGATATCAGTTAGCGAGTTTAATACATATCATATTAAATCAACATAAATATTCGACTATATTTATTGCACAACACAATACGTTTAATGTGTAATGACCACACATAGCATGTTTTCTGCACCGGCCTCTTTTGCATAGTTTGCCTATAGTGTATTATGATTTTATTACACCGAGTTATTACACTGTGAAAGTGAAATATATGCAATAAGTGTATTTATATTTCAGCTTGGAACCAGACCGGAGCCACGAAGTTATTATAGGATGACACAGCCAGAGTAATTGAATGTGCCGAATTGATTGTCATTATACTATCAATGTTTTATGATATAAAAGTTAATCAAATGATTGAAATCATTAGAACGAATTTGAATGCGTTAGAACGAAATAATTGAAATCATTAGAACGAATTTGAATGCGTTAGAACGAATGAAAATGCGTTAGAACGAGTTAGAATTCATTATAACGAGATAATCAAATTGGTCACAACATGTGTTTCTATTCTCATGTCCCTTATAACGCTCCGTATGCAGCATCAATTTCAAAATTTCAGTGTGACCGTTGTGTACTGGTCTGGTGACGTAATGGTGCGTTCTAGTAACGTCATGAGACACATGCATTACGTAGGTGTCGGCTTGGCCCCGAAATGGGCATTGTCTACAGTCATTGTCAAACAGCACGTGATGTACGTTTGAACACGGCTGGGAGCGGTGTCAAACAACGGCAGCCATGTAACAATATAACGTTCGACCATGTCCAGCCGTGGGTAAATGTCTGCCGTGGCACGAGGGAACTGTTTGAACCGAAAAGGCCATATACCGCGGTTTCAAACAGTTCAAGAGGGCCACGGCAAACGTTTACCCACGGCTGTACATGGTCGAACGTTATCGTTACATTTCCGTCGGAAATATCGTGTAATTTGAGCATATATGCAGTACGTTCGGTACTTTGATAATCCGTTCCATTCAAACAGCTGATTTAGACATACATGTACATATTCCGGGGCCGTAGTTCACTTCGCATGATGCAGGTGCCCCATCCTCCGCATCAATTTCAAAATGTCAGTGCGACCGTTGTGAACTGGTCTGGTGACGTAATGGTGCGTTCTAGGAACGTCATGAGACAGCATGCACTGTATGTTTGAACACGGATTAGAATCAAAAGTGCTACCCCGCTCCATACCTCTCGCGAAGGTAACAATTTAATCACATCTCTTTAATGTAACGCATGGAATAGATATTTTTGCAATCGGTTACCCGGTTTGTTTAATATGTTAGTTATATAAAACTGTCAAAGCTGTATCAATAAATTATTAATAAATAACATACACATGCAGAAACTGGTTATTTCACCGTGTCAATGTGTTTATCTGACATTTACATGTTGGTCAAATGTTACAGATTCTGTAACATTTGACCAACATCCGCCTAGCGGTTCATGAGATATAGCAATAGCAAGTTGGTAACTGAAGAATGATCGGTTTACCTTTCAGCGGCAATCTTGGATGAACTGATTATACGATTGCAATACAAAAAATCAGGACGCCGACTTTTTTGTTATTGATGAAAATGAAAGTACTTAAAATGAAACATAACTGTAAATGATGATGCATTCACTATTACCCCACGCATTGATTGGCATTATTACACATTTTATATCGGACATAAATTTACACACTGATATCAGGGGCGATAACCGTGTTTCCTTGCAATGTTAATGGGCATTACTATTTATTCTCTGTATTTATTGTTTGGTGCGCAATGCTCAAACTCTAAAATCTGTCGAATACATTATTTTCTTCAGGTGACGCATTTAATTAGTATAACTAATTAAAAGATACCATGCCTCATTTGTATATGAAAATAGCCTGATACCACCGCGAGTCACTATCAGTAAAATATATTTTACTAAATTATTATATCTGTATAGCTGGCGCTTGTAATTGTTAGAACTGTTGGAATAGTGACACAATTATACACTTATTTAATTCCTATAAAGAACATGGTGTGCCTACTGAGTGGGCATGTACATTTCAGGCCTGACCGCTCGGTCGAAACCGAACCCGACTACTGTAGGCGACCCTCATCCTGACCTACTTCGTGTAGGTGTTGCTATTGCAATGACATGTGTCATAGTGTTATGACCTTGTTTGAATATAGGATTATTAATAATTAATAATCAAAATAATTAAAAAAGTAATATTGTTAACTTTTGGTCACCATCTGTGCATCGAACGGGTTTCCCATGTATGTGTGGACCCTAACCATTGTGCATTGTTTATACACATATCTTGGTCTTATTCTGAGTGAATGAAACATTAGGTTATAATATCACAGCAAAATATGATTGCGCAAAGTGCTGGTAGAGCGCTAGTTTTGATCATAGGAAAAAGCAAGCACATATGTGGCGTGGCTCATCATGTTTGTAAGAGATTATTTGACCCAATGGTCTGTTCAGTTAATTATTGCATATGGTGCAACTATTTGCGGTATTAAATCATTATTTATACAATACAAAACAGGGCTATGTGATACTTCTTACAATGTATGTGTATGTAGATACGTGTACGCGCCTACGGCTGCGGTGTCTGGCGATCTGGGATGGATTCCTGCACATGTCCGACAGTGGAAATGTATTGGGAACTATTGGTGTAGGTCTGTCCATATGCACACCGATATAATCAAAATCTAAATTGTTAAATGTTCACTAAATAGTGCTGGTAGAGAATGTCGAAATTAGTCCATTTTAGTGACCACTAATTTTCCTATGTTAAACTTGGCAGATTGTATTAGCGTTGATGCTTTTATTAACAAAGTCACCATTAAAATGCTGTTGTTGAAGCGATGATGATTGGATATGATAATGGATGGCAAGCCCTTATCAACAGAGACAGTAGTGTTAGTGGTGTATACGGCAATAAACTGCATATTTGTCGTACTTACAAACACTCTTTTGTGTATGAGAACTATTTCGGAACCATTTTTGCCAATTAAACATAGACCAGCGTTTCGAAAGTTTCGATTTGGAGTCACATCCATACGGTTAGAAACTGGCAGATGTGAACACCTTCCTGTTAATCAGAGGCTCTGTATATTTTGTAACTAAAACGCCCTTGAAGATGAACTTCATGTAATTTTAAATTGTAGTTTTTAAGAAGATCTTAGGGTTGAATTATTTCAATCGGCTCATACCAAAAATAATAACTTTATGGATTGGAATGATGGAGATAAGTTTTTGTTTCTGTTTTCCAACTGTGATATCATTAATTCAGGTGCAAGAATGTGTGTAGATATTCTTAAGCGAAGGTTCTCATACTTTTACAGAGAATCTGTAAATACTGCAATTGTTTATTTTACACCTTCTGGTTATAACCCATTTAAGCTCGGTAGCATATCTACTGCTAATCAGTTCATTTAAAATATGATTTGTGATGATAGTGATGTTTTAAGCGTTTTCATAATAAGAAGCCTCTGAATATAGACATTGGTTGGTGGTTTATTTCAATCTAGTTTAACTAGTTCTTAGACATGTGTAGACGTTACCCATATGTAAAGCCATATTTACTCGCATAGTAGGTGAGTAGACACCAGTGACACTACACTCGTGTAACTCTTACATGTCACTGGATTTGATAGCTAATAACAGAGTACAGTAGTGGTATGGTATGTGTTGTGTGGTTTTCCAGGTAAAAGTAATACACTGTGCGATTTACTGTGTATCAGGCGGCTATGATGTATTATCTAAACAGACGCATAGTGCACGGGCCAACTGCTATTGAATGAGAGACATTAGCATGTGAAAGTCGAATGGCTGTGTTGAACAACGCTATGGAAACCTTTTGTCAATATGGCAAGATTTACACAAGCGAACCGAAACAGGGCTCTCGGGATGCTACGAGCTGGTGTCCCGCAGTTGCGCGTCAGTTTAATTGCAGCAGACAAACAATAGTATTTCAGCGAATGGGGGATGTGGCAGATCTGCCTAGGTTAGGGCGGCCACGAGTCACAACCCGAAGGCTGGATGTGTACATCAGTGTTCAGCATACCCGCATTCATTTTATGACGTCCTTATAAAGGAGTCATTCTGACAGCAAGCCATCGTCAAGCACGTCTTCAATGGACCAGGGCTGATAGGCGTTGGATACATCACCAGACATTCATGCTGTATCTTAAATGTGTGTGTATAACTAATATGTGACTGTGACGGGAGAAATGGTGCTCACGGGATTTGCGACCAGTGTCGCTCCTGATCAAATAGCACACTCATGTACCCTGATAACGATATGTTATGCTTATTAGAAGCATGATGGGTGTTTCACTGATGGAATGTCGAACAGTGCAAATCCTGAACAAACTGTGCGCATAAACAGGCTGATGGGGATCTACACTGGTCACAAAACACATAAGCCCAATTTATCCAGTCAATGCCACATACATGTATACAGGTGTTAGTAACTACACGTTCATATGAACCTTTCATAAGTATTTGGCAGCGTATAAAGTAAAATAAAGTATTACATGTAAAATTGTCATTGCAAATTCAGTGGGTGGGGAGTATATAGTTAAAACTACTTTGTTTTAACATTGCATCATCTGCTGTAGACATTATGTAATCAGAATATGGGCATTCGCTATATATTGCAAACACTAGTAAGTACAATTACCATTGATACAATTAATAGACACCGAGAGAGATTTGCATAATGAGACATATAGCGTAGTTGTTACCATCACTAAGAAAATGCGAAGCGGACGGACAGACGGACGAACACTCGGACACACTGTATCTGAAGTATGCAAGGATATCTATCAGTAGTTGCATATGCATTTAACACTTTATAAGTAAGTGACAGTGCATAACATAAATGAAATTAATTACATGTAAACTTCCCATTGTAAAATGTGTGGGTGGGGAATTGTGAAAAATACTTTGTTTTCAACATTGTATCATAGACGGCAGACATCAGATAACCGGCATATATACAGTTAACATGTCTAATGAACACTACTAGGTACAATTGAAACGAATAAAATACAAAAGTACCATACTTTTATGGAGTTATTACGGTAGGTGTTTTGCCATTAAAATTCAGCGGGTGGGGTAACAAAACGTGCACAATTATTCGTCTGAATTAGCAGATATTATTTATTTGAACATGATTCCGTTGTATAGTTATGAACACATCAGAAAACATACAAAACTGCCATATCAGTTGTTTTTAATGATAAAAAGCAGTCGATTTGCAATGAAAAAAGTGATTTTTGACAATTGCGAAAAGTCCGAGGGTGGTATACTTCAAAATGGAGCCAAACGTTCATCCAGCGGGTTACAGAGCGCAGACATACGGCATAGAACTCGTAATTGAATGTAGTTTCAGAAAAACTATGTCTGCCAAAATCCCACAGGGGTAGGAGGAAGGTTGCCATTTCTGGCTGACGGCCTAATTTGGCTGTGACTGGAGAAATGGGGTTTGTGTGATTTGTGACTAGCGTTGGTCCTAATCAAAGATAACACTTTCTGTAGTCTAAATATGATCTAGATTGCATGTTAGTGTGTTTTATTGAAAGAATGCCGAAAAGAGCAGATACTGTGCGAATGTACAGGCTGAACTGGATCAACATTGGTCGCAAACGCCCTATAAGCCCCGTTTAAGCTTATTGCACCTTCTCCGTCGCACTGTACAGCGGATGTTGACGTATCGCGTATGGCGAAAACAGAAGCTTGTTATATCTCCTTTAAATCTAAAATTAAATTATGTTTTAATAATCAGTATCATTACATTCCGTGTATATCTCAGTCAGACCCTTTTATGTGTTTAATGTAATGTAATTTAATTTGATTAGTCATATATGTGAATTAGATTCAGCATGTGGTAGCTAACTTTCAAGTTACGTGCCAACATTGTACAGGTATCCGCCATTAATATGTTGGTGACTTACAATGTATGTGTGTTTATTAAAGTCTCATCAATGTACATATCACAAGATATTACTACATAAAACAGTAAAACAGTACATTGTCATTCTGAATAAGAATTATAAGAGACTAGTCATATACATGCGACAACATATATATGAGCCACTCATCTACTTGTCACTAATATTTTGAACATGCAACTATTTGTAAAAATGTAATAAACCAATGGAGTTGCACTTGTCAATGCGCTTTTCCTGTAGCCGATTTCACCAACATTGCAAAGTATCCTTTTCTAGCAAAGTATACTTTGAGGGAGTAATCATTTATTTTTCCTGAAATGCATTATATCATATAGAACTAAAGACTGCATATATTTGATGATTAAAAGTATGCAGAATTATCATACTGAATGTATTACATTATCACAGCCAGAATGGCTGTGATAATGTAGTAAAGTCAGTATAATAAAAAATAATAAATTTATCCTAAAATTGAATATTTCTCCCTCAAATTATACTCTGCTAGATAAGTATACTTTGCAATGTTGGTGAAATAGGCTAAAGGTTATAACAATCAGTGACAACGACAACTGGTGTTGCGTTTATTGCTTGTTTGCGTCTCTCCTGCATAGCTATCGTTAATCCTGACTGTTTTGGGATTAATCTGCTGTCTAAGAAAGTATTAAAACCATTTGAATAAACCACATACGGAGATATACATGTATTTACAAAGGCAGTATGTTATGAAATGTTTGTAAAATTATATAATCTCAAATCAGATTTAAAATTAACTGATTAACAGTAACTGTGCAGGTGAGCGTAAAAGTAGTTAATCTGAAATATAAATCGATAGTTGCATTATATACACATGTAAAAGGAATACAAGCTAATTAAGTGTAAAGAAATAGCGCCCTCCTATTTAAAATCGCATAACAGGTTTTGGCACATAGACATATGATTTCATTGGATGTGAACATTAAAACAAATTTATCCTGATCTGACAACTGAGTAAAATTATCACATATTGCATTTGCCTTCATGATTAATTCCATTCGTAAATCATCATATAGGTTACAGTGAAATAAACAGTGGTACTCATCCTCAACTTCAGTGTTGCTGAATGCAGAGTCGGTCACATAATTGACAAGTTTACATAATGACCTGTTTCGAGTCTTATAGGTGCAACACCACACCGACATTTACAGAATGCAGATCTGTGTCTATTTGAAATAATCATTTGACAGTACTACTCTGTACCGAAGTCACGTTTGATCAACTTCTATTTCCGCAATGTATTGCCATCAGCACCTCGTCTACTGTTCAATCGATTTATGCATGTTTTCCATTCATTTATAATGTACGCAATATGTGGACATACACCACCGCCTGCGCTAATCTTTCCAACATTTGTCAATTTCTTTATTACAAAATACTTGAATATTGTGCTTGAAAGAAAGCAGCCTGATTTGCTGAGCCTGAGCAGAGCGCTACAGCTCAGGCACAGCCAATCAAACTGCTTGATTGCGAGTTCATATTGCCAATATATGTTTTGAGAAACGATGACATATGGACAAGATTAGCGCAGGCGGTGGTGTACCCTGTTGATCATGCTAATTCACAAATATACGCGCAGTTCAAGACTCTGTGATAAATACAAGTATGTACACAACCGCCTGCATTAATCTTGCCCAGATTCAGTATAAACGTTTTTGAACAACTATTGGCAATTTCAACTCGCAATCAAGCAGTTTGATTGGCTGAGCCTGAGCTGTAGCACATCTCAGACTCAGACAATCAAGCTGTTTGACTTCAAACACAGTATTCAAGTATTTTGAAATAACGCGTATCCTATCCTATATGTTTCTGCGACTCTACACGTTCAATTTGAAATGAAGTTGTACCGCAATTTTGACGCACACTGTACCTGCTGCATGTTGAACATCTATTTTTGCCAAGTACGCACCGCACTTTCCAGATGCGAAGATATCACTCCGAGGGTCCGTTTGCAAACAAGTAGTCAGCATTGATAATATATTACCAGTTCGGTTTCAAAATTCAATAATACAGATGAAAATGCGCTGGTATTGCATATATCTGTTCGCTGTTGTTAATGTAATCGGAAACGGAATCTGTGATTTTGTTGGTGATATGGATAGCAGTGACGTCATTGCCGTTAAAACGAGGCTGGAAGATGAGAAGTCTAAACGTCTGCTACTGGAGAATGACGTCGAGATGTTGATGTTCAAGGTGGCGAGACTGGAAAGGGGGAATGTAGGCACTCCAGGTAGGTGTGAGCTGCAGGTTAGGGGAATGAAGTAACACAAACAGTGGAATACTCTCACACATAAAACTTTCTAAGGTCAACTTCGTGTCCCTTATATGTGGCTGTGACTGGAGATATGTGGCTTATGGGATTTGTGATCAGTGTAGCCCCTGATCGAATAGCACACTCCTGTAGCCTGATAATTATCTATATTGCTTGTTCGAATGATGGCGGGTGTTTCCTTGATGGAATGGCGGACAGTGCAGGCTGATATGCATCTACAGTGGTCGCAAAACTCATACAGTGGGGTCAGCGTGTAAGTGCACACACGAACGAACACGACAGGTGTGCACTAACAGGTTCCCCAACCTGTCGTGTTCGTTCGTGTGTGCACTTACACGCTGACCCCATTGATGGAACCAACCTGTCGTGTTCGTTCGTGTGTGCACTTACACGCTGACCCCACTGTAAGTACCATTTCTCCAGTCACAGCCACATAGCAGTCATCTGATACTGAAGTACACAAAACGATACCTGAATAACAGAATACCATACCACGTTTGATATCACGTTTATCACGTGTATTTTGATATCAAGTTTATTAGGCTCGGTTCGGAAACGAGTATGAATTCCTTGACACGTTCAGCCTCAGAAGTTTTACGACGTTTCCTGGATAAAATTGATATCTAAATAAACTAGCATGGTGGTATCTATGTCAAGTCAAATGAGTATATAGTGATTGAGCCATAAGGTGTGGGGGGGGGGGTGCATATCATTTCTGCGTGATACAAATTGATAAGTCTTAGTTTAAAGTGTTTAAAGTGTTTACCCCTATAAGTTGACACCACTAACAGCAACATTTTCTGCTCGTATCATATTTTGCGAACGTTCAAATAAAACTGCCGCAAAACCGCATGTACACATTGTAAAACGTACTGAACACATTCCATTCGGTATTTGTGATTTACATACAATCGAACTTGAAAAATTTCATCCAAAATGGCCGCCAAAATCCAATATGGCCGCCAATACACCACTATATTACCCCACCGCATTAAACTATATACAAAACTATACTATTTGAGCAGTTCTTGGGTTATTCGTGTTGGATTATATTTTAGAAGTGAAGTACAAGCTTTTGCTATTTCAATAGATGTTTATTGCTTGAGAAATTGTGTATATGAATCCAAAATCGCCACCAACAATCACAATCTCCGTTCATTTGCCATCGTGTCTATTGTATTACATCATTTAACATTTCAAATACATACTTATATACTATCATATGTACATATTAAATGGCCATAGCAATAGAAAAACATGCTTGGATAAATATTTATTTTACAAAAATCCAAGATGGCCGCCAAATATCACGATTCCCATCAATTTCAATTGTGTTATCTAGTTGATGGCATTAAGCATTTTAAAAAAGTAAACAGTATTACATTGACATAGTAAAACAAATGTAAAACATACTGGTACATGGATAAATGTCTAGTTTACCAAAACCTAAAATTGCCGCCATCAGTTCACATTGTACCGTAACAATGTATTAGTATGCACTATTTAATATTAAATAAGACGGTTACCGTAGTGTTTATATTTCTGTTTAGACACGGTTTATAATTTGCAAATTATTATAATATAAGTATGGTCTTTGTATGAAACAGACATAACCACTTTATTACTTTAGTGTTGGTATAAATGAATTCCCAAAGCAGTTAACTGCACAAAATAAGGGGTTTGACTTTGACATCATGATGCAAAGGTCCCCTTTGGTATAGAAGTTCCTTAGGACCATAGAACGTTTTTTATCCAAAGACACACGCTCTATCTCATATTCAAGATGGCTGCCAGCGGCCATATTGAAATTATGGCCGACGATATATAAGTTGAGCTAAATTTTAATTAAAATTATGATTCCTATTTCTAGTGTTGTATGCTAGATTCTAACAATCATGCAGAAATGAATATCAAATACAATAGTTATATCTAAATTCCAAGATGGCCGGCGGCGGCCATATTGGAAAAATAATCCACAGTACACATGTTCAGCTAAATTTCAATAAAAGTAATGATTTACATTTCTTCTGTTATATACAAGGTTCTAAGGGACATGGAGGAATGAATATCTAAAATGGAATTTGTGCATGTCAAATTCAAGATGGCCGCCGATGGCCATATTATAAGTTATTGTGATTCTACACAGGCTATATGGTGTAATATTGCCCGTCTGGAGATATGTTCACCCGAGGCGATAGCCGAGGATGAAAATACCTTCAGACGGGCAATATTACACCATATAGCCTGTGTATAATCACAATAACGTATTTGTCATACCGCAGATCCGTTATTTGGCCGTATAAACATATCTCTTCTTTTGATCTTTGCGTTTTTTCAGGAAGAAAAATAATCCGAGATTCGATTTTCTACCGTCAGTCTTAATATAAAGGCGTAAATGAACATTTTGTGTTTTATTAAACGAAAAAAGAATAAATATGGAGTAAGAAATCCATCGAAAACGACTTTATGACAGTTTTTTTATATCGTGTAATTTAATTTATATTCCACTGCTCTATCGATCTGCTCTCCCTTTGGCGCCTCTAGCAGAATGCGACTGGTTCCCAAATATCGCTGTCATTGCTACGCCGCGTTTCGTGCGTGGAACCCATAGTTTGTGACCTAAATATAGCGTGTCACGAAGCCAAGTGTGTTGAGATTTGAAAACACTAAACGGGTTGTTTTGGCTAATTTTTCGCTCATATTTTGATGAGCGAAGAATATTTATGGAAAAATAAACAATACAGACTGGTTTTGAGTGTACAATTTGTTACTTTTATTGATCAATTCGGGGTTTTATTGTGTTTAGTGAGGAATACAATTCGCAATCATAAGACGCTTGCAAAATGTGTCTTCATTGGACGCGAGGCGCCGGAGGGGAATCGCAATTCCTCTATGTCCCACGGCCTTGGCAGGTCATATAATATATATGACCAGGCAAGCTAGCCAATCAAAAGCCGAGAAACTTATCTGCGGTATGACAATGGTAAATATTGCTGATAGCTACATTGGAAAATTTTCTTATCACAAACAAGTTGTTACAAGTTGTTTGTGTTGCTTTTCTCAATTCGCAAATTAATTCATCCAATGCATGTTATGGCCCCTGTAGTGTGCATTTACATGCTTATTCCTCAATGCTACTCATGTGGCTTTTAACAAGATATGACAGGCAGTGTTTTTGGAAAACAGTGTATGGCGCCTGTGTCCGGTATGGTTACAACTGTACGTGTAGTGGTCAGGGACGCGAGAGATCAGTTTCACTGGAACACTGTGGTGGCAATTGATGAGGGCGGAATCAAATATAAGTGTAGCTAAATAGCAATACAAGTAATAATTTAAATTTCTTCTGTTATATTCAAGTTGAAAAGGGTCATGGAGGAATGAAAGTCTAATACAGATAGCTAGGGGTCAAGGGGGTCCACCTGTCATGGGATGCTGTAAAAGGTTGTGTGGTATCAATGTGTTCAGTAGACCTTCACAAACAACTTCCAGGTGCACAACCCGAAAAATGTACTACTGGAAAAAATATACAACCGTTTTCAAGATGGCCGCCGTCATATTTTAATTTTCTATATTTATTGAATATCGTGGAAGATATAGTCACAAATTTTACTGCAATATTAAGGTTCTTTATGTTATAGAGTTTATTTGATAAATCGATGAATGGAAAACGTCACTGGTAGATACGGAATCCAAGATGGCCGCCAAAATACATGCAGTACATCGTAACATGGCCTGCAAAATGATTGACGACACTTTTTCAATTTATTAATGTGTCAGAGTACACTAATATCATTGTCTTCTATTGGTCTTCTCTAACATATGTAGTTACTGGTGGTGGTGGTGTTGTGATGTGTGAAATGTGTTCTATTTTCAGGTTTGAACGATAATGAATAATCAGCTTATGTCAGACGTGATGGAAGGTGATATAGAGATGGGCGCATCATTCAGTAAACGACAGAAAAAGACAGTTGGCGTCATATATTACAAAATGTGCATCATTTGTCAAATTAATACTGGTAAAGCTTTATACCGGGTACAGCCAGCAACACAAACTAAACTATTGACAGCAATGGAAGCGAGATCAGATGATGTGGCTGTGAGACTAAATGACGAAGATGTGAAATGTGAACAATGGCTGATCAATGAACCAAAATGGCATGACAAATGCAGAAATGTTTATATCAATGAAAAGAGTTACTTGTTGGCAAAGAAAAAGAGATTGAATACACCCACTGTAATTTCTTCATCAACAGACAATGTATCATTCACTTCTGAGCCAGTTTCAACCAGATCGAAAGTACAAACATTTCATGCTAAAACTATGTGTGTCATATGTAATCAGCACTGGTTTAAGGGTAAAGAACCATCTTCTAAAGTTTCGACCCAAAATAGTCAAAAGAGTATATATGATCAGGCTGCACGACTCAATCGACAAGATATTTTACACAGACTTGTCGGCCAAGGAAGTGATATGGTAGCAAATGACATGTGTTACCATTTGTCTTGTATGAATAAGTTTCGTGCCACACGAGTATCGACTGGCAAGTCTGCAGAGCACGAACTATATGATATGGCATTCTCCAAGCTGGTGAGTCAGATAGACAATCCTTTATTTCAACAGGCAAAAGGGTTTTTGATTAAGACATTAAGAGATAGATATAGAACCGTCCTTGAAGAACTTGGTGTAGAAACCGCATCACAATATCGTTCTCATTCCCTCAAAGAGAGGCTAGTTCAATACTATGGCAAACGTGTCAGTATTATGGACCATAGTTACGAAGCAGGTTTCATCTGTGCATCTAACGTTCCAATAGGTGATGCACTCAGCCACCTGACCCAGCTACAGAGAGACCGGTTCAGAGACCCACATGATATTGTTCTTCAGAAAGCTGCAAAAATCATTCGGACAGATGCCAAACAATGCAGAAAGGAACATCGAAGTGATTCTACATTAGACATATCACTTTCTGCGGCTTCCAAGATCGTTCCAGATTCTATCTTTAATTTCAATGCCAGCCTCTTCTGTGATAAGGTACCTCCGAGAACAACTGAGGGGAAATCGGCTCGAGTTAATGTTGATCAACAAACTACGGAAAAGGCCCTATTAATGTCACAGCAAATGCTTCAAAATGTCGCTGGTGTAATCACTCCACTGGGCGTGTCTACTGCGTATCATATATACAACCCGACACGAAGCAAATCGCTAATAACACTAAATAACAAACTAGGAGTGGGTATAAGCTATGATAGTCTTCAAAGACAGCTCACATCTCAGAGTCTTGCCATTATGCACCAAATCGAGGAAGATGGTATCTATGTCCCGCAAAACATGTCAAGTGACACAAATACCATACATCTTTTTGCAATGGACAATCTAGACTGGAAAAAGAAAACGCTGGAAGGCGGAAGCTTCAATGCAACAACTGCTATTATCATTGATCCATGTGTCGATGACGCTTCCGGATCAGCAGAATCAACAGTTAACATTTTGAGCAGTTAAACCAGACAAAAGACTCTCCCTTCAGTGACAGAACCATTACTTCCAGAGTGTCACATTACTGCTGCCGACAGACAAAACTCTAGATCATTAAGTAACATCGCGTCAGTTGACAGTTTACAATCAGACGACGATGGAAGTGCTGATAAGTTGTTATTGGTTTGGAGACTTTGTCGTGCTGTGCCAAATACGTCGCAACAGATTGATGTAAGTATAGATGGAGCATTCCCTGGGTTTTCAAGCTTCTGTGCTAAACTGTTTCCCAAGCGGCCAGCGAGCAAAATATCTTACCTTCCGTTGATTCCCTCGTCACCCACAAATCCAGCGGTGCTAAAAGAAGAGATGACACGCTTAGTTAACTTGTCCCAGGCACTTGGAAATACTTGGACAGTCATCACTGGTGATCAAGCAACATATGAACTGGCATCAACAGTCAGGGATAAGAACAAAGAGATGTTCAACAATGTGATACTGCTTCTTGGTGGGTTCCATCTAGCTCACAACTACTTGATGGCAATCTGCAAGATTATGCGGGAATCCGGAGCTGAAAGCATATTGGTAGCTTCTGGTATATGCCTAAAAGGAACCGCTTTGAAGATGTTTGGACACAAAGCAGACTATTATCAAACAATGCATGCAGTAAATGTTCTCAGTGAGGCTGTCTGGCGGCTATTCTGGGAGCAGTTTGAGGACTGGATCAAATTGGAGGAAACCGTTGGGAAAGATTTCATAGACGATATTGCAAAGATGCTTCAGTCACTCTGTGATAGATCAAAGTCTGGGGAAGAGCAGTTGAAATTGATTGAAGATCACCAAGCGCACCTGATGTCACTCCAGGAACAAATGTCATCCTTCTGTGAAACACTCCAGGATCGGCCAACTGCAATGTTCTGGATCAACTTTCTGGAAATGTCGAACATTATTCACACATTCATTCTGCATGAAAGAGAAGGAAACTGGCCCGGCTATTTGGCAGAGGCTGGAAAGATGCTACCGTACCTGACTGCAGCAGGACACTACAAATACGGTCAACAGTCATTGCCGTTGTACCTGCACGAGATGAAACAACTGCCCGAAACATCACCGGAAGTTCATCGGGCATTTATGCAAGGTGCCTTTGTTGGTAGAAGAGCTGAGGGTCACCACAACGGCGTCTCTCCAGACATGTTGCTTGAACAGACTTACAATAAAAGTGCAAAGGAAACAAGTGGACTAGATGGAATAACGACTAATCCCCGGGCTCGAAGTAAGTGGGTGTATACGAAGGCATTGACTGCAACTGTCTCATCAGAATTAAAGAGTATGCTACATCTAGATCCAGAAACAGATAATCCGCATCATGAAAGTGGTCGTGCCAGAGTCGAACGAGATTGTCATGACGTATTAAAGGTAGTTGCTGCAATCGAAACGAGCCCATTTGCAGCACAACCACATCTCATCAACATAGCTACTGGTCAAAAGGCAGACCCAAATGTACAACAACAACTCTTGAATGTTAAACAAATCGATACGGACTCGTTAAATGATTCAATACAACAGAAGCAGAAGAAAACCAAAGTTGTGAAACTACAAACATTTGCTACTCAGAACAAAACGTCAAAGTCGCGTAAAATAAAACCACAAAGTGGAAAAAGTGACGAAAGTGTAGCTCTGCTTCGCATGATCCAGATTGCAGCAAGTGGTGGACAAATTGATATTATCAACTATATTGGCAATCATGAATGCAGCAAATATCCACCATCAATATTCACAGAAGATGGCCAGATGCGATCGGGTAATAAGGCAAACCTTGTCAATGCCATGAAAACACAGACGAATGTGAGTTCAGTTGCCAAATTGCCAGAAAGCCAGCTCAAAACAGCAGTTATTGTTGATGCTATGTTTGCCATTCGTCACTGGTCTTTCCATAAAGATGAAACATTTGGGCAGATATCCCAGCGATACAAGCACAACTTGCTCTCAGGCATACCGGTAAATACGGAATCGATTCACGTTTGCTGTGATAGATATAGGACACCAAGCTTGAAGGGAGCTGAACGTCAAAAACGGAGCCTTAACAAACAACTGAACCCAAAGTATATGACATACAGGAACAAATTCGTTCTCCAGAACCACTTGAGTTCTTTTCAGTACCAGCCAACAAAGCTGGATTACAGAGATTCCTATGTGACACTTGGTTGGTATCCGAAACTGAAGCTCCATCTCTGAATCATGTCAATCTGTATCTTGGAGGTGAATTTAGTGAAGAAACAAAGACTGTTAAGATTAGTCATGGTTCTTCTACCCCTGTCCCCGAACTTGAATCCACTCAGGAGGAAGCAGACACGCGAATTGTGCTGCATGCGATCTACAGTGCTAATCATGAACACACTGAACGCTTGGTCATTCATAGCAACGATACAGACGTGATTGTCATCTTAGTCTATTATACAGCATCTCTACTGAAAGATTTGTCAGAAATATGGATTATAACAGACAGTGATGCATACCTGCCTATACATGATATAGCTGCAGCATTAGGACCATCTCGATGCCGATCCCTTCCCTTCATCCATAGCCTGAGTGGAAGAGACACCACAAGTTTCTTCTATTATACCAGTAAGAAGACATGGTTATCCACCAGTATGGCCCTCCATCTGCCAGCGATGCAAGACTTTGCCGAAGCTCCTGACGTATTCCAGCTTGATGAAAATGTAGCCAAAGAAGCAAAGCAACTGATGATTGGAGTGTATGCTAAATCAACCGATGCGGGACAATCTCTTGCTGACATTCGAGCTCACAAATTTCTGAACAACAAATCAACACTGTTGAAGATTCTACCACCAACGGAAGGCACATTCCGTTCTCATCTAAAGCGTGCAGCATTCGCAACCATAATAGACAAGTCGGCGCACATTCCTAAGCCAACTCTACCTTCATTTGAGGAATTCGGATGGAATGCCAAAGATGATAGTTATGTTCCCGTAACAACGTCTGAACCACTATGGCCTCAAGAAATGGCCAAATCGATTGCCTGCAGTTGTACCAAAGGGTGTGGTAATAGATGTTCCTGTGTGAAGAGAGGTGCACCATGCTATATTGCTTGTCGATGCACCGGATCGCAAGAGAAGTGTAGCCACGCACGACTTTTGGCTCAACTTGATGACTTGAACAGTGACATAAGTGAGAGCAGTGATGATGAATCCTATATATAAACAGTGCACAAGTAGTGAATGTTAAAGCGAATGCATCACATACATCGTGATATTCTTTATTTGTTATTACTGAATTTAAGAACTATACATATCAGTATATAAAACAAAGAAACTCAGCAGATGAAAAATGCATGTATGCATAAAACATTGGTAAAATATTCAATGACCAAAAATAACAGTTGTTTAATAGTATACTTTCATCTAAAATATATAATTGCATTAATAATGTATGCGACACACTCGCTTTAACATGAAGTAAGGTGTTCCTCATACGATTGGATTTTGACTGAATAATGCGTGCTACAGCAATTGTTGCCAAAGAAATTGAAACTTTTATTAAATGTTCAACTTATTTATTTGTTTTCGTGTATTTCTGGCGGCCATATTGTCTGCCATGTCAATTGTTTTATAATTAACAGCCTGATGTATCACCTGATGGTATGAATGTATTATGTGACCCATAACACATAGGTTTAGCCACAGGAATTGTGACTCTATGTGCATTTATACGAGCTATTTAGTCATAAGTATATTTTACGGCGGCCATTTTGTAAATGGCTGCCATTTTTTTCAAGTAGCACATTTTTCGGGTTGTGCACCTGGAAATTGTTTGTGAAGGGTTCTTGAACACATTGATACCACACAACCTTTTACAGCATCCCATGACAGGTTGACCCCAAAAATGGGCTTTGGCCCCCTAGCTAAGACGCTTTATCTAAAATTCACGATGGACGCCGGTTGCCATATTGGTAAAACTTGCTGAAAATAGTATGTATTTAATGAATTCATGTTGTAATGTGTCTCTCCTCTTTGATAAAGAACTACATATGTGTCATAGAACACTAAATAACATAATTAGTAAGTTGTATCTCGAATTCAACTGGTCGCCATCAGCAAATTTTCAATTAAATCCGAGTTCGCTAACTGTTTGTCGTAGATGCTATTGTAAACATTTCTTCCATCTGTAGACAGTTTTCACTTGAAATAAATTAACCGAGGTATATAATAACATATGTAAACAAAAATAAATCTGAAATCCAAGATGGTTTCAATCAATCATTCGGAAACAGATTATATGTATACATGTATATGTAGAAACACATACATATTTACAGTTTGTACATGTACTGTTTGGATCCGGTTGATTCCACAATTTCCAGGCAGTTTTCACTGTTAGAATGTATTTAAGTACCATTCTAAAGTGGCACACAAAATTGACAACTTAGTAAAAGTTATGAAAACAAAATTAGATGGCATGATGAAAACAATTGCAAGTCAGAAATATAGGCACTTTTAATGCAAAATACCTTTGAGGAAATGGAAAAGGGCTGCCGCCTGCACATACACATACAGCTTAAAGCATTTGGCACTGACACTGAATGCTAACTTTAACAACATTGTTACTGTCATCAGTACAGATCAACAGACGACCGGAATGAATTACGAAAAAAAAAGTACACTGCACCTTGCAGCAGTATACGTATACCGTATAATAATAAAATATGCATATACCAATCACATATAATCTTATAAAATCTTAATATGTATGCGAATATGCAATGTATGCATTCCATGGTAATATAAATCATCACATACTAATCATTTATAAGCACATTGTGTAATGGTGTAGTATTTTTTAATTCAGGGAAATCCAGACTGACTTAATAATACCAATCGCCGACATGAACCCAACATAGCTATATTCGTCAATTTACATTGTCATTGCATATTATTGGCGTCATTGAATCAACGTTTAAACTCAGTCCACGATATGTAGCAATGTTTCTATTAGCAGGGGATATTGTTGTAGTCACCATTATACATAGCAGCGGATGAATCATATCTTACTGTAGATAGACTAATTATAAAGGAACGTAACGTTGACCATTATATCGTGATGTATGCCAAGCATTATGTATTTGCGCATTGAATTTCGTCCCGTCTTGTATTAGTTTCCTTATATCATGTAATGTGTGCAATATATATATTTACATGGATTATTCCTGTTTCCATGATATATGGTATCTAACACAATTCATCGAGTGACCATTTAGCTACCGAGCTTCCACATTGTATTGCGACATGCAACACAATTCACTATTTAGCTTCTGAGATCACATGATATTGCGATATGCATACATGTATGAGTCGCTCAATCACAATACTGTATAAATCTGGTTCTTTAGTGAGCCTGACAAATCTGTGCACTACACGTTTGTACTGTTCTGATCGCTCATAAAATAAAACGGGTGTTGCAATAAAATGATCTACTTTCAAACAAAATATATATTCACATACACAAGAGTGATTTTGCCATGTGCTGCATACAATATGCACTTCCAGACACACGAAGCTCCTGATCGCATGTCATGGCCATAGTTCTCCATCCATACGACTGTTCTATATATCTCTGCCCATGCTCTCAACCCAACTATCACACCTACCCCCATCAATTACATACTAGTATTCGAATCTGCTCGACTCTTTTACATCTGTAATTCACATAATATCCATTTACAAAAGTGCAATAATTATGTTAGCCTGGTCACTTGTATACAATCAATAATTAATCCACGACCTTCACAAAACAAACATACACTGTGTCTGTATTTCAAAAATGCAATACATATAATTATAGTGTTCATTATAAAATAGCATCTATCTAATGATTGATGCACACCGTTCATCTGCTCAGTTATTTTAATGTCACATATTTGAAAAAATGCATCATGTATCTGAAATACAACGTATTGTACGTATAAAGGAAACAGAATATGCACATGGAAAATATTTTCCAGCAAATTATGTATGAAGGAATGTCATACACTAGGTTTTATTAATTCGGTGATACTGTTCCATATCCGTTCTTAATTTTCATTTTACATTCCATTATTTTAATTGTAATATGTATATGTAGTTAATTTTCAGCGTAAATTCCGGGATATCATTTTTAATGCATTTCAATTGTAAAACTGATTCAAGAAATTAGTTTATGGCATTCAACATAGCTAGAACAAATGTATTATAATAGTTTGTTTGTTAGTTTGTTTACTGTTGTTTAACGGCCTATCAACAGCTGAGGTCATGTAAGGCCGGGCAAACGGGTTCGATCCCGTTTTAACCTGCTGCATTGGGGGTGGGGGGATCCCAAAATCAGAACGGAATATGTAGATTACGAGTAATTGTAATACTCACATAAGGGGTATAACCAGATTCAACTGTCACATACAAAATGCCAAAGACGTATGTGAGTGCCAAACCAGGTCTCCTGTCTGAATTCCGATAAGGATGAACCCCGATCGTTAAATTACCCGTCACATTCTCCCACCTGCCACCCACGTATTATAATAGTACAAACGACACATATTTTGCGAGCTATGAATTGGCCTTTTATTTCAAAATGACGGACAACAGCCATTTTGGATTTGTACTAAAACGACCATATTTTTACTTTTATTCTTCTATAATCATTGAAAGAAAGTTGTATTATAGCTTTTAAATGAAACTTTGTAAACTTGTATATTATCCGCCACATTTTCTAATATATCTTAAATTTGAGATGCAACTTCTGTTGTTTGCTATTCATTCTTCAATGACCGTTAGAATTGTGCATACACTAGATAGAATAAAGACATTGAAAACATGTAGCTTCTCTTGAAATTTAGATAAACTTATACATCGTCGGCCATGTTTTCCAATATAGCCGATGGCGGCGATCTTGAATATGAGATACAACTTCCATATTTCGATAGTCATTCTTCCATTACCATTAGTCCAAAAAGTAAGGCAACACCAAGATATACACATCAGACTTATGACAACAAGAATATTACAGATAAACTTAAAATAAAATAAAATTTGGTTCCAAAGATATTTGTACCATGTGCTATCAATTAACTCATGCCACAGCATGCACCGTGTGTGATACATTGGTTATTATATTGTCATTTCCAAAGTCTACAATGACCCTGTGACACTGTGTATATCATCAGGGGCCCGTTTCACTAAACTGCGTACGGTGAAATGTTCCTTCTCATATTACCGAGAATCCATAATGCTACAATTTACCACTCACATCTTCAATTCATTAAATGTGAAGAAATCCACTAACGATTTGCCAACATCGGCTATTAGTTCCAATGTTATTGTAAATTGCAATTTTGCATTTTAGAACTTATCTTAGCCTTATGAAGTTTAGTGAATCTGGCCTCAGGTCACTCCACTCAAATAATTGTAGAACTACATGAACGACACTATGATCACGTATATTATGCTAGCAACAGCTTTATGATAGCAGCACAAGTCCATAACAAATAATATTCCGCACTACATGAAATGTAGTATACATGATATATAATCTGTTTACATGTAATATAGTATATATGACTGTGCACTCAAAGATAGCAAATACCACACAGCAGTCGAGACTTCTAAATCTGTGTTTAACAAATGGGCAAATTACTGTCAGCCTGAAATAAGACTTGGCATCGACATCGTCTACATATAACATATGGCACTGCGTAAATAATTATTTTTAGTACAATTTGCACTACATTGTATGAGCTTATCTGTCAAATTGTGAGCTGTCTGTGTCAAAAGGAACAGCTGAAACTAGTTGACTTACTGTCCATGATAAGATGGCTTAGACACTAACTCGTGTACATCATTCACTAAGAAGAACAGTATCAGATATAATATTATTAATACTCACTTTTACTCGGATTTACGAAGCAATTATATTATCAACAATGGCTGAAAGTGTTGAAAGCACGCCCACTCAAAGTAAGTATTATTTGATAGTTTCCGTAATATGCAACGGATTGTGATACAATATGGCGCAGCAAACGCGTCTTCATGATCTGCATTTGGCGGTCTCGGGTCTTCGGCACATACTTATGTCGTTTTTTGCGAAGAATCCATTTCCTTGTCAGTAAGCATGGTAAACACAGAAATCGATTCATCGCAAAAAACGACAGCAGTTTGGACCAAAGTACCGAGACCACCAAATGCAGCTTTGATGCAACAGATTTCATCAGAATCCGTTACTTAATAAGGACAATATAAAAGAAAATGTACCTGGAAGTTTCAGTAATTGTTGTTGTTGTTGTAACCGCGTGATCATGCATCTTGGAATACATGCTAATTGAAAACAAAGTCTCGTATCTTAATTGTTCTGACGTTCCATTGGTCGAATGTCGTCACACCCGTTACAAAATTACGTCCGTGTAATGACGCAATATAACCAGCTTTATTTACAACGAAAAGCCATGTTATATTTTCCCAGCCTCTAGCATTAAACACTACACGATACATATAATACCACGCCAATGTCTTTTGATATTAAGTTTATCAAACTCGGCTCTGAAACGGGTAAAGCTAGAAACCCGTAGGAATTTCGAGCCTCGAAATTCCTACGGGTTTCTAGCCTTATCCGATAAACGTGATATCATCAAACGACACAGGTTTGGTATTCTGTTTTATCCCGTCAACACAGTGCGTATATGCCGTGAAACATTTTTGATATCCTGTCAATACGACCTAATCACTGCGTATGAATATGTGCGGTGACTGGGGATATTTATTTGCATTTAAAAGCCATTTGTAGGTGTTGACGGGATAAATAGAATAGTAGGAGTGCCGTGAATGGGAAACATATATGGCTGTGTTCGGCAGAGCCTCACCTATCCCGTTTCCTAAGTTTTACCCATTCACGGCACTAACCTACTATTCTCTATCTACTGGATACAGGCTGGTCTGTGCGAGCAGATCCTGCGAGTGGCTGCTGTCCGGACACGTGGGTAATATTTAGAGGGTCCTGCTACTACTTCGGAGATGAAATTATGCTGGACTGGACCGAAGCTACAGTAAGTACGAGAGGCGTTCAAATAAATGTGAATCACACCCTGAATCAACACTATTTCGTTAGCCTAAATTAAAATGTTAGTATTTTATATAAATCAGAACAATAGGTAGCCCTAAGAAAAGTGTTGTTGACCGTCAGATTGCATAAAACCTGTAAACGTTGCTTTTGTTTCACAGGAGGTGAAACATCATAGTTAAGAAGTACTTAATTAAACATGGTTCATTCACCAGGATTAACATTAATCCACATTTAAATTCCACAAAATAGCAATATTCAGCAAACAATTACATGGTGAAAACTGTACATTTTTTATAACGGATATTATTGATAACTAACACTCACTCGCATGTATTTCCACTATGTATGGTGGCTCGTTCGGGACATTTCGTCTCTTCGTTTCATAGTGTCGAAAAAAAGAAGATTAGCATGGCAACGCAACGAAGAAACGAAGTTTAATAACAAAACTTCGTCTTCGCTACGCTAATTATCGTCTTTTCGTCACGAAGGGACGATAAGTATCTCCCTATAAGGTCGATAATTTACGTAATTTTATGTCACGTAAATTATCGCCAGTCAGTCTTCGTTTCTTCGTTTCGGCGCCACGCTGTTTTACGCCTACAGGACGCCAATTAATGTTCATTTGCCACGAAGAAACGAAGAGACGAAGTTTAGTGTCCTTAATCTTCGTTCCTTCGTTTCTTTGCCAGGCTGTTTTTCATATGCTTCGTTCCTTCGTGTCTTCGTTTCTTCGCCACGAATAAACGCTAATTATTGTCTCTTCGTTCCGTCTTCATGCTGTTTTTCGTGTCTTCATTCCTTTGCCACACTGTTTTTCAATTAGCAATAACGTACTGATACATTGACTGCAACACCTGCTTATTTTTCCAATTACACTCAGTAGTTTTTTAGTCTGATCGTTCCAAGTTCTTCCGTGAAACATGTGTAGCTCACTTATAGACGTACATGCAAACCATGGAAAAATGGGACTAGAAGACATTGATTACCCAGTTTCGTTACACAAGTAGACACCCATTGTATGAATAATTAATAAGATATCAATGTTTTATTTTTTCATATGTCCAGTTTTAATATGTACTGTGAAGTAAGAGCGTAATGGCGGCGCCCATGAGGTATCAGGTAAATCTTATTTTTCATCAATACAACTGCAGTTTCTTCCTTTTCATGATGACCATGTTCCACCAGTTAACACTACGAGCAGTCCGCCAATACACAATTTAGCAGCATTACTTAAGTAGTTAGTCTGAACATTTCGAGTATGTGTATGCCACTTTAAATTGGCCAACAAATGTACAATGTCCACAGGTAGACGAATTTGACGCGAATGGTCTAAGGTCTCAGTTAATTCGTATAGAAATAATCGAAACTGTCCCTAATGCAGACAAGCCTGCATCACATTGCTGACTTGAGTGGGATACGCCACTTCAAGTAATCCCATTCATGCATATTAATATACGTGTGCAGTGATGATTCATAGTTAAATATAGAAATATTGCATTATGAATTGTTTATATAATATATACTCTTGTCAGAAACACATGAAGTGTATCACAGTCAGCTCCCCGTGAATCATCGAAACTGTAAATGTATTTCATGTCATATTCTCCATTATATTTATACTAAATTACGACCATACACGTATATTGAGCTACACTGTTCAATAATATTGTCGTTGTTGCTGCATGTTTGTGTAGCTACATTACACACAGGTTTGCATTGACACATTTGTAAACGCTGCTCTCCCACATACATAGCAGAAATAAATGCAGCAAACAAACAATCATATTACATGTAATACCAATTATATAAACCCTGCATGTATTCGCGTACAATGTCACCACAATCTCAAATAAAATGTGTATAATAATTATATTTACTCTGTATCGTGCATATATTGCATAACAAGTGTGCACTAAAACATGGTCACCATTAAAAGGAAGAAACCGCAGTCGTATTGATGAAAAATAACATTTAACTGATACCTCATGGGCGCCGCAATTACTCCAAATAAAACAATAACAATTACATGTTAATGAAAGAAGTTTGAATTATGTCCCACATTAGATTACAAAATAGCCGCAAAACTTGGGACTAGCAACATTTTAATGTAAATTCAATTTAATTTAATAGTATGTCTAGACTATGGTACTATGTTGATCCGCATGATGTTATGATTTGTTCAATGAACTCATAGCAACACGTTGGTGCACTAAGTACGGAGAAAAATAGGTTGCATCTAAAACCATAGTATGGCCTTTATTAGTCCTAATGACTATTATTTCTGCCATTTCTTCAGTACAACAGCGATAATATTATAGCTACATATACTGAGCGACAAAATAAAGCATACTGTCCCATTAAACTGGATTGACCTATATAGGCGAAAAGAAACGAAACACGGTAATAATGGTAAAGGTGTATACAATAATCATAATGGATTCGCATCACTAAATAACATAAAGTAGTCAACCGTCCAATGTTCCAAATGACGTCAAAACGTGACATATGGGTTGAATACAACAGTAATCCGTAATTATGTAAGTGTGCCTGCAGCAAGTTCAATCAATTTCATTCAGTTAATAATGTGTGTGCCCGCTTGCGCCATGACGGCAGCACAGCGTTGCCTCATGAAGTAAATCATGCGTCGTATCACGTTATATGGTATCCGTGCCCACACCTCTAGTAGAGCAGCGTTTTGCGACTGCATGAGTCTGGCTCTCGCGCGTCGTCCGAGCTCGTCCCAGAGCTGTTCCACCGGATTTAGGTCCGGACTAAGTGACGGCCACTGCATGACGTTAAATACGCCGTGTTCATACACGAATTACATGCTGACATCAGCGGTATGAGACCTCGCGTTGTCTTGCCAGTACAGAGTCAGGCGAGTATTCTTCATGAATGGAACAACTGTCCGTTGGAGTACATTGTCTATGTAGTTTACGGCATCGATACGTCCGCGCTTGACGTGAAACTCAGTTGTGCAGTCACTGCTGATACCAGCCCACACCATCATGCTGCCACCTCCGAATCGGTTTGCCTAGATAACACAACACTCAGCACATTTTTCTCCACGCCGCCTGTATACGCGACGTCGTCTATCGGCGTAACTGATGTTGAATTAGATATCGTCCGAAAACAGAATAGTTGACCAGCGCTGACGTGCCCATCCAGAATGCGCTGTTGCCCAGGCCAATCTGTCTCGAGCATGTATTTGTGTTAGAATTAGCCCAATGTAAGGACGCCGCGGTCGCATCACGTAGGCGACGGCGTATCTGTGCTCATTAATGAGACGGTCGTGCGTCCCAATGGTCTCAATAGCAGTCCCGGCAGACGCCTGTAAGCGGTTGCGAGCGTGTGTTAGGCGGATATAGCGGTCCTGATTTGCTGTTGTGACCCACGGGCGCCCACTTCTTGGACGATCTTGAACGTTTCCTGGTTGTTGGTAGCGATTCCACTAGTCAACGACAGTGGCTCTTCTACAGTGCATTAGTCTGGCGACATGACTCTTTGATGACTATGCACTCACCATACCAATTACATGTATTCGATTTCGTTGGTCATTACTTCGACGCGGCATGTTGGAATGTCGAACGTTGCCTTGCGATTTTTGTCGGCTATCTCGAGGCTGTCCACATCCCATATTTCACACGGAGTTATCCATCTGTAATTGTGTACGTTCCGACATTAGCAAAATCATACATTGTTCACGCACGGGTGGTTACGCAATACTATTGGACAAAACGTGTACTGTATCGGATGAGTAATTTTCTGCAAACATAGATTTCATTGCAAAATGTGTTTCAAATCGTGTATAATTATAATGGCGACATGTAAACATGTTTGAATAGTAAGTTCAAATAATCTGTATGTATTGTATTGATGCCAACATGTATTTAATGACATTAATGTCTCACGTATTGAATGCCATGCATAACACGTGTATGGATAACCCTGCTCGTGCAATATTATCATTATTTGCTTCACAAAGACGGTATTTAAAACTTGTATCTAGATGCAGAGTACTCGAATTGTATACCATCAGCTTTCGATTTCGTATCCTGAGAGTAACAACATATTCGGAATCTACATCAATTATACACCATCTGCCATAACTCTATTTCCGACCGAAGTCGGAGGTGGAAACGAAATGGCCTGTGTGTATGGCCTACTGATAAATGTACTACTTAAACTGCCAGCAACATATCACCCTGAATAGACATATCTATAATAATACTGTATAGGTAGACCATGTACATTTATGTTTAAGATGTCCACTGGGTCGAACATGTTCTTGAGAAAACCATCTAAGAATGTTGTCCTCCCAAATATATTTGAATTAAGGTCACCGTTACATGGTCAGTTAGTCGTTATATTTATACATTTGACTAGTAATTTATCTTGAGTAGCCATTGTGTCAAATTCATGATGTTGTATTGTATTTACCTCATGTTGTCATAACTATGTGACCTGAGTGAATAAACGAATAATATACTAATTGAAAAAAGTGTATGGTTACTTTTGTCACTGAGTATAGTTACAGCCTTTGCATTTCAGGGACAATATTAAGAAGGGATATTATGATATAAGTTAATTCGTTTGTATGTGAATATATGCACGAGTTCCGTAACGTGCGATATTGCGCGACATTTGGAGTGCAAATTTATCGTTAAACTTCACGCTGCGGAACGAGTGGTATATATCCAAATACAAATCAAATAACATAATTTTTATTTTATACGTAAATCACTCACAATGTATATGCCCTCGCAAACTATAAACTATAAATGAAGTAAACATATTACTGATGCTTTAGAAGGAACTATATGACGAGGTGAATCATAGGTCAGGTGTAACAGTAAACTTTGACCCCGTTGAACAATGACCCGACAGGTAAATTTTCAATGTTAAAAATTGACCCGTGTGTAATGTTTCATTGACGAAAATTGACCAGGGTACATTTCAATATTAAATTTTGATCACAACAGTCGTTGAACTGATCAGTGTTAAATTTTCATCAGACGTGTGGTCCTTTTTGAACGGTTAGTTAAACTTTCCTGTGCTTGAAACTAATATTGTTATCTGCTCCACTTCTAAATGGTATTATTTATCAACAAAACATGATTTTACAGCCCATGAGATCGTCTCCATATAAATCGTCTCCATGATTATAATGTGCTACCACATTGTTTTTCTGCTGAGAAATATGATTGAACAGTGCATTTCCAGATGATTATTTCCAAAGTATTATTTCTCTACAAAAACAAGATTTGACAGCGCAGGAGAATCGTCTCCAGATTTTCCAATTATAGTTCAGATTGTTTGTATCCACGAGAACGTCCAACAATATCATGGAAGTTTTCAATATGTGTGGTCCGACTGTTGGGGTCAGTGTTCGATATTGAAATATGATATGACTGTTGGTGATCAGATTTTAACCAGGGTCGATTTTTTCACGTAGGTGGGTCATTAGTTAACGGTCGACAATTGCAAATTGACCCGGGGTCACTTTTTAAAGTTGAAATATGATCCGGGTCAATTTTTAACGTATGTGGGTCATTGATTTACGGTCGACAGTTGTTGAAAATTGACCCGGGATCCATTTTCAAGTTAAATTGTTTGTGTACGTCTCATCAGCTGTAAATCATAAAACACAGAACAATAATACAACACAGGCATACGTACAATTGCCATTCTAAAATAATTACAAGAGACGGCTCGCTAATACGTTGAGCCAACAGTAATACATTTCAACATATATAACTCTTATTACTTAAAAATTACATGTACGTGTTGCATAGTATGGAGCTGCATGCGTATACACTCCGGACTATATACACATATGCATACAGTAGATAGAGACCAATATGGGCAATGCCCATATAAACATCACTTTCTTTGTCCGAATATAATTATTCACCCGGATATAATTATGCATGCTATTATATGTATTAAAACATATGTGTAGCGATTAGCATTGTAAACCACACTATATCATGGAGTACTCAATAGTGACTGCAATGTTTAACAGTGTGTTATGCCCAATATGCGATAGCAAGAGGGGCATATTGCGTTGCTCTTCAGGTTCCTTCCGTTTGTAACAGTTTCTCAAACATGTAATTTCTTCAACAGTGTGCGATGGATTGCTTCAATACTTGGACACTCGAATCACCTGAACATTTCTTATACACTCGCACCGCCAATAACAACACCTTGACATGTGTCACCTTCGAAATGTCGCTGAAACATTTAGCCAGTTTGTTACGTCGAAAATGTTTGTAAGAGTTTCTCCAACGTGTAATATCTTCAATATTGCGCGAATGACACTCGGACACATGAATCACCTGACCATTTGTTACACACTCGCGCCACCATAAACACGACCTTGACCTGTGTCACCTTCGAAATGTCGCTGAAACACTTAGCCATTGTGTTAAGTCGAACAGTTTGTAAGAGTGTCTCCAGTTACAGTCAAGAATGCTACGGGGGCATATGCATGTTTTACAAACATAATGTCTATATTTTTATTTGTGTTTTTCAGCACCACTGCCTTCAATATCAGTCGCACCTTGCTATGATAGAAACAAGGGAAGAAATGTTGTTTCTTAAAGACTACGCATACAAATTGTTCAAAACAAGTAAGTAATTGTAGTAAGTATACACTATTACGAACGTCTTTCAGATGTTCCACTGTAGAGAGCAAACTATATTTTACGAATTGTACTACCTAGTGAAACCATCCGTGCAGTCACAGTGATTCCTATTGAAACCGGGTGTATTGTATACCTGCGAAATACGTGGCAATATGTGAGAGTGTTGTACAATATTTACTTCAATCTTTGTTTTACCCAGAGTAAAATTCCCACGGAATGGGATAAACGTATCATTAACCCAATTCCAATGTCCAACATGGCAAACCCGAGGAATCCGATGTCATATCGTGGCATTTCTTTAAATAGTTAGTAGTATGGAAGGAGTCAAAATGATACCCGCAATCATTTTGATGTTATTGAGAGGTATTGTAGCTCCCGCCACCAACAAAATGTTGGTGGTGGTGAATGATAAAAAAGTGGTCTTGTAGTCCCAATTAGATCGGAGATTGGGATTTTTTGAAAAAAATATAGAGAGAGTTAGAATAATAACAGCAACCTACACACCACCCCTACGCTCCATCTACAGTCCCACACCCCTCGAATTTGTGTATAAACTGAATAGACAAAAAGTGCGGACCACCTATAGAATACAGAGCCTAGTTAGACAACTGTGTACTTCTAAAACGGGTCGTCCTTGTCAGAGTTGTCTCTCTTATACCATACATTTCCAACAAACAAAAGTTAGGTTTATATACGAGAAATAAACGCCGTTGAGTGTCGGGACGGCGGCAATAATATCTCAGCGTTGAGACAGGTTTCGCCACATGTATTTCACTCATGCTGCTCTACGCATTCTAGCGGATGGAGGTAATGAGGAGGAGGGGTCCGCGGTAACAGTCCAATGATGGGGTGGAGGCGATGTGAGTGTGACACATCCCACTAAGCCTAAAAAAGAGAAGAGAATAGATTTAAAGCGAAGGCTTAGTGGGATGGGCCCAGAAGGGTTTTGCTGGCGTAGGTTCGAGCCTCGGTGGGACCTAAAACTTTTTTTTTTTTAATTTTTAAATTGTTTATTATTATTAATAAATTGTTTACTGCACCAATATAATTAATTTTATAATTTTAAGAAAAGTTTTAAATTATTTTTTAAATATTATTTACTAAAATATCACAATTTCCAGGATGGTGGTGCTGTAACATTTCCTCCGACTTTATCTCCAAGTTTTACCCTCAATTTATCACAATCAGTACTCTCAATCTTGGGCATGGTGGCGCGCGCTTTGATTCTAATATCATTTTTTAATTCTTCATATCTCCTCATCTTCCACACAACGGATTCAAACTCTAAATTTGATATTTCATTATCGGCCAACGCTTTGGACACTATAACGTCGATGCAATTTTTCTTAGACCTAGCGAGAACGGATATTCTATCATGTTTTCAACATTTTTTCTCCAGTTTTCGACCAGCCACCCTAATTAACATACAAAGTATTCCACATAGAACTGTAATTCCACTCAAGACCCCAGCAATTGGAACTGTTGCAATTGTAGATAGCGTTGCGGCAGTCCCCGCACCACTCATTACAGATAAACTTGTCAGAACCGTACTAGATGCCTCTGCTAAATTTGCTACGTGCTTATATTTTTTAGTGATTCTTTTTCTATTTTTACATTCGCTAACTAAACTATCCTGCATAACGACGATATTATCCAACCTAAAATCTAAACATCTTTCGCGAATTGGATACAGTGTTGATGGAGTGGTATTGACAATTGGATACAGTGTTGGTGGATTGGTATTGACAATTGGAAGCGGTGATTCGTTCATGATTTTCAATATATTAGTATCTTACAAATTAAGTTCAATTAACAATGAGACGATAGTGGAAGAACTCGCTGGGTCAGCGATTTTCGTAACAAAGTTAATAACACTACCTTCGGAAAGTCTAATTAGATCATCACCGGCGAACAAAACCACCGACGAACTATCTCCAGCGAGTTTAGTGACTCCAATTGCCCGTTCTTCCCCATCCAGTACGAGATTTATCATGACAGCGCCCACAGGTTTACCATTAACATTAACCGAGCAGACCGCCATTCGGAGAAGTGTACCTGGAGCTGTCATGGTGTATCCCCCATATTTATTACTCGCTTCGGCACCGAACGAATATTCTGGGAGCCCCTCAACCAATGGGCCCCGCTTCTCAGCCCAAACTGTTATGACACGTTTTTGAGTTGTCATTGTTTTCAAAAATCCGGCAAGCCCCCAGATAGAGGTATGGGCCTCAGCACGAATATTTTCAGAGGCCTCCTCAAGCGCTTTGGTCGCGGCTCTACGAACATGTTTCAGTTTATCTGAAACTTCGGTTATTTTTCCGTCTAGTTCAGTAAGTGCCGCTTCTCTGATGAGAGAGTCATCTGAGCGCAACACCCCATAAGGGGTCCGCGGTAACAGTCCAATGATGGGGTGGAGGAGATGTGAGTGTGACAGATCCCACTAAGCCTAAAAAATAGAAGAGAAGAGATTTAAAGCGAAGGCTTAGTGGGATGGGCCCAGAAGGGTTTTGCTGGCGTGGGTTAGAGCATCGGTGGGACAAAAAACATTTTTTTTTTAAATTGTTTATTATTATTAATAAATTGTTTACTGCACCAATATAATTAATTTTATAATTTTAAGAAAAGTTTCAAATTATTTTTTAAAAATTATTTACTAAAATATCACAATTTCCAGGATGGTGGTGCTGTAACATTTCCTCAGACTTTATCTCCAAGTTTTACCCTCAATTTATCCCAATCAGTGCTCTCAATCTTGGGTATGGTGGCGCGCGCTTTGATTATAATATCATTTTTTAATTCTTCATATCTCCTCATTTCTTCTACAACGGATTCAAACTCTAAATTTGATATTTCATTATCGGCCAACGCTTTGGACACTATAACGTCGATGCTATTTTTATTAGACCTAGCGAGAACAGATATTCTATCATGTTTTCTACATTTTTTCTCCAGTTTTCGACCAGCCACCCTAATTAACATACAAAGTATTCCACATACAACTGTAATTCCACTGAAAACCCCAGCAATGGGAACTGTTACAATTGTAGATAGCGTTGCGGCAATCCCCGCACCACTCATTACAGACAAACTTGACAGAACCGTACTAGATGCCTCTGCTAAATTTGCAACGCGCTTATATTTTTTAGTGATTCTTTTTCTATTTTTACATTCGCTAACTAAACTATCCTGCATAACGACGATATTATCCAACCTAAAATCTAAACATCTTTCGCGAATTGGATACAGTGTTGATGGAGTGGTATTGACAATTGGATACAATGTTGGTGGATTGGTATTGACAATAGGAAGCAGTGATTGGTTCATGATTTTCAATATATTAGTATCTTACAAATAAAGTTCAATTAACAATGAGACAATAGTGGAAGAACTCGCTGGGTCAGCGATTTTCGTAACAAAGTTAATAACACTACCTTCGGAAAGTCTAATTAGATCATCACCGGCGAACAAAACCACCGAAGAACTATCTCCAGCGAGTTTAGTGACTCCAATTGCCCGTTCTTCCCCATCTAGTACGAGATTTATCATGACCGCGCCCACAGGTTTACCATTAGCTTTAACCGAGCAGACCGCCATTCGGAGAAGTGTACCTGGAGCTGTCATGGTGTATCCCCCATATGTATTACTCGCTTTGGCACCGAACGAATATTCAGGGAGCCCCTCAACCAATGGGCCCCGCTTCTCAGCCCAAACTGTTATGACACGTTTTTGAGTTTTCATTGTTTTCAACAATCCGGCAAGCCCCCCGATAGAGGTATGGGCATCAGCACGAATATTTTCAGAGGCCTCCTCAAGGGCTTTGGTCGCGGCTCTACGAACATGTTTCAGTTTATCGGAAACTTCGGTAATTTTTCCGTCTAGTTCAGTGAGTGCCGCTTCTCTGATGAGAGAGTCCTCTGAGTGCAACACCCCATAAGCCTCCGTAATGGTCGCCTGGTGGTCTTCTAGGGCTTTTTCAACACCCAACCGAGCCTGTTTTTTAAATTCAGTTATTTTTCCGTCTAGTTCAGCAACCGCCACTTCTCTGTTGAGAGAGTCTTCTAAGCGAAACACCCTATAGGCCTCCGCAAGGGCCACCTGGTGGTCTTCTTTGAGTCCCTCAACCCCCAACCGGGTATCTTTTTGAAATTCTGTTATTTTTTCGTCTAGTTTATAGTAAGTGCTGCTTCTCTGATGAGAGAGTCCTCTGAGCGCAACACCCTATAAGCCTCCGTAAGGGCCGCCTGGTGGTCTTCTTTGAGTCCCTCAACCCCCAACCGGGTATCTTTTTGAAATTCTATTATTTTTTCGTCTAGTTTAGTAAGTGCTGCTTCTCTGTTGAGAGAGTCTTCTAAGCGAAACACCCTATAAGCCTCCATAAGGGCCGCCTGGTGGTCTTCTTTGAGTCCCTCAACCCCCAACCGGGTATCTTTTTGAAATTCTGTTATTTTTTCGTCTAGTTTAGTAAGTGCTGCTTCTCTGATGAGAGAGTCCTCTGAGCGCAACACCCTATAAGCCTCCGTAAGGGCCGCCTGGTGGTCTTCTCTATCTTTCTCAATACCAGTTCGGACTCCCTCAATCCCCAACCGCCCCTCTTTTCGAAATTTGGATATTTTTTCACCTAGTTCAGTAAGTGCTGCTTCTCTGTTGGGAGAGTCCTCTGATCGCAACACCCTATACGCCTCCGTACGGGCCGCCTGCTCTTTCTCAATACCCGTTCGGACTCTCTCAATTTTCGCCCGGGCCTCTTCCCCAACTTGTGCAGTCGCCGTTAGCACTTCTACTCTAACATCTGCTATGCTCCTGTGAATCCCGTTTGTGGCCTTCGATATAGTTGAATTGATCAGGGCCTTGGTTTTTTACATTTAGAGGGATAATGCAAATAACATAAGTACATGGTTTGACAATGATTGTGTAACAACCAAGCGATATTATGTACAGGCATTAAACGCATTTAAAACAGATAAAAGCATACAACGCAGACGGAGTTTGTGCCATAAAAAGACAATATACAAAAATACAGTTAAACGTAAAAGACGCGCTCATGAACACAAACAAAACAAAAACTATTGAAAATCTCAGAAGCATAAAACCGAAAGACTTCTGGAAAATGTTTTCAAAACCTGCAAGTAAAAAGAGAGAAGACATTAATATAAGTGACTTCTTTGAGTACTTCAAGAGTCTATCCAATGAAATATTTACAGTGGAAAATGCACAAGTGGAACATTTTGATGAAACACATGATTTCAGTGACAGCGCAATTTTTGAGGAGTTAAATGTTCCTATATCTGAAGCGGAAGTATTAAGGGACATCAACACTTTAAATGTTGGGAAATCATGTGCAGGAGATTTTATATTAAATGAATAGTTCTATGCCGCGGGGGATATTCTAGTATCCCATTTAACAGAGTTGTTTAATGTGTTTCTAGATACGGGATATTTTCCGGAGCAATGGACTGCTGGAATAATAATTCCACGCTTCAAGAAAGGTGATGAAAATGACGTACACAACAACAGAGGGATTACGCTTGTGAGTTACTTCTCGAAACTATTTACTGTTGTAAAACTGTTAAATACAATACTAAGTATTTGGTGTGAACACAATAGTGCTATTTCTGACTCTCAGTTCGGATTCTGCAAAGGCTATTCAACGGTGGATGCGATATACGCCCTTCGATGTGTTATCGAAAAATATTTAACCCAAAATAACAAACTATTTTGTGCTTTCATTGACTTGAAAAGGGCCTTCGATTCTGTTTAAGGAATGCTATGTGGTTCAAACTTTACAAATTAGGAATAAATGGCAAAATCCTAGATATGATTCGCGCAATTTACACTCATGTAAAGTCATGTGTTAGGCATTGTGACGCACATTCATAACTTTTTGACATATCACTCGGCCTCAGACAAGGGGAGATAATGTCCCCATTGTTATTTTCATTATTTTTGGAGGACTTGGAGCTATATTTAGAACACAATGGAAGCAACGGACTCACGTTACAGGATATCACACTTGTTTTATTACTATATGCAGACGATATGGTCATACTTGACAATTTATATATATGGGGCCTGGAAGTAAATGTCCAAAAAACAAACATAATGGTTTTCCGTAAACGTGGTAGATTAAAGCCGGAGGACCTGCTAGAGTACAACGGGATACAGCTGGATATCGTTAGTGATTTTAATTAATTAGGTGTAGTGTTTAATTACAATGGATCGTTTGAATTGAACCAACACACACTAGCTGGCAAAGGGCTAAAAGCCATGGGTGTGTTACTACAAAACCTTAAAAAACATGACCTTAAACCGAAAACAATGTGTCAACTATTTGATGCGTTTGTGTCATCGACGATAAACTATGCCTGTGAAGTATGGGGTGTTACTAAGTCAAAGGAATTGGAAATGATACATCTGAAGTTTTGTAAAGCTATTCTGGGTCTACAATTGTATACTAGCAACGCGGCAGTGTACGGTGAACTTGGTCGTTATCCGTTATACATTAATCGCTATGTGCGTGTTATCAAATATTGGTTTAAACTAATACAAACTGAAAATTGCATTTTGAAAATTGTATACGAAGACGCGACACGCAAATGCGAAAACGGTGTGCGTAATTGGGTAACTGATGTAAAATCATTACTGTGGAATAATGGTTTTGGATATGTGTGGAATAATTCAGAGACTGTGAATGCGAACGTAATTTGTAATGAGTTAACAAATAGACTGAGAGACAACTTTATACAAACATGGAAAAGTGATTTACAAGATAACAATAAACTTCAGTTATATAAGGTTTTCAAGTCGACATTTCAGTACGAGCTGTATCTTGACATAGTACGATACATAAAATACAGAATGGTATTTTCTAAAATAAGACTGTCATCACATCAGCTACATATCGAAACTGGGCGGTATGGGAGAAACAGAATAGACAGACATGAGAGACGATGTGCCATTTGTGACTCAGGTGATATTGAAGACGAATTTCACTTCATTTTTGTGTGCCCGGTTTACAGAGACCTACGTTTAAAATATATACCAGCATATTATAGAAATAGGTGTAGTGTATTTAAGATGTGTGATCTGCTACAATCCCAAAATAAGAAACATATAAACAGTTTAGCAATGTACATGTATGCGGCATTGGTATTACGTAAATCTGTATTATGATTGTATTGGCAGCAACATCATATTGGCATGATTGACATACAGAAAGGGGCATTAGGACAATAGTACAGGCAATGTATGTAGTAATGTCTTGATGCCACCTGGATGCTTCTCGAGTAAATATGAGACTCAGCCATTGTCCATCCTCTACATGATACACATGTGCTTTGTTTACGGTTAAAATGATGTGTATAGCATGACTTATTGTGGCAAGACGACACACCGTTTAGTTTATAAGTAAACAAATATTCTTCTTCTTCTTCTTTACTAACATTCAATTGTTTGTTCTGTGCTGACATTAACTGATCAAACATATTTATCGTTGGCCAGTGCCAATAATATTTTGCAAACAATTTCTTCCGCAAATCGGAGTAATGCGGGCATACAAGTAATATATGGTATTCATCCTCGATTCTGTGCATGCTACAAAATGTACAAAGTCTGTCCTGTCTGGCTGTGTTATTGTACCTGACAGTTTCAATGGCTAATATGTGCGAGGAAAGTCTAAACCGGATAGGGTAAGTTTTATCCATTATCCATGTAAGTCTCTGCATTATTGTTAGATTTGCAACAGACAGTACAGTTTCAGTTTGTTTGATTCGTGTATAGATGCATGCTAAGTTTGAGTGTAGTTGTCGAGTAATCGTTGCTTGATCTGGGCGCGTGGGATTTCCATTTCGTCTTGATTTATCCATATGTTTTAAAAAAACAATTTCCGTTAATGTTTGTTTTATATGGCGAGCCCAGTCAGTTTAAACCACTATATGTTACATTGTTATCTGCGTCTTGTTTCAACATAGTGTAAACATCATGCAATAGTTTATCACCAGTTTTTAGAATTGATGACCAGTATTGTACCATTCGATTTTTTCTGAACAAAGAGAGTGGTTTTCTATCGAGCTCACCATTTAACCCCGACAAATGTGTCGATTTTTTTACACCTAAAAGGTGACGACACAAATTAGTATGTACTCGTTCTATGTATTTGGCGTCATGATACCTCAGATCCGTACCCACTAAGGCATCAAACATCTTAAATGTATCATGTACGGGTAGCGTAAGATTAATTAACACTCGTGTCAGATTGTGTAGTGCGTATGTACCATATTCACTGATGCATTTTTGTGTTCTGTTCCAATTACCGATTTTATAGAACATTATTCCCAGATATTTAAATTGATGCACCACTTCAAGTTCATTATCTCCATAGTATAGATTTAGATTTGGTGCACGACCTCTTTCAAACACCATTATTTTTGTCTTTTGTGTGTTCATTTTCAGATTCCACGTATCACTGTTTATTTTAGTCTGTTTAGTAACTGTTGTAGTTGAGTTTCACTGTTAGCGAACAGCACAGTGTCATCGGCATATAATAGCATAAATGTGTTGATGTTGGCCAAGGTAAACGTATCTCCGGCGGCACCCTGGCGTAGACTATCTGCCATGTCGGTGAGAAAGAATATGAATAAAATTCCGGACATCGGATCCCCCTGCTTGACCCCTTCATTGGACACAAAAAAAGTCGGAAAGCTTAGTTTTAAGCTTCACACAAAGTTTCACTTCATTGTATATGGCTCGTATATATTTTACCATGTGTGAGCTTATCCCTTGTGTGTAAAGTTTCTGCCACAGCATCCGCCTGTTAACGATATCACACGCCTTTTGATAGTCCACAAACGCCGTAAATAGTTTCTGCTTGTAGTTCATAACTTTGGAAATGATTGCATGTAATACAAAAATGCAGTCAATATTAGATTTATGCTGTCGAAATCGATATTGGCAATTCACAATTTTTCATTCGATTCAGCCCATTTCGCTAGTCTGTTGTGTATTATCTGTGAGTAGATTGTTGACAATACACTGCTCAGCGCTATTCCCCGGTAGTTGTCCGCATCGTTGATAGATCCCTTCTTGTTTCACATGTACATGAGATATATTTGTCTCATAATTGGTATAAACGTGGTCAATTAGTGTCGACAATCAGTTCGGTATATTCCATTACTTTGCATGTGTTATCCTATAATAACTCCGTGGCTCCGTTCTGGTTTCAAGCTGAAATATTAATACACTTAATGCATACATTAGAATTTCACATTGTAATAGCACGGTGTAATAAAATCATAATAAACTAGTGCAATAAATACATATATGCAAATGAGGCCGGTGCAGAAATCATGCTAGGTGGTCATTACAGCTTGAACGTATTGTGCTGTACGTAACTATGCAATAAATAAATACTAACATTTGTGTTGATTTAATATGATATTTATTAAACTCGTTGACTGATATCATAAGAATTCGGAATAGCCTCGTTTCTTATGAAATCAGTAAACTCGTTTAATAAATGTCATATTAAAATCATCACTCATTTGAACTCCGCTATTTATATTAACTGATAGTTGATATTTATTAAAGGTATTGGTTCTTATATGTGGATGAAATGCGAGGAAAACAGTCGATATAAGAGCATTTAACGTACATTTATTTATATCGGTGTTCTGAACATATATGACACCACAGGTGACCTGAACAAAATATATCACGCAAACTTATTATTGGAAACAAGAAACTAGCATTTCAACAGCTGGTTTCATGGTATGGGCTCACGTGGTCTCTATTGTTTTGTCATCAGTAATGCCTGCGCCCATGAGGTCTCATGTAAGTCTTATTGTTCACCAATACGACTGCGCTTTCTTCCTTTTTATGATGACCATGTTCCAGCCACCAATACTAAATTTAGCAGCATTACATATGTAATTTATCTGAACATTCTGCATATAATGTAGTTAATTCACTGACCTTTTCTCGCATATAATATGCGATTTGTAATCGCAGCCATTATCTGCGATATCATAGTTGAAGGGACCTTATAGATCCATACAATCCTGGTTTTGATAATTGTTTGGCTGTCCTGGGTGCCACAAGATCGCGGAGATGTTGACGGTGGCTTGGTTCGTGTACCACAGCCAGATTCCTTCCACTTCCTCGTCCGTGGCTCCCACCCAGAATGAGCTGCTGCGATCTGATACAAAATACAGACCGGATTTGTTCCTGGTTCCACAAACGAACGATAGGCGATTGTTTACGCTTTGACCATCGTTTTCATTTTTATAATTAGACAACGATATTTTCGTCGGCTTATGGGTCACGTTTAAACCAACGAAAACACATTTTTCTATTTATTAATAAAACAAAACGATGCAAAAACGATGCGTTGAAAGAAAAAACATGCGTTAGAAAGTTGAAAAGCGTGGTAAAAAATATAAACGAAAATATCGTTTTCGCTATAAAAAAACGATAATCGTTTCTATGCATATCGTTGTAGAAAACGCTCGTTTTTACTTCGTGTTCCATTAATTTTCGTTTGTTTCGTTTGGGAACCTTCGACAAATCTTCGCTGTAGTATTATCTTCGCTGGGATTATCTACCATTATTATCGTTTTGTGAAAGAGAAGACAACTCTGATATATAATTACGGTTGTCATATTTAAATAGGATATACCATTTAACCAGAGGTTTGACTATCAATAATTCATGCACTATATCATGGTTTTTAACATCTATGAATGATAAGTCATATCGTGTATACTTGTAAAATATAACATAACGTGTCTGTTCAATTTTAATTACATATCCCAGTTTCTCAGTTTATGGAATATGTTTAAAAACGAGAAAAACAACATGTTTGGCGGCCATTTTGATTTTCAAATCATTAACTATTAATATTAATGTGTTTACATGTATCGTGTTCCTTGACCCTATAAACATGTACACCATAGTATACGTATATATTGCTCACTGACCGAAAGATGACTACGTACAGTTTTGATGGCGGCCAATCATTGTCATTCATTGTCACCGCAAATTTCAGACTACCACCTGTGAGAAATATGAAGGTAATGGGGGTATGTAACTGATCTCGATTGTGAAAAAAGTCTTCCTCTCCGCAGTATGAGGTCTAGGCAACAATATATGGCTATAGTCCCACCTTCTATGGTATAATCAATAAACAATTATGTAGTCTTACTACAATCACTTAGCCATGATAAGCCATAATAGAAGTGTTACAATACAATAGCAAAGTATACACCAAGTATTGCCAATGCAATATGATCACTAAGTATGAATGTCAAAGTCAAAGCCGGATGTAATCACAACACATGGTAGCTGACGATAGTATTCCGGTTACCCGGAAGTGGAGTTCAGGAAGATGAACACCGGAAGTGAGTACCGGAAGTAAAGTTCCCAAGGTAGAATAACTGGAAGTGTTATTCCCGGAAGTGGTGGACCGGATGTCAAGTTCCGATGGTATATCAATGGGGTGAAGTATACCGGAAGCGGTGGACCGGATGTAAAGTTCCGATGGAATAAAGATGGCGGCTATCACGTTGGCCAAGACGCCAGAAAGATTCACAAGGATGACATTCAACTCAGTGTAGTAATATGAAATAGGCACTACCTATGACAGGCGACGTTAGTATATGAAACTAAATGTACCAATTGATAGCTTTACCATGTTGTTAGTTTGCTATAAACGCTACCGTAGTATATTGTTGTATTGCAGAGCTACATCCCGCAACTACCACGGTGTTACAACTTCTCTATTGTAATTAAATGGTGTCATTGTCGCACTTCTCTTATTTGAACCAGTGATACAATTTAGATATTTCCTTTTCATATATAGTACATTAATAGCCTAGGCATAGTGGAGCGCGTTGTCGAGCAGTCTGAGGCGTCGGACTGCTGATCTTACGGTCGTGGATTCGAGCCTCACCGGAGGCGTGCGTTGTGTCCTTGAGCAAGACACTTTATCCACACTGCTTCAGTCCACCCAGCTGTAAATGAGTACCGGCTAAATGCCGGGAACATCGATTGTATTTGATTGTATGTACATGTACTTATGAATAAAAATATGATCCACTGGTGATAAGCCTCAGTATTGAGGATATACTAGTATACTGGCAAAAGCAAAGCATCACAGAAACTGTATTAGTACATTTACGATCATTTTAAGAACAAATAACAAGGCTAAGAATCTTCAGTGATATTATTCCCAATTTTCGCATTCTGAGTCGTCATTGAGCACGACTGTCACTTCGAGAGTTATACACATTTTGCCCATTTTTGGTATGAATTGTGTGTTAAGTTTTACATTTACTTTTGATTAACCCAGTGCTGTGTCAGATGTGTTTGTATCCTGGACTACAGCAACAGGTGCACTAGACACACACTTACAATGCATACTTTGTTCTGGTAGTCATGTTCCCCAATTATCCCGGATCGCTTGACTATGTCTTGTATTTTTAAACTCACATCAGCGAAGCTAAGTGCAGCGTGGCGGCTATAGAAATTATCCAGGTGTGTCCTTCCAGTGATGCTATCATTTTCTCGATCCCTGGTGGTCTTTGAGCACATTTTGACTATTTTTCGTATTAGTTTTGTCCTTTTTACATACAGCTTCACTTCAGCTGTTGGTAAGAGGTACTTGTGTCATGGATTGTGAATACAGCACATACGGTGACACAACCGAACAGGCGCAATAAAACAGCAGTTGCAATGCATACTTGTTTCTGTTAGTCATGTTCACAGAGTATCATGGATCGCTTGACTTTGTCTTGTAAACAAAATCACAACATGTGCGGTTTCTATCTAATGATATTGAAAGAGATATAGTGTGCTTCTATCTAATGATGTTGAAAGATAGACAGATAAATATTATGGTTTCTATCTAATGATGTTGAGAGAAGGTGTGTGGGGGTGCGGGGGAGAGATATATTGTGGTTTCTAGGTAATGATAGAGAAAGAGACACACAGAGAGACATAGAGAGAGAGAGACAGAGAGAGAGAGAGAGAGAGAGAGAGAGAGAGAGAGAGAGAGAGAGAGAGAGAGAGAGAGAGAGAGAGAGAGAGACATACAGACAGACAGGCAGGCATAAAGATAGAGAGAGACAATGACAATGACAGAAAGAGAGAGAGAGGGACATATAGGGAGAGAGACACACATATAGAGTCAGACAGACAGACAGAGAGAGAGAGAGAGAGAGAGAGAGAGATAGAGAGACAGAGAGAGAGAGAGAGAGAGAGAGAGAGAGAGAGAGACACACACACACACACACCCACACACACACACGCACGCACACACACAGACAGAGACATACATGGATGTGGGAGAGAAAGAAAGATATAGAGAGACAGACAGACAGACAGAGACAGACAGAGACATGGGTGTGGGAGAGAGAAAGGTGTTAAAATAAATACGGCATTATGAAACTCCATTTCGTTGAACATTGTTTTTCGTTTTTTTCCATAAAATATTCCAATGCGCATTTAAGGCATTTATAATCAGATCATTTAAAACTCATATTTTCAAGCGTCTCTCGAGATAATTTGAAGATGTTTATTCGTGTACATTCTGTCCATTTCGTCATCTTTTCGCGTTTTATGGTAACAAAATAATGGCGTCAAAGGATTATTTATTTTCGATTTACGAAATGGTGCGAGGGTTTCCGAGTGATTCGTGTATCCTTGGGGACTCTCGTATATGACGTACTAAAAGTGTCATTAATGTACTACCCTGCATGATGCTACATGCATGATGCTGCATGATGCTGCATCATGCAGGGTCATGTTAAAACTGTTCAATCTTTCAGCATCATGCTGCATCATGCTAATCTTTTAGCACATGCTGCATCATACTGCATCATGCAGGGTCATGCTAATTATTTTTCAGCCTCATGCTAAAAAATCCTGCATGATGCAGGGTCTTGCTACAAGATGAATATTGAACCTTCCATACGTTAAAAGTAATTAGCATGATGCAGGGGCTTGCTAAATTCCTGTACTATAAGGGTCTTTAATGTGCCACCCTGCAGCATGATGCAGCATGATGCAGCATCATACAGGTAGCATGATGCAGCATGATGCAGAATGATGCAGGGTAGTACATTAATGACTCTTCTAGTACGTCATACTCGTAAGCGAGTCTAGGTACAACGACAACAAATATTTTGAAATGCAGTAACTTCATAAGCTATATTCCGTATACTTGCCGACGTTATATACATTTTGTTTTACAAGCATTTGGCACTTCGGGCGAAATTATTCGTCGCCCGGATTAGTAAAATACCACCACCTGTCGTAAAACACCCAGCTCCAGATTGATTTACGTTAAAACAAATGTTACACTTTCAATCATATGTTCAACCTAGTTTCACAGAATGGTAAGTTTTCATATACGCGTAACATAAAGCGGGCTACTTCGTCGCACGTATAATATGTATATCTATATGGTGCGTCACTTCTATTCTACATAATGGCTGTGACTGTCTGCTGTACGCGACGTAGCTATATCACACTGCTCTATACAGGCCCGAACCCGGAGCTGCTACATCCCTCTGCGTCATACAGGCGTACGGACACTCGGACGACCTGGTGAACTCTGCACTGCACTGGGGATACCCTCAACGAGTTGACCAATTGCCCAATGCTTCTCGCTGGGGGCGTTCTCAAGAGGCTAACAATAGAGCATCCAATTACTGGACGAATACGAACAGACGGATAGACACAGAGTGCACAACGGACAACGGACACCAAACGGAAAATAGAAATCCGACAATGGCAAATCACGGCTGAAACAAATAGCGTACGGTACATACCAAAATCCTCTATGTAAGCTGGAATCGCAAGACTGTCCTTCTCGGTTCCAGAATCAGTATCGCAATATTGAATTATACTGAACTGCTTATATTCAGACTTTGTAACAAAGCTCACGAGCAAAACCGACCGCACGATTTGTACAACATATCGCGATATACTAGTACATGTTGGTAACACAATGTGGCTTCAGCAATCCTACTCGTTGGCTAACCAAAACACTGATAGATCTACACCAACTGCGTAAAGTACACGCAAAATAATTACCATCCGACATGCCATCTCTAACATTACACTAGAAGGACGTACAGTATAGAGCCAAATCACTGAGCACGAAAATATTCAGCTGGTACTCGAGGATCGCTATTCGACACCAAAACCTAAAGCCCAGGCTACCGTCCCAATATCGTGGTAATTTATGGAGCTAGCACGAAATAAAGCAATCGAGCATTACGTGATCTTATCTTGCCACGAGTGTCAGTTCCCAACTACGTAGAACACTAAGCCATACTATCTAGAACAGCACCGCCTACGCTAAATATATAGCTATGCACTGGCCTCAAACAGACGAAGATTTTTTCTCTTGGGGAACAACCAACACGCCAGCTAATTTCGGCCGATAATTTCCCTCTCGCATGAAAAGTTTATCCCGATAGCAGTCGCGCAGTGTCTACGTGGTGAGCGTATGGCCAATGTGACGGGAAACTGGTAATACACCGCTAATAAAGTGGACACGTAATTAACTTTGCGTAGGACACGAATGATGGTATTTCCACAAATACACCATAAGCCCGGTTATTACACGTAATTCGTACATAGGCGAATTCACTGGTATGTGAAATTCAATATGTTACCGTGGAACACCACTGAAACGGACACCCTGAATACAATACAACACAATACGATTACAGTACAACTTGCCACAACATAAGCATACGCAAATATATACAAGAATCGCCGTGTCACGCGACACATAGGAATCACTGTGACGGCACGGATGATTTCACCAGGTCGTACAATTCGTAAAATATAGTTTGCTCTCTACAGTGGAACATCTGAAGGACGGTCGTAATAGGTCTTAGTAATAGTACTTACTAAAATACTTACTTGTTTTGAACAATTTTTGTGAGTAGTCTTTAAGAAACAGCATTTCTTCCCTTGTTTCTATTGTAGTAAGGTGCGCCTGGTAGTTAAGGCAGTGGTGCTGAAAACACAAATAAAACTATAGACATTATGTTTGTAAAACATGCATATGTCCCCGTGACATTCTTGACTGTAACTGGAGAAACTCTTAAAAACTGTTCGACTTAACAAAATGGCTAAGTGTTTCAGCGACATTTCGAAGGTGACACAGGTCAAGGTCGTGTTAATGGTGGCGCGAGAGTGTCACAAATGGTCAGGTGATTCAAGTGTCCGAGTGTCATTCGCGCAATATTGAAGATATTACACGTTGGAGAATCTATTACATTCGACGTAACAAACTGGCCATCAGTAGATCATATTTCAACTCTAAAAAGTGACCCCCGGTCAATTTGCAACAATTGTCGACCGTTAACTAATGACCCACATACGTGAAAAAATCGACACCCTGGTTAAAATCGGATCACCAACAGTCATATCATATTTCAATATCGAACACTGACCCCAACAGTCGGACCACAGCTATTGAAAACTTCCATATTGTTGGACGTTCTCGTGGATAGAAATAATCTCTAAACTATAATCGGAAAATGTGGAGACGATTCTCATGCGCTGTCAAATCTTGTTTCTGTAGATAAATAATAATTTGGAAATAATCATCTGGAAATGTACTGTTAAATCATATTTATCAGCAAAAAAACATTGTGGTAGCACATTAGAATCATGGAGACAATTTCTATAGAGACGATCTCATGGGCTGTCAAATCATGTTTTGTTGATAAATAATATCATTTGGAAGGGCAGCAAATAACAATATTCGTTTCAAGCACAGGAAAGTTTAGCTAACCGTTAAAAATGGACCACAAGTCTGATAAAAAATTAACACTGATTAGTTCAACGACTGTTGTGATCAAAATGTAATATTGAAATGTACCCGAGTCAATTTTCAACATTGAACAATTACCTGTGGGGTCATTGTTCAACGGGGTCAACATTTACTGTTGCACCGGACCTATGGTTCACCTCGTCATATAAGTCCTTCTAAAGCATCAGTAATATGTTTACTTCATTTATAGTTTATATAGTTTGCGAGGGCATATAAATTGTGAGTGATTTACGTATAAATAAATGTTTTATTTTATTTCTATTTGGATATATGCCACTCGTTCCGCAGCGCGAAGTTTAACGATAAATTTGCGCTCCAAATGTCGCGTAATATCGCACGCTACGGAACTCGTGCATATAGTCATATACAAATGAATTAACTTATATCATAATATCCGTTCTTAATATTGTCCCTGAAATCCAAAGGCTGTAACTATACTCAGCGACAAAAGTAACCATACACTTTTCAATTAGTCGCCATTATAATTCTACACGATTTGAAACACATTTTGCAATGAAATCTATGTTTGCAGAAAATTACTTATCCGATACAATACACATTTTGTCCATTAGTATTGCGTAACCACCCGTGCGTGAACAATGTATGATTTTGTTAATGTCGGAACGTGCACAGCAGATTCCGTATGAAATATGGGCTGTGGACAGCCTCGAGATAGCCGACAAAAACCACAAGGCAACATTCGACATTCCAACATGCCACGTCCAATGACCAACGAAATCGAGTACATGTAATTGGTATGGTGAGTGCAGGGTCATCAAAGAGCCATGCCACCAGACTAATGGACTGTAGAAGAGCCACTGTCGTTGACTAGTGGAATCGCTACCAACAACTAGGAAACGTTCCAGATCGTCCAAGAAGTGGGCGCCCGTGGGTCACAACAGCAAATCAGGACCGCTATATCGGCAAAACACACGCTCGCAACCGCATACAGGCGTCTGCCGGGACTGCTATTGAGACCATCGGGACGCACGACCGTCTCATTAATGAGCACAGGTACGCCGTCGCCAACGTGATGCGACCGCGGCGTCCTTACGTTGGGCCGATTCTAACACAAATACATCCTCGAGAAATATTGGCCTGGGCAACAGCGCATTCTGGATGGGCACGTCAGCGCTGGTCAACTATTCTGCTTTCGGACGATAGCAAATTGAACTTCAGTTCCGCCGATGGACGACGTCGCGTATACAGACGGCGTGGAGAAAGATGTGTTCAGTGTTGTGTCGTCGTGGCAAACCAATTCGGAGGTGGCAGCATGATGGTGTGGGCTGGTATCAGCAGTGACTGCACAACTGAGTTTCACGTCATGCGCGGACGTATAGATGCCGTAAACTACAGAGACAATGTACTCCAACGGACAGTTGTTCCATTCATGAAGAATACTGGCCTGACTCTGTACTAGCAAGACAACGCGAAGGCTCATAACGCTGCTGTCAGCATGCAGTTCTTGTATGAACACGGCGTGCATAGCGTCATGCAGTGGCCGTCACTTAGTCCGGACCTAAATCCGGTGGAACAGCTCTGGGACGAGCTCGGACGACGCGCGAGAGCCAGACTCATACAGCTGCAAAACGCCGGTCAGTTAGAAGCTGCGCTACGCTACTAGAGGAGTGGGCACGGATACCACAGAGCGTGATACGACGCCTGATTTACTTCATGAGGCAACGATGTGCTGCCGTCGTGGCGCAATCGGGCACACACGTTATTAACTGAATGAAGTTGATTGAACTTGCTGCAGGCACACTTATATAATTACGGATGACTTTTGTAGTCAATCCCTATGCCACGGTTTGACGTCATTTGGTACATTGGACGGTTGAATACTTTATGTTGTTTAATGATGCGAATCAATTGTGATTATTATATACACCTTCACCATTAGTATCGTGTTTCGTTTCTTTTCTTTTATGTAGTTATAGTATTACCGCTGTTGTACTAAAAATAAAAATAAAATAAATAATAATAGTCCTTAGGACTAATAAAGGCCATACTTAAGGTGTTAGACGCAACATATTTGTATCCGTATTTAGTGCACCAAAGTGTTGATAAGAGTTCATTGAACACAAGTTTGTCCATACTTGTTGTCGCCGCCAGAAAGTGTTGCAAATTGGTGACAACACGCCACTTTAGACCTACTCTGTTTTGTACCGTAATTTATTATGTAAGGTACTTGTAGTAAATATCAGACATTCTTCAGTTGTCAAAAAAATATTTCATGAACTCATAACATCATGCGGATCAACATAGTACCATAGACTAGACATACTACTATATTAAATTGAAATTTACATTTGCTAGTCCCAAGTGTTGAGGCTATTTTGTATTCTAATGTGGGACATAATTGAAACTGCTTCCATTAACATGTAATTGTTATTGTTTTGTTTGGAGTAATGGCGGCGCCCATGAGGTATCAGTTAAATCTTATTTTTCAACAATACGACTGCGGTGTCTTCCTTTTAATGGTAACCATGTTCCAGCCGTTAACACTATGAGTCCAATACCAAATTTTTGAATTTGATAATAATCCAACATTTCACTCAGGCCATGACATTATGACAACATGAGGTAACACTACATGATTTATTACATGAATATGACACAATGGCACTAGTTACTGCTCGATGAAACCTGATTGCATGTGAATATGTTTCATGAGAAGTGCACACTGCAGAGGCCAATTTTAGTGCACACATTTCATGACAGATATGCACGATACACAGAGTTAATATAATTAGTATACACATTTTCGTTGTGATTGTGGTGACATTGTACATGCGGGGTTTATATAATTGGTATTACATGTAATGTGATTGTTTGTTTGCTGCATTCAGTTCTGCTACAGACTGTGTCAATGCAAACCTGTGTATAATGTAGCTACAGAAACATGCAACAACAACGCCAACGACAATGCTATTGAACAGTGTAGCTCAATAAACATGTATGGTCGTAAATTAGTATAAACCGAATAGAGAATATGACATGAAACACATTTACAGTTTCGATGATTCACGGGGGGGGAGGGGGGGGGGGGCTGACTGTAATACACTTGTGTTTCTGATAAGAGTATATATTATGTAAACAATTCATAATGCAATATTTCTGTATTTAACAATACATCATCACTGCACAGTCACGTATATTACTATGCATGCATAGGATTATTTGAAGTGGCGTATCCCGCTCAAGTCAGCAATGTGGTGCAGACTTGTCTGCATTAGGAACCGTTTCGATTATTTCTATACGAATTAACGGAGACCTTAGACCATTCGCGTCAAATTCGTATACCTGTGGACATTTGTTGGCCCATTTCAAGTGGGATACCCATTCACAGACAGATATCTAAATATACTTGCTGAACTTATCATATTTTCTTCATTTCCTACTGAAAGTGTATGTTTGATCGGACCAAATATAAACAACGTTCGATTCAATCCGATTCAAAGTTCTCTGCGAAATGTTCAGATTAACTACATAAGTAATGCTGCTAAATTGTGTAGTGTTAACGGGTGGAACATGGTCATCATTAAAAGGAAGCAGTTGTATTGATGAAAATAAGATTTACCCGAGATCTCATGGGCGCCGCCATTACGCTCTTACTTCACTGTACATATTGAAACGGGACATATACAAAAAATAGAAACATTGATATATTATTAATTATTCATACAATGGGTGTCTACTTGTGCTGGGTAATTAATGCCATCTAGTCCCCTTTTGCCTTTGTTTGCATGTAGGTCTATAAGTGAGTTACACATGTTTCACGGAAGAGTTTGGAACGATCAGACTGAGAAACAACTGGGTGTAATTGGACAAATAAGCAGGTGTTACAGTCATGGTATCAGTACGTTATTGCTAATTTAAAAACAGCGTGGCAAAGGAACGAACACACGAAAAACAGAATGGCGATAATAGCCTTTCTTTGTGGCGAAGAAACGAGTACACGAAGGAACGAAGCATATGAAAAACAGCGTGGCAAAGAAACGAAGAATAAGGACACTAAACTTCGTCTCTTCGCTCCTTCGTGGCAAATGAACATTAATTGGCGTACTGTAGGCGTAAAACAGAGTGGCGCCGAAACGAAGAAACGAAGACTGAGGGGCGATAATTTATGTGACATAACATTACACGGCGTAAATTATAGACCTTATAGGGCGATAATTATCGTCCCTTCGTGGCGAAATGACGATAATTAGCGTAGCGAATTCGAAGAGACGACGTTTAGTTATTAAACTTCGTTTCTTCGTTTCGTTGCCATGCTAATCTTCGTTTCTTCGAAACTATGACACGAAGAGACGAAATGTCCCGAACGAGCCACCATACATAGTGGATGTTTAAGGAAATACATGCGAGTGAGCGTTAGCTATCAATAATAGCCGTTACATTTTTTTTTCAGTTTTCACCGTGTCATTGTTTGCTGAATATTGCTATTTTGTGGAATTTAAATGTGGATTAATGTTAATCCTGGTGAAAAAAAAACATGTTTAATTAAGTCCTTATTAAATATGATGTTTCACCTCCTGTGATACAAAAGCAACGTTTACAGGTTTTATGCAATCTGACGTCAACAACACTTTTCTTAGGGCTACCTATTGTTATGATTTATGTAAAATACTAACATTTTAATTTAGGCTAACGAAATAGTGTTGATTCAGGGGTGATTCACATTAATTTGAACGCCTCTCGTACTTACTGTAGCTTCGGTCCAGTCCAACATTATTTCATCTCCGAAGTAGTAGCAGGACCCTCTAAATGTTACCCATGTGTCCGGCGGACAGCAGCCGCTCGCAGGATCTGCAAGACACCTTCGTGATAGCCTATTCCTATCGGATGGGGACTTAAATAGTCGGTCCCGACATGCAATGTCATCGAACCAGTGCCGTCGTTAAATCAAAGCATTTTTTACCCAGTCACCGCACATATTCATACGCAGTGATTAGGTCGTATTGGCAGGATATCAAAAATGTTTCACGGCACATACGCACTGTGTTGTCGTGATAAAACAAAATACCAAACCTGTGTCGTTTGATGATATCACGTTTATCGGATAAGGCTAGAAACGGTTTCCGAGCCGAGTTTGATAAACTTAATATCAAAAGACATTGGCGTGCTATTATATGTATCGTGTAGTGTTTAATGCTAGAGGTTGGTAAAATATAACATGGTTTTCGTTGTAAATAAAGCTGGTTACATTGAGTCATAACACGGACGTAATTTTGTAACGGGTCTAACGACATTCGACCAATGGAACGTCAGAAAAAGTAAGATACGAGACTTTGTTTTTAATTAGTATGTATTCCAAGATGCATGATCACGCGGTTACAACAACAACAACAATTACTGAAACTTCCAGGTACATTTTCTTTTATATTGTCCTTATTAAGTAACGGATTTTGATGAAATCTGTTGCATCAAAGGCGTCTTGTTAAGCTGCATTTGGTACTTCTGTCTGTCGTTTTTGCGAAGAATCGATTTCTGTGTTTACCATGTTTACTGACACGGAAATTGATTCTTCGCAAAAACGACATAAGTATGTGCCGAAGTCCCGAGACCACCAAATGCAGATCATGAAGATGCTGCGCCATATTGTATCACAATCCGTTGCATATTACGGAAACTATCAGCTAATACTTACTTTGGAGTGGGCGCGCTTTCAACACTTTCAGCCATTGTTGATAATATAATTGCTTCGTAAATCCGAGTAAAAGCGTGTATAAATAATAATATATCTGATACTGTTCTTCTTAGTGAATGATGTGCACGAGTTAGCGTCTAAGCCATCTTATCATGGACAGTAAGTCAACTAGTTTCAGCTGTTCCTTTTGTCACAGACATATAATAATAAGTTGACAGATCAGCTCGTACAATTTAGTGCAGATTGTTCTAAAAATAATTATTTACGCAGTGCTATATGTTATATGTAGACGATGTCGATGCCAAGTCTTATTTCAGGCTGACAGTAATTTGCCCATTTGTTAAACACAGATTTAGAAGTCTCGACTGCTGTGTGGTATTGGCTATCTTTGAGTTCACAGTCATATTTGCTATATTACATGTAAACAAATTATATATCATGTATACTGCATTTAATGTAGTGCGGAATATTATTTGTTATGGACTGCTATCATAAAGCTGTTTCTAGCATAATATACAGATCATAGTGTCGTTCATGTAGTTCTACAATTAATTGAGTGGAGTGACCTGAGGCCAGATTCACGAAACTTCATAAGGCTAAGAGAAGTTCTAAAATACAAAATTGCAATTTACAATAACATTGGAACTAATAGCCGATGTTGGCAAATCGTTAGTGGATTTCTTCACATTTAATGAGTTGAAGATGTGAGTGGTAAATTGTAGCATTATGGATTCTCGGTAATATGAGAAGGAACATTTCACCGTACGAACTGAAACGGGCCCCTGATGATATACACAGTGTCACAGGGTCATTGTAGATTTTGGAAATGCTAATACAATAACCAATGTATCACACAGGGTGCATGATGTGGCATGAGCATATAAAAACTATCTTTGGAACCAAATTTTATTTTAAGTGTATCTGTAATATTCTTGTTGTCATAAGTCTGATGTGTATATCTTGGTGTTGCCTTACTTTTTGGACTATCTATACATAATATATAATGTAGGTTATATATTATAAATGTGCTTACATATTCCCAACATGGCGAGAAAGATGAGCGAATCGGACTGCATATTCCCTGTGTTCTGGTCAGTTCAAGTTCGGTTTACTGTGTGCATGACTATCGGTTTGCCTCCCTGTGTATTGCAATGGTAGATAAGAATACGTGTAAATGCATGAGCAAATGGACCAAAAGCGGGAACTTACAAATAAGCAAGTTGAATTATAATTCGCCAGTTTAATCACAGTGTCGGTGTTTTCCGTCCGTTAAAGTACAACATGTCATCGGGGCATGCACATGTATGAGGGGAGCATGGTATATTCATCACTAAATTACAATACAGCATTTCAGCACGGAAACATAGAATAAGACGTTATGCGTCCTTAAAGGTACATGCCCACTCAGTAGGCACAACATGTTCTTTATAGGAATTAAATATGTGTATAATTGTGTCACTATTCCACCAGTTCTAAAGCTCACGAGTCGCCGCTATACAGTTATAATCATTTATTAATATTTATTTTACTGTTAGCGACGCGCGGTGGTATCAGGCTATTTTCATATGCAAATGCGGCATGATATTTTTTAATTATTTCTACTAATTAAATGTGTCACCTGACCAAATAATATTTTCGACATATTTTAAAGTCTGATCGTTGGACATAACAACATACATACAGGAATAAATAGCAATGTCCGTTAACATTTAAGGAAACACGGTTATCGCCCCTGATATCAGTGAGTAAATTTACGTCTGACATAAAATGTATAATAATGCCAATCAATACGTGGGGTAATGGTGAATTTATGTTTATTTTGCCAGAAAATGTTTCAGATGATGTCTCTCATATAAAGAACAGTTTGTGCCAACTAAGTGGGCATGTACCTTTAATACACAGGAGCATTTGGCAAACTGATTTGCGTGAATCCCAGTAAATTGCAGTTAATTGCAGATTTATGTCACATTTCTGGATCCAATTGTATCTTTTAGACGTCTGGAAAATGTCCTGGAAGTATTTCAACAGACCACTCATGTTAAAGCATAATGAATTGTGCTAACTTAACGTCTGTGCCAGACATATTGTCAACGAAAATGCATACCTAGTGATAACCATGACAATCATTGAAGTGTATTCCATAAACTGAGCATAAACTGTAGCCTATTTCACAACTTTCAAAATAAATTTGCAAAGTATACGTTCCTAGCAAAGTATACATTGATGGAGACATTTTCAATTTTAAGATAAATTTATTAATTTTTATTATACTGCATTTATTACATTATCACAGCCATTTTGGGTGTGATAATGTAATAAATTCAGTATAATAATTCTGCATTGTTTTAATCATCAAATATGTGCAGTGGTTAGTTCTATATGAAATAATGCATTTTGGGAAAATCAATGATTACTCCCTCACAGTATACTTTGCTAGATAAGTATACTTTGCAATTTTGATGATATCGGCTACTGACGTTCGAATGGGCAATCATTTACTATCAGGATATTTACTTCTGTCGGCTCCAACTAGTAATGAGGGCGGATGCTGTCAAGTGCAGTTATGTGTAGTAGTTTACTTTGTATGGCGTGCTTTAATCGCTACTAGTATTACTTTGAAGTGCAATGTTGCTATGAGGTGCTTGTAATGGTAATTACATGGCATGTATTAAAATGTATCGTCTAGCAGAGTTCGCGATTGCGTCCACCATGCTACTCAATTCGATCATGTTGTCACTTCTATTGTAGCATTTGGTCGTTTTGCTTACTTGTTTCTTACGGGTGACCGGTTACATGATTGCATACATTACACTATTGTGCGTTGGTTTGTCATTGTATTGCCATATTGGTCGTTGTATTTCGTCGCTGCATATTTGGTCTATGTTACTGTCTGTGTGCTCCACAATAAGAAGTCAAGGAGACCGTGTGGGCGTTGCGACGCCATGCTAACCAGGTTTAACAGTCTCTTCGAACTATATTGCTCAGTGACATTTCGGGAAGGTACGCTTTTGTGCGTCCTTGTACTGTACATGAGTTGCTTCTTGTATTTTATTCTATTGTCACCTTTCTTTTCTCATGTATTTAATTAATGAGTGATTTATGGATTAATTGATTTCTTGGCGAGTGTAAAATAGTATTTATCTGATGCCGAAACAATAATTATGAAACATACGTAGTAGATATCCGTGTGTATATATCATACGTGTGGTTTATGCAAATGAATGTCGTAATAGTAACACAGTGCGCGGTTATGTGAAACCTATTTTTACATTAAATATTTAGCAGTGGTGCCTGTAAATGACGGGCTCACGCATGAAACAACAACGAGACATATATAGATGTGCAATAGATATAGCGGAATATTATAATAGGCAGGTGCAACTAATATCATGACTAGTAGTTACATAATATAGTTAGTGCAGTAGTAAAATGAGTTTCACAGGCAGTTTATAAAGAATATGTAACAGTACAATGCGTTATAATGTTCGAAAACTGTATATTGGCATGCAATATACGTATATCGTTAACATCAAGTTTGTGAAATACGCTTAGAGACAATATAAAATAGTCTGATGGAGTAGTTTTAGACTCAATTATATATACTTCGCTATCACTTAGGTGCATACAAAGCCATGCCGGTCATATTGCTATGTTAATGGGACATACCAACGTTTACTGTTTGTTTTCATAAAGGCAAGGTACTGGATGTCATATCGCCCAACTTATTAGTAGGCTTGTTAAGTGACTATTGACTTCAAGTCATGATGGAAATGTCCCCTTTGGTATGGAAGTACCTAAGGACCATAGAAACTTTTTTTAATTAAAGACACACGCTATATCTCATTTTCAAGATGGCCACCGGCGGCCATATTGGAAAAAATAGCCGATCATATGTAAGTTTAGCTAAATTCCATTTAAAGTTAAGATTCAAATTTCTAAGAGAAATGGCGGAATTATTATCAAATATAGAAGACGTATCTCAAATCCAAGATGGCCGCCGACGACAATATTGGAAAATGTGGCCGAAAGTAAATAGTCGTTTAGCTAAATTTCAATTCAAGATTGATTAATTGTTTTTTCTCTTGTATGCAAGTTTCTAATGGTAATGGAAGAATGACTATCGAAATATGGAAGTTGTATCTCATATTCAAGATCGCCGCCATCGGCTATATTGGAAAACATGGCCGACGTTGTATAAGTTTAGCTAAATTTCAAGAGAAGCTACATGTTTTCTATGACTTTATTCTATCTAGTGTATGCACGTTTCTAAAGGTCATGGAAGAATAATTGCATCACAAAATTATTTACACAATTCCCTAACATATGATTGGCCCGTAGCAAGTCTCTGTGCAAAATTTATATCCCAGTAAACTCCCACGCCGAACTGATTTCCGTAACCGTGAGGCGCAGTTAAAATAATTCTTAAGAAAACGGAAAATAAACACATTTTCTTGATCAATTTATTTCAAATGCTGGAATTATAAGGAATGAATGGCATTTTTGTTGAATTTATTGGGGATATAAACTCGCGACTTTTCCAAGTTTATACCCTGATAAATTCCACAAAAAGGCCATCCATTCCTATAATGAATAGAAAACTACAGAATTTTCATCTCAAATTTAAGATATATTAGAAAATGTGGCGGATAATATACAAGTTTACAAAGTTTCATTTAATAGTTATAATACATGTACAACTTTCTTTCAAAGATCATAGAAGAATAAAAGTCAAAACATGGACGTTTTAGTACAAATCCAAAATGGCTATTGTCCGTCATTTTGAAATAAATGGCCAATTCATAGCTCGCAAAATATGTGTCGTTTGTACTATTATAATACGTGGGTGGCAGGTGGGAGAATGTGACGGGTAATTTAACGATCGGGGTTCATCCTTACCGGAATTCGGACTGGAGACCTGGTTTTGCACTCACATACGTCTTTGGCATTTTGTATGTGACAGTTGAATCTGGTTATACCCCTTATGTGAGTATTACAATTACTCGTAATCTACATATTCCGTTCTGATTTTGGGATCTCCACCCCCCCCCCCCCCCCCCCGCACCCAAATGCAGCAGGTTAAAATGGGATCGAACCCGTTTGCCCGGCCATACATGACCTTAGCTGTTGTTAGGCCGTTAAACACCAGTAAACAAACTAACAAACAAAGTATTATAATACATGTTTTCTAGCTATATTGAATGCCATAAACTAATTTCTTGAATCAGTTTTACAACTGAAATGCATTAAAAATGATATCCCGGAAATTACGCTAAAAATAATTTTAACTACATGTACATATTACAAGTAAAAGAATGGGATGTAAAATGAAAATTAAGAACGGATATGGAACAGAATCACCGAATTAATAAAACCAAGTGTATGACATTCCTTCATACATAGTTTGCTGGAAAATATTTTCCATGTGCATATTCTGTTTCCTTTATACGTACAATACTTTGTATTTCAAATACATGATGCATTTTTTCAAATATGTGACATTAAAATAACTGAGCAGATGAACGGTGTGCATCAATCATTAGATAGATGTTATTTTAGAATTAACATTATAATTATATGTATTGCATGCATGACATACAGACACAGTGTATGTTTGTTTTGTGAGGGTCGTGGATTAATTATTCATTGTATACAAGTGACCAGGCTAACATAATTATTACACTTTTGTAAATGGATATTATGTGAATTACAGATGTAAAAGAGTCGAGCAGATTCGAATACTAGTATGTAATTTATGGGGGTAGATGTGATAGTTGGGTTGAGAGCATGTGCAGAGATGCATAGAACAGTCATATGGATGGAGAACTATGGCCAGGACATGCGAGCAAGAGCTTCGTGTGTCTGGAAGTGCATATTGTATGCAGTGCATGGCAAAATCACTCTTGTGTATGTGAATATATATTTTGTTTGAAAGTAGCTCATTTTATTGCAACACATGTTTTATTTTATGAGCGATCAGAACAGTACAAACATGTTGTGCACAGATTTTGTCAGGCTAACTAAAGAACCGGATTTATACAGTATGGTGTTTGAGCGACTTATACATGTATGCATATCGCAATATCAGCAAGATATGATTCATCCGCTGCTATGTATAATGGTGACTACAACACTATCCCCTGCTAATAGAAACATTGCTACATATCGTGGACTGAGTTTAAACGTTGATACAATGACGCCAATAATATGCAATGACAATCAAAATTGACGAATACAGCTATGTTGGGTTCATGTCGGCGATTGTTATTATTAAGTGAGTCTGGATTTCCCAGATTTAAAAATGCCTCTGCGATACAGATACTGAATATATAGAACATTACACAAATATGCTTGCATTATGACAAAATGTCATGCCTAAGATAATATGCATTGTAAGACTTAAAGTACTACACCATTACACTATGTCCTTATAAATGATTAGTATGTGATGATCACTATGTACTCATTTGACATAGATACCACCATGCTAGTTTATTTAAATATCAAGTTCATCCAGGAAACGTCGTAAAACTTCTGAGGCTGAAAGTGTCAAGGAATTCATACTCTTTTCCTAACCGAGCCTAATAAACTTGATATCAAAATACACGTGATAAACCTGATATCAAAATACCCTAACGTGGTATTCTCTTATTCAGGTATCGTTTTGTGTACTTCAGTATCCGATGACTGCTATGTGGCTGTGACTGGAGAAATGGTGCTTAAGAGTTTTGCGACCACTGTAGAAGCATATCAGCCTGCACTGTCCGCCATTCCATCAAGGAAACACCCGCCATCATTCGAACAAGCAATATAGATTGTTATCAGGCTACAGGAGTGTGCTATTCGATCAGGGGCTACACTGAACACAAATCCCATAAGGCCCATATCTCCAGTCACAGCCACATATAAGGGACAAGAAGTTGACCTTAGAAAGTTGTATGTGTGAGATTCTTCCACTGTTTGTGTTACTTCATTCCCCTAGCCTGCAGCTCACACCTACCTGGAGTGCCTCCATTCCCCCTTTCCAGTCTCGCCACTTTCAACATCAACATCTCGACGTCATTCTCCAGTAGCAGACGTTTAGACTTCTCATCTTCCAGCCTCGTTTTAACGGCAATGACGTCACTGCTATCCATATCACCAACAAAATCATAGATTCCGTTTCCGATTATATTAACAACAGCGAACAGATATATGCAATACCAGCGCATTTTCATCTGTATTAAATAATTTCTAAACCGAACTGGTAATATATTATCAATGCTGACTACTTGTGTGCAAACGGACCCTCGGAGTGATATCTTCGCATCTGGAAAATGCGTACTTGCCAAAATAGATGTTCAACATGCAGCAGGTACAGTGTGCGTCAAAATTGCGGTACAACTTCATTTCAAATTGAACGTGTAGAGTCGCAGAAACAAACTCTCATTTTCTACTTAGTTGTTCAAAATATAAGTTACAGAGACGCGACTTTCTTAATACCTTGCCGTGCTAACTAAACATCTACTGAATAGATCTAACGGTTTAATCCTGATTGTCCCACATTTGAGTGTCCAGTAGTCCTGATTGTCCCACATTTGGTTTTTACAGGTAACTGGATATTGCAGATTTCAGGATAGAGTCTTTTTCGATAAATTAACATTGTATGCCAGTTATACTTGTATATATGTAAATATAAATAAAATAAATATATTAATTAAAAATAAAGTGGCATACAATTTTGTTATAAGTTTTAGTTTAAATTAGTGTTTCAAAGTGTGTATTGTTAAATATTCCAATTATCTACAGATCTTTGATGATTAGTAAAGCCAATTGACTAATAGAACATCAATGGAAGTTGATTATAAATAAGTGTTTATTATTATATAATCAAAATGTGTACATTTCTTTGATCCTTAATAAAGGCGATTGACCATTACAGAATGGATTGGATGTATTAAAATATCGAGACGATTCTAATGTACTGACAAAACAGGTGTATTTTCTTGTATTTTATTATATATATAACTGGAATAGCTTAATTGAAAGTTTTTTTTATCAACTTCTGCTTTTCATTTTAATCCTGTATCTCCAACTTGAAAGTGGAAACAGAGCATACTCCAAATAACCCTAGGGCTATGATATTACCTGTAACAAAATCCTGATTGTCCCACATGGAAAATGACCAGATTTAACAAATGTGAGACAATCAGGACTACACCGATCTAACGACCTAGACACAGCTCAAAACGTGATCATATTTCCCAATATCCAGTGGTACATTAACTTAAAGGAAACAAAGCGCCTTGCTCAGTCAACAGCGGACACCTAATATTAAACTGACTGACCAGCGTATTTGCCTATATCGTTGCATGTCAGATCCGGACATATGCAATTTTCAAGTGTTTGTTTCTTCCAAGTAATGAATTTTTCAGCTGTCTTAAGTTTTCTTATTTGAAGAAAGTCCGTGAAGTATTTTGTTATTGTGAAAGCCCAATTTTCCTGTGGGAATTTAACATGGGCAAAAATTAAGGAGGAAGGACGAGGTCTGAACAAATAAACATTTTGTAAACTAACATCCAAACATAGGCGGATTACATGGAAATGATCTGCTCTAGCTAAGAAACGGACAGTTAAAATCGTTCCCGAAATGCATTATTTCATATAAAACTAACAACTTATTATATTTGATGATTAAAAGTATGCAGAATTATTATACTGAATTTATTACATTATCACAGCCAAAATGGCTATGATAATGTAATAAATTCAGTATAATAAAAATTAATAAATTTATCCTAAAATTGAAAATGTCTCCCTCAAAGTATACTTTGCTAAAAAAGTATACTTTGCAATGTTGGTGAAATCGGCTACTGCTCTATTGTCTGTTCCACGAAATGCTGCCCAAGATTTATTGCTATAAAAACACTCCAAACTGCTTATTTTTTTTATATAAAACAATGTAAAACTATTTTTTAGAAATGAGCCTACTTTTTATTTCAAGAAAATCCGTCTAATAACAAAGTTATTTCGAATAAACAGTCATGGATGGGCTTTTGCCTTATAAATTAATTTCACCGAATTTTAGTGGTTGACAATAAAACAAGAAACTGCTATGCAATAATCACTTCCGGTCAACAACAACAACAACTATTTTTGCGAACTGAACACAAATTCTTAATAAATTTGTTTATTAACATCATTTTCGGGCGAATAATTTAAACAATTTGCATTAAAATATATCAATTAATCATTTAATCTTGATATATTTAGCGAATATCATTCATCCATAAGGTTCCAAGTCGATCAGATACTATTGCTAATACGTCCTAATGTATTGTAAATTGTGAATGCTAACGAACTTGATTCGATTAAACTCGTGACCTTCACCAACCAATCAGCATTTAATAAACCAAGTTGTCCGCCGGAAATTCGTCCGGCAAAGAAACTGGCTCACAGGAAGTGACTATATACTTCCGCCGGAAATGACGTATATATGGTGTTCCCAAGTCATACCATTAGAGAATGTAGATTTACACCGGTGTCGATGTGCGAGGATATGTGCAATTAATTTTGCGTTTTAGGAACACCTCAGCTTGGCGTTGTCAATAGATACGAAAGCTGTAGCAGATGATGATGACATCATGTTGTATTTTGACCAAATTCTCGGCATTTTCTTCTGTAATTCTTGTACGAACACCGAGAAATGGAGGCTCGATTCCTTTATTTTTCAACCTGGCAATATTTGCTCTCATAAATACAAGGTTAGTGTCTTGTTTTTAATGATGAAATCCAGCAAGCAGTTCGATGCTAGAAAAATGTTGAAAATCTGATCGCACGTGACATTTTAACATTGCAACCCTGCATCCAATTCTTGATTTATGGCTATTACTTCATTATAGGACCGAATTAAAAAAAATTAAAAGATGGCTCATTGCTAAATTTTGCTGAAAAATGATTTTATGCCAAAAAATAAGAGTTTTAGGGTGTTTAAATAGGTGTAAAAGTTGGGCAGGTTAACGTGAAACAGACAGTAGCTAAGAAACTGACAGTTAAAATCGTTCCACAAACACTAAAATGATTTTTTTTTAAAAATCTATTTTAGCCCCTATGTTAAAGTGCCATAGAAACATTGTTTTTTAGCATTAACACGAATATTTGACGGAATTGCATCAAATAAACATTTTATGGAGGGTATTTTTTATTATTTCGTAAAAGTAATTAGATTTTGATAATATTGACATTGAATACGTCTAATAGCCCAAAACCCATCGACGGATTCTTTACGTCACGGTGTACCAGACAATAGATTCGTGCAGTTCACGTTTTTTTTCGTGAATTGACTGCAGAGTTTTACAATAAAATTAAAATTCTTCGACTGTTCATTACAAGTACCAATCCATTATTTCTATTTAACTATAGTATTTGCCGTGTTTATCATTATTAATGTATTTTCTTTTCTTCTTAGGGACCATTAAACAATAGTCGCGGCATGCACTTTCATGCTTTACAGTAGATATAAAGCAAAGTCTAACGTGTGATTGTTCAGCGTAATTAACACATACGTAGGTCACCAACAACTGCTAAACGATGTACGTATTACACAAGTGTACGAAAAACAAATCTATATATCAAAGAGAGCCCGAAGAGCTCAAGTAAACTAATTGTAATTATTGCAGTGCATGTAAAACTGCAGGCACATGTACATTACCGCCTGCGATAATCTTGCCGATACTTATTATTTTCGTTATTTCAAAATACTTGAATACTGTGTTTGAAGTCAAACAGCTTGATTGTCTGAGTCTGAGCTGTGCTACAGCTCAGGCTCAGCCAATCAAACTGCTTGATTGCGACTTGAAATTGCCAATAGTTGTTCAAAAACGTTTATACTGAATCTGGGCAAGATTAATGCGAGTCTTAAACTACGCGTATATTTGTGAATTAGCATGATCAACAGGGTACACCACCGCCTGCGCTAATCTTGCCCATATGCAACGTTTCTGAAAACATATATTGACAATATCAACTCGCAATCAATCAGTTTGATTGGCTGTGCCTGAGCTGTAGCGCTCTGCTCAGGCTCAGCAAATCAGGCTGCTTTCTTTTCAGCACAATATTCAAGTATTTTTTAATAAAGAAATTGACAAATATTGGAAAGATTAGCGCAGGCGGTAGTGTATGTCCATGTATTGCGTACATTATAAATGAATGGAAAACATGCATACATCGATTGAACAGTAGACGAGGTGCTGGTGGCAATAAATTGCGGAAATAGAAGTTGATCAAACGTGACTTCGGTACAGAGTATTACTGTCAAATGATTATTTCACATATACACAGATCTGCATTCTGTAAATTTCGGTGTGGTGTTGCACCTATATGACTCGAAACAGGTCGTTATGAAAACTTGTCAATTAGTGACCGACTCTGTCCATTCTGCAAAACTGAAGTTGAGGATGAGTACCACTGTTTATTTCACTGTAACCTCTATGATGATTTACGAATGGAATTAATCATGAAGGCAAATGCAATATGTGATAATTTTACTCAGTTGTCAGATCAGGATAAATTTATTTTAATATTCACATCCAATGAAATCATACGTCTATGTGGCAAAACCTGCGATGCGATTTTAAATAGGAGGGCGCTATTTCTTTACACTTAATTAGCTTGTATTCCTTTTACATGTGTATATAATGCAACTATCGATTTATATTTCAGATTAACTACTTTTACGCTCACCTGCACAGTTACTGTTAATCAGTTAATTTCAAATCTGATTTGAGATTATATATATATTTTACAAACATTTCATAACATACTGCCTCTGTAAATATATCTCCGTATGTCGTTTATTCAAATGGTTTTAATACTTTCTTAGACAGCGGATTACTCCCACAACAGACAGGATTAACGATAGTTATGCAGGAGAGACGCAAACAAGCAATAAACGCAACACCAGTTGTCTTTGTCACTCTGACTTACAATGTGTGTATGTTTATTAAAGTCTCATCAATGTACATATCACAAGATATTACTACATACAACAGTAAAACAGTACATTGTCATTCTGAATAGGAATTATAAGAGACTAGTCATATACATGCGGCAAAATATATATGAGCCACTCATCTACTTGTCTCTAGTATTTGGAACATGTAACTATTTGTAAAAATGCAATAAACCAATGGAGTTGCCCTTGTCACTGCGCTTATCCTGGTTATAACAATCAGTGAAAACAACATATTAATGGCGGATACCTATACAATGTTGGCACGTAAATTGAAAGTTATCTACCACATGGAGATATAACAAGCTTCTGTTTTCGCGATACGCGATACGATTGTGTCAACATCCGCTGTACACTGCGACTGAGAATGTTCAAATAAGCCATTCACAACACGGGGCTTATAGGGCGTTTGCGACCAGTGTAGATCCAGTTCAGCCTGTACATTCGCACAGTCTGAACAGGATCTGCACTTTTCGGCATTCCTTCAATAAAACACACTAACATGCAATCTAGATCGTATTTAGACTACATGAAGTGTTATATTTGATTAGGACCTACGCTAGTCACAAATCACACAAACCCCATTTCTCCAGTCAAAGCCACATTAGGCCGTCAGCCAGAAATGGAACCCCCCCCCCCCCCCCCCCCTGTGGGATTTTGGCAGACATATTTTGTTCTGAAACTACATTCAGTTACGAGTTCTATGCCGTATGTACGGTGTCCTGTTAGGGCCACATTACATTCTTGCGTTCTTGCTTTCTCGACTTATACACGAGATCGCGAGATTGAGAGAACGTGAGGCGAGATCGCGAGATTGCGAGATAGCGAAAGCGCGAGGCGAGATCGCGAGAATGCAAGAACGCGAGGCGAGATCGCGAGGCGAAAACGCGAGAGTCAATCTCGCAATCTCGTCTCGCGATCTCGCAATCTCGCCTCGCGATGTCGCAATATCGCCTCGCGATCTCGCATTCTCGCGATCTCGCGATCACGCGATCTCGCGATCTCGCATTCTCGCGATCTCGCGATCTCGCATTCTCGCGATCTCGCGATCTCGCGATCTCGCGATCTCGCATTCTCGCGATCTCGCATTCTCGCGATCTCGCGGTCTCGCGGTCGGAAGTAAATATATGCGCATGCTCGCTGGGAATACGTTTTGTACGGTGGCACAGAGGAGACATGAAAATATGTTTTACTTTCGAGCGCGCACGCAGTAAGTTTTAGGCTGATCTGGAGCTACCCTGGGTGGCATTACCAAGTGGTATGGTTTCCCATGTACTGGCTCATATACAGTATACATGTGGCACGGTAAATAGACGGCAGTACGCCAATGAACCTAAACAGCAACAAAAGCGGCGCCGGAAGAGAGATGGTTCGATTATTGTCCGACTACGTACCAACTGAGCTAGGGAGGAAGAAGTAATACATTTGGTGATAATCAGCCGGTATGTCGGTATGTATAAAGATATTGTATAATCCAAGTGGAACATACATGTACCTACATACAGGCGCGGATACAGAAATAATTGCAGGGGTGGGGTTCTAGACCGCCGCGAGCACGAAGCGCGATGCGCATCGTAATGTCTGGCGAAATTTTGAAATGCCAGATCGCCGCAGATGCGATTTCCTGACACCTAGGTCACGAAAAAGGTCATCCAACTATCGAGTATTGTAGATTTTCTTCTCTTTTTTTTGCCGGGAGCAGGGGGGGGGGTCCTGATCCTCTGGACCCCATACCCCACCTCCCCCTTGTATCCACGCCTGACATAACGCCCATGTATATTTATAGCTGATTGTTTATGTCAACAACTTTAGAGTTGCTAACTTTTGTTATAGCTGTTTAATATTGGCAATTGTAGAAGTGTACACTTTCTTAAAGGTACATGCCCACGCAGTAGGCACAACATGTTCTTTATAGGAATTAAATAAGTGTATAATTATGTCACTATTCCACCAGTTTTAAAAATTACGAGTGCCCGCTATACAAATATAATCATTTATTAATTATCAATTTACTGTTAGCGACGCGCGGCGGTAACAGTCTATTTTGATAATTTGCGGGGACGACGACTTTCACATCACGGCTTGCGGTGCGCATGCGCAGTATACTATGCGCGCCAGTAGGCTTCCCAATATTTAAACAAGAATATCAACATGTCGAAACGTCCAGGACGGAAATTGTATGAAACGGCGTCGGCCAAAAAAAGGCGAAATGTCTGAGGGACAGGCAGTACAGAGAGAAAGAGAGAGTGGTTAATATTGGCGACCAGATCACCAACTGGAAAGAGTTACGTGGATATTTATATTTGGACTCGAACCGAGATTTTTCTTCTCAACTTCCGATACTTCACTGCGCATGTCAAATATGTGATATGATTGACCGTGTCACGTGACGCGTATTGGTAAAAATAGCACGAGGTCGGGAAATACCCTTTCTGGTCGCGGCATATAAAATGCGATTTAACACCAATTAACACGCGCCGTAATTAAAAATAACTCGTTAGTAGGTAGACAAATGGCTCATATAAGGCATGACAGAAAATGAAAAGTAGTAGTACAGTGTAACCTGCTACGTGGGCATGTACCTTTAAGAGAACAGACAATACAACTGTGATTAAATTCTGACAAGGGAGACAACCTGCTAAACTGACGAGTACGTCGTTTCATTGCGTGCGCACGCGAAAGTAAAACATATTTCCATGTCCCCTCTGTGTCACCGTACAAAACGCATTCCCAGCGAGCATGCGCATATATTTACTTCCGACCGCGAGATATGTTACATTATCGCGTTCTCGCTCTCTCGAGATCGCGAGATTGCGAGATCGCGAGAATGCGAGAATGCGAGATTGCGAGATCGCGAGATTGCGAGATCGAGAGATTGCGAGATTGAGAGATTGAATCTCGTGTTTTCGCCTCGCGATCTCGCCTCGCGTTCTCGCATTCTCGCGATCTCGCAATCTCGCGATCTCGCAATCTCGCCTCGCGTTCTCGCAATCTCGTGTATAAGTCGAGAGAGCGAGAACGCGATAATGTAACATGGACCTAACAGGACACAGTACCTAACAGGACTCCGTACGTATGTCTGCGCTCTGTAACCCGCTGGATGAATGTTTGGCACCATTTTGAAGTATACCACCCTCGGACTTTTCGCAATTGTGAAAAATCACATTTTTCATTGCAAATCGACTGTTTTTTATCATTAGAAACAACTGATATGGCAGTTGTGTATGCTTTCTGATGTGTTCATAACTATACAATGGAATAATGTTCAAATAAATAATGTCTGCTAATTCAGATGAATAATTTTGCGCGTTTTGTTACCCCACCCACTGAATTTTAATGGCAAAACACCTACCGTAATAACTCCATAACAGTACGATACTTTTGTATTTTATTCGTGTCAATTGTACCTAGTAGTGTTCATTAGACATGTTAACTGCATATATGCCGGTTATCTGATGTCTGCAGTCTATGATACAATGTTAAAAACAAAGTATTTTTCACCATTCCCCACCCACATATTTTACAATGGGAAGTTTACATGTAATGAATTTCATTTATATTATGCACTGTCACTTACTTATAAATTGTTAAATGCATATGCAACTACTTAGGCACTACTGATAGCTATCCTTGTGTACTTCAGATACAGTGTGTCCGAGTGTTCTTCCGTCTGTCAGTCCGCTTCGCATTTTCTTAGTGATGGTAACAACTACGCTATATGTCTCATTATGCAAATCTCTCTCGGTGTCTATTAATTGTATCAATGGTAATTGTACTTACAAGTGTTTGCAATATATAGTGAATGCCCATATTCTGATTACATAATGTCTACAGCAGAGGATGCAATGTTAAAACAAAGTAGTTTTAACTATATACTGTTATATTTGTCTCTTGGGATGAGTCGTGAGAAGCTCTGATCACATAGTCACACATACAGGTGTATAAGCATATAGGATACATGTACATGTAGAGCCCAAAAGATAGCGGCTGACTTTTGGTGTTGGCTGAACAGAGTGATCTCCCTTGCGGAAGCACATGGGCAAGAACGCTAGCAGATCGATATCACTGCGCCTTTATGTTTGCTGACTATTAAAAACAGTATTACGAAGCACATCTACTTTGTTCGTTATCGAAAACGATCTTGCTATTTCCCCAAGCAAGACATGGTGGAGAATCTAAAGTTCCAACATTGAACAAGACGAATGAATTTGTTTTCTGTCTACTCATGCTACTCGCCCACGAACCAACTCGTCCCTAGCTCTGCGAATGACAAGCCGTCATACTCGTCGTAATCATGAATTATTCAAATCCGTTTCTCACGGACGATGCTCAGCTGACCTCACCCGTCTTTCATACGCCTTCAAGACCCAGTGCCAGTACACCATACACAAATGACTTTCTTTCCCAGATTCCGCCTCCATCAAATGACAATGTTGTTAGATCTACACCTCAAACAATAATTGTACAGTACCCTCCATCTGAGAAGGTCATTCGAAAGTTTAGTGGATATATGAACGAGGATCCATTAAAATTTTTGGACGAGTTTGAATCGTATCGAACATTGTCGAACATTTCCAATGAAGATCCGAAAGCTGTTGCAGCATTCCATTTACACCTGCAAGGTCCTTCATTAATATGGTACAGGGACCTGAACACCATCCATAAAGTATCGTGGACGGCATTAAAGGCAGCATTTGAAGCGGAGTACTGCGATGTAAATAATCCGGCGTTAATTGCTGAAGAAGCAGCTTTCAACAACATGATTTTATCGCCTACACAACCTATGGAAGAGTACCACTCCCTTATTTGCCAGAAGGGAAAGAGGCTGGCGAAATCCAATCGTGATATGACATATCGTTTCATCGAGGGTCTGCCGTCTAAACTTGCGTTCGTGTGGGCGTGCAGGCCGAGTGGAAAATCTGCGCGATGCACTTCATGTCGCGAAAATCGGCGAAGCACATGGTTATCGACTATCGGGTGAATCGGTTGCAGCAGTTTTCCACCAGAAGTACGACTGGCGTACCGAACCAAGAATCGCGTTGGAACCAGTCGCGTGCGCTTACCTGCTACAGGTGTGGTGGCCTAAACCACGTTAAATCACGTTGCCACTGGACAGGCCAAGGCCCGAAAATGCCTACACTTAGTTGTCAGCTTTGCGACCAGTTTGAGCACAGTGCCAAAGAATGCCTACAGAATCCCAGAAACACTGTCCCAAACTGGAAACAAACTGCCAACTTTGTGGTAGTGACGCTCATATCGCCAAACGTTGTCCAGATTTAAACGCGAACGGCCTGGGAATGACGCGCCACTCTCAGGCCAAACAAACATTGTAACTGATCAATACGCGCAGGTTTCTCAGTCCATTTCAGATTCCCCAGATACAGATGAAGATACAAGCCATGTTCACAATGTTGATGTCGATAACTTTTTGTACTACCATGTTCGTGTAGGCAATACACCTGTCACTGCTTTGTTGGATTCTGGCAGTTCCATCAATATTGTATCAAAGAAGTTATATAATATGATACCCAAATCTCAAATTGATAACTTTCAGCTATCTTCATCAAATATCTTATTGGCTAATGATCAGTCTGTCAATATTTATGGAACAGCCAGCATTCGCATTTACAGTGTATCTGCACAGAAATCAACTTGTATAAGTGTTTACATTTTGGAAACGTCATCACATCCCTTACTTCTTGGCACTGGTTACATGAGGGATAATGGTATAGTCCTTGATTTTAGCAAAAGCACATGTACGTCATTTGCTGGGGTAAAAAACAAAGTAACGTGACCCATTAGTGAGGATACATGTACATTACCATGATTAGTTCATTACTCAATTTACAATCAGCGTAGATCCGGATCAGACTGCGCATCCGCGTAGTCTGTTCGGGGGCTGCACTGTTTGGCCTTGGCAATCGGCGTAGACCCGGATCAGCCTGCGCATTAGCATAGTCTGTTCGGGGGCTGCACTGTTCCGTCTTGGCGGTCAGCTTGGGCCCAGATCAGCCTGCGCATCTGCGTAGTCTGATTGGTGTCAGCATTTTTTGCCATTAGTGACAGGATGTTGCTGCGATTGACTTGAATTAATTCTTCAAAGATACATGTATGGCACATTTCCTCACAGTGGTTAGGCTGCTAGACATGCTAGACGAGGTATGGTTATTCTTGATGTATTTGTGTTTAGTACATGACATAATTATGTATCAGAATTATTTCAATTGTCTTCTATGTATGATATACATGTAGGAAATTTGAATTTGATTTGGAATATGAAAATCTGCCAAGTATCGAGCATAGGCATTTGATGATTATCACAATTCATACGCGTGCCCATAGCACGTTTTTAAATCCATTTACATGTATACATTTGTTGTTTCCATCCAGTTTCGTCAGTGTAACAACTTTGCTGTAAAACTTGGTAAACATTGACAAATTTTCATTGGCATTGCATACATGTACATGAACTTTCAGTTTTGTTTTCACATCTGTATTTCGGCACTTCGATGTCTATGGTGTACCTCATACGTCATGGGTATGTGGTATATGATGGGCGTCTATTTCATTAGCCATCAGATTTGAAAACAAAATGTTTGTGATGTGCAAATCATATGTCGAGTCCGGAAAATTGTATAATTACGATCGATTTGAAAAGCTGACATGTTTGCACTGTTCTCCAAAAGCATACTTGTGCGAAGTATATGGCTTAATGCGCTATTTTCACTGATTAATGTGTATGGTTTTTTTTGCTGGTTGAAAAACGGAGCATATATGTGCATATAAACATTCATCTCCTCATAGTCCATCTGATTATATGTCTGTTCATCTGACTGTACTTTCATCCATACATTCATCTACCTAACTGTCTGCCCGATAGTTGCCATCAACATCAACCTACATGTAGTCAACATAAACTTTGTATATGCATTCCTCATGTTTATTTAATCAATCAATCAGATGACCGTGACTTTGCTGGAAACTTGTATAAGTGTTTACATTTTGGAAACGTCATCACATCCCTTACTTCTTGGCACTGGTTACATGAGGGATAATGGTATAGTCCTTGATTTTAGCAAAAGCACATGTACGTCATTTGCTTGGGTAAAAAAACAAAGTAACGTGACCCATTAGTGAGGATACATGTACATTACCATGATTAGTTCATTACTCAATTTACAATCAGCGTAGATCCGGATCAGACTGCGCATCCGCGTAGTCTGTTCGGGGGCTGCACTGTTTGGCCTTGGCAATCGGCGTAGACCCGGATCAGCCTGCGCATTAGCATAGTCTGTTCGGGGGCTGCACTGTTCCGTCTTGGCGGTCAGCTTGGGCCCAGATCAGCCTGCGCATCTGCGTAGTCTGATTGGTGTCAGCATTTTTTGCCATTAGTGACAGGATGTTGCTGCGATTGACTTGAATTAATTCTTCAAAGATACATGTATGGCACATTTCCTCACAGTGGTTAGGCTGCTAGACATGCTAGACGAGGTATGGTTATTCTTGATGTATTTGTGTTTAGTACATGACATAATTATGTATCAGAATTATTTCAATTGTCTTCTATGTATGATATATATGTAGGAAATTTGAATTTGATTTGGAATATGAAAATCTGCCAAGTATCGAGCATAGGCATTTGATGATTATCACAATTCATACGTGTGCCCATAGCACGTTTTTAAATCCATTTACATGTATACATTTGTTGTTTCCATCCAGTTTCGTCAGTGTAACAACTTTGCTGTAAAACTTGGTAAACATTGACAAATTTTCATTGGCATTGCATACATGTACATGAACTTTCAGTTTTGTTTTCACATCTGTATTTCGCACTTCGATGTCTATGGTGTACCTCATACGTCATGGGTATGTGGTATATGATGGGCGTCTATTTCATTAGCCATCAGATTTGAAAACAAAATGTTTGTGATGTGCAAATCATATGTCGAGTCCGGAAAATTGTATAATTACGATCGATTTGAAAAGCTGACATGTTTGCACTGTTCTCCAAAAGCATACTTGTGCGAAGTATATGGCTTAATGCGCTATTTTCACTGATTAATGTGTATGGTTTTTTTTGCTGGTTGAAAAACGGAGCATATATGTGCATATAAACATTCATCTCTTCATAGTCCATCTGATTATATGTAGTTCATCTGACTGTACTTTCATCCATACATTCATCTACCTAACTGTCTGCCCGATAGTTGCCATCAACATCAACCTACATGTAGTCAACATAAACTTTGTATATGCATTCCTCATGTTTATTTAATCAATCAATCAGATGACCGTGACTTTGCTGGAACACGTATTCACGTATATCCTTGTTCCTTGCTCCATTCACCTTCTTTGCATTTAAATACTGACATTGCTCGACAGGCGTGTAAAATCATTAATGTGCTACCATATTCTGACCGCTGGCACTTATATATTGCCATGTATGAGAATTTACATTTCTGGTGAAATTTTGATATTGATTGTTTTATGCTACTGTATGCATATGTACTTGCTATGTAAAAATGAGATCTATGCTATAACTGCATTACAATGGTTGAAATGTCGGGTCTGCAAAGGTGGGAGGGATACTGCGGCTAACAGTTGGCCATTGATCCTGAATAAATCATTGAGTGTGATTGATCAACCAAAATGTTTGGAAAGTAACTTGTAATGTCAAATGATACCATATTCAATCATTCAACAGTGTAAAATATTTCACCAATGGTTTAAGCTGTCCTGAACTAATACTCTACATGTATAAATGTATTGGTTGGGGATTATGCTGTTCCAAGGATCCATACATTTCGTACATTGACCCTGTATACCCATAATAGATGTATGTATGTCTTTAATGATTAGTCATACTCTTTGTGCAGTATTTACTGTATTTGTGTTGTTTCCGAATACATGTAAATACAAATATCATGTTTTCGACAAATATTATTTGCCAAATTCGGAATATGATCTTGGCTGGAAACGGAGGCCTTATAATTTACGTAACAGCGGTAGTCTCGGATCAGGCTGCGCATCTGCATAGTCTGATCAGGGCCTACACTGATCACTGTTCAGTATGATAATCATCCTAGATGTTTCCAACAGAGTGTAATACTAGGAGTTTGTATTTGCAGCCATCACGGTAATTAATGGAAAAGATTAATTCGCACTGATCAGTCCTAGGGAACCGTTTCACAGCCAGTGGATCATATGATTATGTACAAGTGGTACAGGTGTGTGAGTCAATGTTACGAGCAATGACATTTCAGTGTCTATTATTATATACGAGACTGTGTAAAGCGTTCTCAATATTCTGCTGTCAGAGCAACATTTACTTGTATATTGAAATAACTAATGCACGACACAGTTGCATCACGGACATGTTCTGTCGCTACATGATTGTCTTGGATAGTACCTAATATCTACAAGTTATTGTTTGCTTTGAGTATTGTAATAGAAGGATTGGCCAATCAGTTGTGTACAGTTGTTACAACTTTGTTTTTTAACTTTGATTCATATATATGAGCTCCAAGTAAACCCAGGAGCTGTCTTTTTCATTTCGCCTAACGTTTTGTAAAATTCAAACGTTTTTATGGGAGTTACTTGCCTTTGACCACTGTTTACACTTGAAATTCAGCTACATGATTGTTTACTTGGAATATGCTATATATGTATGTGTACATGCTAGTTTGGCATTAACAAACAAAATTTACAGTTTTTCAGGTTTCCTTTTTTATTTTGGCTAGTATTTTCCAAATTGTAATGCCATCCTACATGCAGTAATGTTTATAAATATTGACAAGTTTAGTGTTTGAAGTTAACAGTTTCTGTACTCATGACAACTCGCTTTTCAGGTTCATTTATGTATGTTATAATCCTATTTTGGAATTTGCACATGGGTAGACTCTTTGCTGTTACATTTTTACTTGTTACCAATTTTGGTACACATGTCCAATTTTGGCGATAGGTATATTTTTTGTATGTGATGTCAGTTTTTATCTGCTGATCACAGGTAAATAGTATGTTAGTGTGTATGTATGCTGACATGTGATAGCTTATGATATTCTGTCTTGTGCAGATTTCTCATCTGGTACTTGATTATACATAATTGTCATTTGTTGAGTTTGTCAATAGCCTAGTGCTTATGTACTTATTTTTGGGACTGCCACGTGCTCAGATATTCTCACAACTCATGTAAAAATTGTTCTACAATTTTATTTTTTAGCGGGGGGATGTTATATTTGTCTCTTGGGATGAGTCGTGAGAAGCTCTGATCACATAGTCACACATACAGGTGTATAAGCATATATGATACATGTACATGTAGAGCCCAAAAGATAGCGGCTGACTTTTGGTGTTGGCTGAACAGAGTGATCTCCCTTGCGGAAGCACATGGGCAAGAACGCTAGCAGATCGATATCACTGCGCCTTTATGTTTGCTGACTATTAAAAACAGTATTACGAAGCACATCTACTTTGTTCGCTATCGAAAACGATCTTGCTATTTCCCCAAGCAAGACAATACTCCCCACCCACTGAATTTACAATGACAATTTTACATGTAATAATTTTTCTTACTTTATTAGCTGCCAGATACTTATGAAAGGTTCATATGAACGTGTAGCTACTAACACATGTATACATGTATGTGGCCGTGACTGGAGAAATTGGGGTTATGGGTTTTGTGACCAGTGTAGATCCCCATCAGCCTGTGTATGTGCACAGTCTGTTCAGGATCTGCACTGTTCGACATTTCATCAGTGAAACACCCATCATGCTTCTAATAAGCATAATATATCATTATCAGGGTACATGAGTGTGCTATTTGATCAGGAGCCACACTGGTCGCAAATCCCGTGAGCCCCATTTCTCCCGTCACAGTCACATATTAGTTATACACACACATTTCAGATACAGAATGAATGTCTGTTCGTCTCTCTATATGTCCATTTCCTTTTTATGCAACCAAGACAATTACCATGATTACTACGTTGTGTATTCCAACATGAACGTCTCTGATACATATAAGTATTACTCTCAGCTGTTGACAGGCCTTTACACACCATTAAGTAAAATAAATAAATAAATAAATATAATTATTACTGTCAATAGTAAATACTAAAATACAGAACATTAAGATAGCTGTAAATAATATGAGCAAGCTAAGCTGGAGTAAAACAGGACAAGTATATTGTTATACACTTTGAAAATGACAGCCAGCAATTAAATAAGTTTGTGTGACATAAAAATAAAATTAGGTAGTAGAACCGATGAAGCTGAGATCTATTCCAGGTAATGTAATGTACAAACTATTTATCGTGCATTCCAATAATATTCCCTCAACACATTCCAGGTCATTAGCAGGAACAGTATTCAAATGTGTAGTTGGCACCTGTACTTGTAAATCTGTATATAACTTGTATAACTACTGAAAAACAGTATGTGTCATACGAGAACGTGACTGTGTGTTCCAATGTGTATCACCATCATCAATTACCAGTGTAAGTGCACACCAGTGCATGCATCATGACCATTGCCTAATACATGCATGTATATTGCTAAATTAGTCTTATTTGAGAGGCACCCATGACGGTATTGTATTTTGTAAGTGAGGCGTTGTAAGTAATTATTTAACCATGATTTCATAATAGTGACATTTGATAACCTGTAAGGTTGATATACCATTTCATACTTTTCATATAAACAAAGACATTGAAGGTGCATAATGTTTCTAAAAGCATACATATGTTCTTCAAACATATCCACTATATTCATATAGCTGTTATGTACGCATACATAAACTATTTTGTCTAATATGTTTCAGCATTCGGTGTTCTGAATTATAGCACACGTGTTATTCTACACGTTTTGTGTCAAATTACCAATATTTTCTATATATACAAACCAATATTAGTATGTATGTAGTCTGAAAAAGCGATTCCGGGGTATTCAAACATAAATCTAGTCCAGTTTAAGAAGTATGCACATCTATCAGATGTAGCCACACACACTGATAGGACCATTACTATGCATTTAAATCCCCATGAATGATAACGTATCTCCATAACATAGTATGCAATGTATCAAAATGTTCATCTAAACAATATCGCATAGCCTCTATCGAGACACATTACATTTTGGATTTTACACTGCAATTGAACTATTGTCTACATGGCATTCTAACTATTTACACAGACGATACGGATCAGGTTTGTGGAAGGCGTTTTCTGCCGCATTGTACCACAGTTGTGTGTTTTGGGGTCGTCTGAATATATATTTCTCCATTGTACAACAGGTAATGTCATTCTAATGATCAAACAGCTCTATAAGCATGTACCATGTGTACATTTATTTACTGAATGCATTATATTTACATTGTACCTGTTTAGCACATACATACCACACGTAGTTTGTAGTTCATAGACACGTCTTTGCCTCCATATACCCATATGTGGCATTGAATTAGCATAACATTCCCTATGGTTGTCTTTCAAATGTATTACACCGCTGATGAACAATCATATTCCATTACTGTAGCAACCAGAGACATGCATTCGAGTATATGTATGTCATGGGCTAGCAGAGTTTGGTATCATCACAAGATGCGGGACCTCCTCGGGCTAAGGGTATTATCAACTATTTTTAGAAATTTAAGCTGTATTAAATGTGTACATATAGATCCGTAAATATCACATCTCCTAATTGCAAAAGCGACCATGTTGATGGTCATCTTTAAACTGATCGACAGTCATGGTAACACTGTATATGGTTAGGTTTGTGATGTATTAGTTTCAATAATGTTTAATTAGAAGAATGAATACAGCACATGTAATGGTTAATGTAGAACTGATTACATCAGTGACTCACATATCGTTACCATGTATTATATTTATTTTCCAAACTAACTCACGACCAAGGGTTAATTTAAATTATTGTCACATGTAAAGACATATGCGGGATGTAAAATGTTTGCAATAAGCATACCCATGCCATTCATCATACCATACTACATACTGCCTTGGCCAATGATCATCATGCTTGCTTAATTGTCAGAAGTGTGCTCGTTAACAATAATAACATTGTATTCCTTGTCAACAGTCAATCCATTTTAGACACACTTTGAAACAGTTCTTCAATACTCAAACTGATTGAAATACCTTCGTACTTGTCTTTGAAAATAAGCAGAATATCACACTATATACATAACAATGTTAGTGTTGTTTAATTACTGAAAACTGCAGCTTCATCATCAATATTATTGAACATCTGATCATTTTGGCGGCCATTTTAAACATATATTATAGCATTATTGCATTATCTACCTGGATATGTATATGTTATTAAATTTTTTATTTGAGTTTGTATACCTGAAACTGGTATGTATTTCCTGTCCAATGAGGTGCATGAAATGCTGTTTATAACAACTCCATACAGTAAAGAATACAACTAAACAAAAACATTTTGGCGGCCATTTTGACTGTTCTGACAATTGTGGAAGGCTATTGCATGACTATCTTCTGTATTTTCCATGTATTTGTGAAGAAAAGCAATGTATGTGTGTTTCAACTTTATGAATGTCTGTATTTGTTCGTAACAGCACATGACTCGCAGACAAATATTGTAAAATAGCCTATTTCGGCAGCCATTTTGAAATTTATTGCCATTTACGGATGTAATTAAATGTAAGATGTATTCTAAATCATTTTACATTTAAATTGTGACTTAATTATAGCAATTTACCCAGTTAATATCGATCAGACTGAAAGTTAACAGTCCTTAATAAAACAATATAATACTGTTCGGCGGCCATCTTTTAAAATGGCCGCCATTTGTTTATCCAGCGGCATTTTGAGCGCAGACAACCAGGATTGATAGACAATAGACTACTGAATCCGGAAATTATACTCACCAAAAATCCCACAAGGGGGGTGGGGAGGGGGTATCGCTGGCTCAATGTCTACAAGCTTCGACGTAACCCCCATTTGACAAAACAACGATTTTCTTCTGGAAAACATCTTTAGTTTTTAACATCAAGTCCAAAAATTTTCTATTTATTTGAAACGTAGGAAAATAGATTAGAAATAGTAAAGAATTTACTGTACATGTGAAAATTTGAATATATACTTTTAATTCTTTTTATCTGTCAACGAACAAAATATGTGATTTAGTTATATTTTAGTTTTCGAAAACAGTAATTACGGAAAAATAAGCGAGTGGACATTCAAGTTACACAATTTTAGTCCTGCACTATAACATTCATACATGTATAATAACAAACATATCAAGATTGGATTTTCGGAACTGTAGAAAGCACCCCGATGTGCACATTGTATCTATTCTACCATGTCTGTCAAACTGGACTCAACCAATCAGCTTGGCATAGGTGTGGCCTGGCGGATTCAATATACACCTGCCGCATTATTGTTGACATCCGTTTGAACGTGGCTTCACACGTCTGTCACTGACTACATGTAGGACAGATAAACAAAATGGATTCAACCAATCATCATAGAATAGGTGTGGCTTCATTGAATTCATAATACGCCTGTCTCAAGATACACTTCCCTATTTGCCTGCGGTCAAATCATCGGCTAAGTTGTTTGCTATTAATGACCTCCGGCGGCATCCGTTTGAACATAGCTACACACGCGTGTTACTGATTATTTCAACTCGAAATTGTCAAAGCACAAGTATGCTGAAGTAACATTCTGCAAAGCATTGCAGAATCAATTTGCGAAATGTCGGAGATTAGCATTTTGTAACAAACAATTAGAAATATAACATTTAATTTCACATTGTTTTCTGATTCTGACTCTGCTGTGTGTTTGACCGTGAATTACAACCGACTTCCGCACAGATAGTCGTCGCCGACGATTGCAACCAACGTATAACTAGGCGAAGGAAAAAATAACGATTAACGTATATATTAAACGACAACAACGAAGAAATTATGCAACAAATACATGATGTTCGTAAATCCAAACGATATATAAGAACCCTTCATCCACCAAGCAGGTAAGCTGTTCTACTGCTACGCCATAGCGGTTATTTTTACAGCGCCACCTCGCGCCAGTAGGTCGCAGTAACAGGAGAGATAAGCGATGACCAATTCATTGCATGGCTCTGTATAGGTGTCAGATAAGGTGCGATATGAGATTGTATTCAGTATCGCACTGTCAAGTGATGGTGATTGGTTTTCGGATCAATCAATGTCGCTTGCCAGTGCTATACTGAACAGTAAATAATGCATTCATTATTATAATGTGATTGGTATATTCAATATGTATTCAGTGGTATATTCAATGTGAATGGTATATTCAATGTGTATTCGGTATCGCACTGTCAAGTGATGGTGATAGAGAATAGTAGGTTAGTGCCGTGAATGGGAAAACATATCTGGCAAGGCTCAGGAAACAGGATGGGCGAGGCTCTTCCGAGCACATCCCGTTTCCGTGCCGCGCCAGATATGTTTTCCCATTCACGGCACTAACCAACTATTCTATTTATCCCGTCAATACCTACAAATGGCTGTAAAATGCAAAAATTGTATTGACTGGATATCAAAAATGTTTCACGGCACCATGTTTCACGGCACATACGCACTGTGTTGACAGGATAAATTGGTTTCCGGATCAATCAATGTCTCTTGCCAGTGCTATACTGAACAGTAAATAATGCATCCATTATTTAATATGATTGGTATATTCAATATGTATTCAGTGGTATATTCAATGTGAGTGGTATATTCAATGTGTATTCAGTATTGCACTGTCAAGTGATGGTGATTGGTTTCCGGATCAATCAATGTCACTTGCCAGTGCTATACAGAACAGTTAATAATGCATCCGTTATTATAATGTAAGAGGCAAATTCAATATGTTAATGTGCATTCAGTATCGCGCTGTCAAGTGATGGTGATTGGTTTCCGGATCAAGCAATGTCGCTTGCCAGTGCTATAATGAACAGTAAATAAGGCATCTGTTATTATAATGCAAGTCGTAAATTCAATCGGTTAATGTGTGTGTATGCAGGTGTTAATCGAGTATTGTATGTTCAGTATCGCACTGTCAAGTGATGGTGATTGGTTTCCGGATCAATCAATGTCGCTTGCCAGGGCTATATTTAACAGTAAATAAATCATCCGTTAGTATAATGTAAGTGGTATATTCAATGTGTTAATGGGTGTTCAGTATCGCATTGTCAAGTGATGATGATTGGTTTCCGGATCAAACAATGTTGCTTGTCAATCTGATATTTAACACGTTGTCAAATCAGTTTGCATAATAAAGTATTGTTTTCAATCAATATTGAATGCTACTGTGTGACGCACTGACAATTGATCGTTTCTGGTTTTCGGATCAAGCACGATCACATTCTCACGGCGTATGAAGTCGTTGTATGCTCCATTGTGCTATCTTCCTTTCTTTTATATTACGTTATATTCTAAATGAACACCAAAACCATTACTTTAGAACGTGAAGTATTGGATATCAACATTATTACGAAACAGTGAATATGTATATGCTAATGCATCATGAGCCTCTGTAGGCTGGCTGTTATCATCAGTTGTAACTATATACCTATACCTATGAGAAATCTCAATATCACGAAAAATACAAACGAACCGGAAATCGGTTATTAGGGTCGCCGTTGTTGTTTTTAACGCGTTTTGAAGAAAATAAGTGATAGTTTGTAATGTGACCTTTAAACTCAATATGTGAGCAAAAGCTGACAATAATGTACACATGGGAATAGATCATCATTTCTCTTATACCGTGTGGGAGTATGGGTATACGTACAGTGGGGTCAGCGTGAAAGTGCACACACGAACGAACACGACAGGTTGGCTCCAACCTGTCGTGTTCGTTCGTGTGTGCACTTACACGCTGACCCCACTGTATCTTTGCGATGAATCCATCAGATAGGTCTCATATCTTACCGGTGTATGTCTTACTGAGATTCACACATAGGGCCAAGTGATCTGGTATAATAAATGTGCATGGCACTGGATCAGGGTACTGAATTGTTCCTTTTTGTAATTTCAATGCGGATTGTACGGTTCCCCCATACAAGTGTATTCCCGTCAATCAATCAATCAATCAATCGATCGATCGATCGATCGATCGATCGATCGATCGATCGATCGATCGATCAATCAATCAATCAATCAATCAATCAATCAATCAATCAATCAATCAATCAATCAGTCAATCAATCAATCAATCACGCAATCAATCAACCAGCCAATCAATCTACCGCAGTGCTCTGTGAGTTGCGCAATCGGCAAACGGACGCGGGAGGTTGCATGTCGTCACGTGGGTGATACTTTCTGCAGGGAGGCTTCTAAGCCGAGGATCGCCAAGAACTGTACTACAGGCATTCCTTGCTTCACAAGGTATTTATTTATTCATTCATTAACACTCAAAGGTATGTATGTATTCGTTCCTTTTATAAATGTACTGCGGGCATTCATTGCTCTACTCTCAAAGGTATTTATTTATTCGTTCGTTGCATAAATGTACGGGCATTCCTTGCTTCACACTCAAAGGTATTTATTTATTCATTCATTAACACTCAAAGGTATTTATTAATTCGTACGTTGCATACATGTACTACGGGCAGTCCTTGCTTCACACTCAAAGGTATTTATTCATTTATTCGTTGCATACATGTACAGCGGGCGTTCCTTCCTTCACACTCAAAGGTATTTATTCATGTATTCGTTGCATAAATGTAAAGCGGGCGTTCTTTCCTTCACACTCAAAGGTATGTATTTATTCATTCGTTGCATACATGTACAGCGGGCGTTCCTTCCTTCACACTCAAAGGTATTTATTCATTCATTCGTTGCATAAATTTACTACAGGCAGTCCTTCCTTCACACTCAAAGGTATTTATTTATTCATTCGTTTGTCAGCGAGTAGATGTTGCTTCACACTAAAAGGTATTAAAATGAAATTAAGTAATAAATTATATGTTTTTCTTAAATTATGCACTGCTCTGGTATTGGTAAACAGATTTTATTAATTGGCTATTTACATCAATTTTAGATATTTGAAGAGCACACGAGCAATGGAATGATATATATAACTTACATTTATATTGTTACGCGCCGGCCGTGGGGCGTGTACTAAATACTAGTTTGACCCGCTATCTCGTTGTGTTGAGCCTACGACCCTTACCACCAGCTTCTCTAGAATGCCCACCTTGGCTACTGGACTATGGACCTTCTGGAGGGGTTTGTTCTTGCGGATCTGCCAGCAAGGCACGCGTTGTGGGCTCTGTGTGTCTGTTTGCTATACAATGTGTAGGTAGCGTGCATATTCTGTTAGCAATCAGACTCTAGCCTGCAACCTGTGCGTTGAATAACTCAGATTATCGCCACTGTGGTTCTCTACGGGATGAACACAGGATGAGACACTACTCTGTAGACTTCAGGGAATGTAGAAGTAGCCAGTTCAATTTAACAATTTAATTAGCAGTTAATCGATGGTGTACGACAAATGTAAAATAATAATGGTTCACATGAGTGGTCACAGCAAATCATAAAATGCATTACTGTCAACTTGTTATATAAACATGCTAAGATGGTTAAAATGCGAGCTTAAAATGCTGTATTAAAGCAATATAATTAATTGCTCCGCTCAAATGAGGGCGAAATTGTCAGACGATGACAATGCGTGGTGTTAACATAACATCACTAAATAGGCATGTACACACTTAATTTGTAGTTACCGAACGAAGTCACATAATACGTCACGATAAGGTAACGTCGACAATTATAACTTCCAATAGTCTTCCGATTTAAACGAAAAGTTTAACAGGCTACTACCGTTGTTCGTGGCTCATACACGTATCGATAATTTACGATATAGAATAACACCAGGTTATACCAGTGAGGTTTATGCTAAGTACATGTAAACTACGAGGCGCCAAGTGGGACATGGCTCAATTTTGTCAACAAAATTCATTTTTGTGCCACAAAATTCAATTCTGTGTCACAAAATTCACTTTTGTGCCACAAAATTCACTTTTGTGTAACAAAATTCAATTCTGTGTCACACAATTCAATTCTGTGTCACAAAATTCAATTCTGTGTCACAAAATTCAATTGTGTCAATTCTGTGTAACAAAATTCAATTCTGTGTCACAAAATCGCATAACTAACCTGTCCTGTACGGGGCGCCAAGTGGGACATGGCTCAATTTTGTCAACAAAATTCATTTTTTGTGCCACAAAATTTAATTCTGTGTCACAAAATTCACTTTTGTGCCACAAAACTCAATTCTGTAGCACAAAATTCAATTATGTGTCACAAAATTCACTTTTGTGCCACACAATTCATTTTCGTGTAACAAAATTCAATTCTGTGTCACACAGTTCAATTCTGTGTCACAAAATTCAATTCTGTGTCACAAAATTCAATTCTGTCAATTCCGTGTAACAAAATTCAATTCTGTGTCACAAAATTCAATTCTGCACACGCATGTAAGAAGGACTACCATTGGTCAGAAACAGCACTGGAGAAATGGGTCACGGTCGCCGATCTACACATTCAATGTCGATGATTCATTTCTCATTCTGCCGATGATTCATTTCTCATTCTGCCATTTTGCTTCAACTATCTCCAAACAGTCAAACGTTGACAAACCCATTCGTATTTAAACTCATTTGCGTTATAATTGTACACATAATTCATGTACATGTAGATCTCTCGCGAGTACTGACGTCATTTATTGTGTATCGCAAGGTACATCTGCCCCAGTTAAATCAATAATACACGCGCTGTGGCCTGTGTTCTGAATGCTGTCTGTGTTTATAAACAGAATGTGTGTATTGAGCCATTTGAGGAAACCATTTGTAGTATTTGTGTAGATACCATGGATACTAATGATGGTGTATACTGTAAATAATGCATGTAGACACATAGTTGCGAACACGTAACTTCGCAACTAGTAGACACAGATCCAATACCATTTGTTTCACAAGGTTAGATCTACTGTTAGAATACGACGTCATCTAATGTCATTTTCGAGCATAAAACGTTACCTGATAAATAGAATACCAGGCTAGTGTATTTTTAATATCAAGTTTATCAGGCTCGGCTCGGAAACGGTAGGAATTCCTCGGCAAGCCTCGGAATTCCTACGCGTTTCCTAGCCTTGCCTGATAAACTTGATATCAAATTACACTAGCCTGGTATTCTCTATATATGGGCATGCTCTCAGGTCTAGCTATGTCCCGGCTACTTTATGTTTGACCCTGTTTACATAATTGAGGGAAAATTCTGAATATTTTTCTTATTTCTCCTTCAAAGTATATATGCTTATATGGTGTGACCACTCATTTGTAATCATAATATAACCAAAATAACTGTCCATAAAGAAGTATAATATTGATATATTGGGTTATATTTTCGCATTGAAATATTTAAACCTGCAAGTGTACTCCACCATATAGTAAAATGAACTAAGACCGATCTCAACCAATCAACGTAGAGATGACATAGACTATCCTACGCAAACTAATTTTTGTAGACAAAAATGAATTCTGTCCCACAAAACTGAATTTTCTTCACAAAACTCAATTCTGTCTTACAAAATTTAATCCATTATAACAAAAATGAATTTTGTATACGAAACGTATGCAGAATTGAATTTTGTGACACAGAATTGAATTTTGTGACACAGAATTGACAGAATTGAATTTTGTTACACAGAATTGAATTTTGTTACACAGAAGTGAATTTTGTGGCACAAAAGTGAATTTTGTGACACAGAATTGAATTTTGTGGCACAAAAATGAATTTTGTTGACAAAATTGAGCCATGTCCCACTTGGCGCCCCGTAGTATACATGTACTTAGCATAAACCTCACTGGTATAACCCGGTGTTATTCTATATCGTAAATTATCGATACGTGTATGAGCCACGAACAACGGTAGTAGCCTGTTAAACTTTTCGTTTAAATCGGAAGACTATTGGAAGTTATAATTGTCGACGTTACCTTATCGTGACGTATTATGTGACTTCGTTCGGTAACTACAAATTAAGTGTTTACATGCCTATTTAGTGATGTTATGTTATGGTATTCTCTATATATGGGCATGCTCTCAGGTCTAGCTATGTCCCGGCTACTTTATGTTTGACCCTGTTTACATAATTGAGGGAAAATTCTGAATGTTTTTCTTATTTCTCCTTCAAAGTATATATGCTTATATGGTGTGACCACTCATTTGTAATCATAATATAACCCAAATAACTGTCCATAAAGAAGTATAATATTGATATATTGGGTTATATTTTCGCATTGAAATATTTAAACCTGCAAGTGTACTCCACCATCTAGTAAAATGGACTAAGACCGAAATCAACCAATCAACGTAGAGATGACATAGACTATCCTACGCAAACTAATTTTTGTGGACACAAATGAATTCTGTCCCACAAAACTGAATTTTCTTCACAAAACTAAATTCTGTCTTACAAAATTGAATCCTTTATAACAAAAATGAATTTTGTATACGAAACGTATGCAGAATTGAATTTTGTGACACAGAATTGAATTTTGTGATTTTTAGTGTTACAAAACTCAATTTTGTACACATAATTAACCTGTCCTGCATGGCGCCCCGTAGTCCTGATTGGCGCCCCGTAGTAAACTAGACTTCGCTAGCATTATAATATCCGCGAATATACGCTGTGTAAGTAAATAATGTCCAAAATGATTCTGACAGAAGTTGTGTTGGCCTAAAGATAAACTATACTTTCTATGAGATTGCTACAATAACTTTTGAAAGATCTTACAAGGTAATTTGTAGAAGAGTACATTTCTCACGAAATTTGCGTAGAGGTTACGTCTGTAAAAGTCTAAAATCAGAATGCTTCCAAAGAAAACATTGGGTCCTTTTATACCCGTGAGGTGGCCAGTGACCCGTTTCTGGTCACAGTGGCCAGTGACCACCAATTCCTGGTCACAGTCGACAGTTTCGGGTCACAGTGGCCCATTCCGGGTCACAGTGACCAGTTTCTGTCCACAATTGACAACAATTGTGGGTCACAGTGGCCACTTTTTGCGTCATCACTACAACTATAACGTCACGTCTCGTGAGTGACTCCAAAAGTGGCCACAACATCTCGCGCGGTCTAAAACTATGACAAAATACACAATTTGCCTGTTATGAAACGCCACAAGGCGCATTCCCGTCGATAAGGACAGATAATGAGCAAGTAAACCTTTTAAGAAAGTTCAATAAAGTTATTATGTATATACCATAAATGCGTTATAGAAGTTTCGCTTCATCGCTGCGTTCCACAAATCACTTCGTTTCGTCAAATTAACAATCCCAGAATTCAAAGAACAAGATGGCTGACGAGGAATGGACTATTTCTGTCGCTGAGAATGCAGTCACGTTTTCACTATTAATTTGCTCTCTGGGATAGTTAGGCGTGAGCCATTTGACGAAATCATGTGGTTAAAAGTAAACCAGCTGATAGCAAGGGTGATTTTACATATAAAGCTAAAATGATGGACTTTCAAACGGCTGAAAATCGAGCATGGATATAACAGGTGCGCGAAATGGAGGCATGCGATAGTGACAATGAATTCAGACAAGACCGTGATGCTTTAAGTTGTGTGCTGGGTCTGAGTATGAATTCCAGGCACACACACATGCTTACATCTCACTGCTAGTCATATCAACATAAAATGGATGATAATTAACAACAGTCAATAGTGTTAAAAGTTCCTCGAATCCTAAGGTATATGATCATGAGAGGTAAGTCAGATATGCCAGGGCACAGGGCTACTGAAATATTGCCATCATATTCAATCTGAATAGATAATAGTGTTATGCAATGAATTAAAGTGGGTGAGGTAATATTCAGTATTGCCTGTGTGCCGGGGCATCTCAATATAGAGTTCCTTTCTGGTATTAACTGCCGTATTTTGAAAATTCGCAATAATGTTCGTGAATGACGTCAAAAATTGACACAAAATCCACATATGCTCTGGATTTATTTTATCACTTGTAAACTTCATGTATCGAAAGTTCACAGCCCCTCTAATGTTCTTATTGCTCAAAGAAAATATATGTGGGGTATACAACGCTTTGCTCGTATGTTCTTATTTCTCTCTGTAAATAACTCTTGGAATTTCATTAAAATTGATTCCTCTGGACTCAATTCTAATGAAATTCCAAGACATATTTATGATATTTATAGGAAGAAATAAAAGAAAATATAATGAATTGTTGTCTGATATTTTTTAACTATTTATAGCCCACAAATTACCCAGCATGCAAAGAGATAAATATGGTCAGTTTGTCGTTATAGTTTATTTCATTTCCATGTGGATAGCTGCACGAGTTCCCGAGTGTGGGATGTATCGTTGCGCGGAAGAAATGAGTGGCACATATCCACTTACAAATCGAATAACCTAAATCACTCACAATTTATATGCGCCTCGAAAAATATACAAAATGTAAATGAAGTAAACAAGTTAGTGATGGTTTAGAAGGAACTATTTTACAAGGTGAAACGTAGTTACGGCACTGACCAATATGAACTCACGAGACGTCCATATGGAAAAATACTGATGGCCTTCGTTCCATTGTGTTTCAATGGGAAACGAAAGCACATGTACATATTATATAATAAGATATTGATATAGGAATCTGGTAGTTTAACCCGTTACCATGACTACAATGACGTCGTTTACTGCTGCGCTCGCGTCTTTATTTACATGTATGCTGTACTAGTATCTTCAATATTTACTGTGTATAATTGTGGCTGTGACTGGAGAAATTGGTTTATGGGTTTTGCGACCAGTGTAGACATAGACCAGCCTGCGCATGAGTCTGCACTGGTCGCGATTCCATCAATAACACGCCCGTCTTGCTTCTACCAAACAATATAGAACGTTATCAGGTTACAGGAGTGTGGGGTATTTGATCATGAGCTACATTGGCAAAGAATCCGATAAGCCCCATGTCTCCAATCACAGCCAGAAATTACTCGTACTTTAATAATGTGGGGAACCACGTAAACAATCAAAGGACTGAAAGTCCTGAAATCCTTCGCAGTACGTGCTCAACCATTTTAATATTTCACACAAAAAAATCATATATACTCCATTCAAAATCAATATATTCGTCGAATCAGTATACATTATCAATGCTGCAAAAAACAATATTTATCTTGACAAACATGATTGTTCAAAGTAATTTCACCTTGACATTGGACATGAAGGCCACATGGGTGTGGTACATGTATGGAATGACAATATGGATGATAATAAGGAAGTATATGAAGTTTGAAGTCAATCTGACTTACGGTTGCAGAAAACTTTAAGACAAATCGTACGGATGCAAATGTCTAAGTAATTTTACCTTGACCTTGGAAATGAAGGCCGCATGAGTGTGGTATGGAATGAAAATATGGTTGATTATAAGGAAGTATATGAAGTTTGAGGTCCATCCGACTTTCCGTCACAGAGATAATGGGTACCCAAACTCTTTAGCGTGGACGGACGTAATTACGAAAACTATATACCTCTCGGCATACTTTGTATGCCGGGGGCGGGGGGCGGGGGGAGGGGGTATATCTATAGTTTTGTATACACAGTTTAAACTTTATATATTTTACAACAATTACAAACAAGAGCGAGCAGTCATGCAGGGAACACGACAGGTGACATATGTCATCAGTCCCTTTTTTCCTGTCAGTCATAGCTCAGAAACTAGACTGGTGACATATGTCATCAGTCCAATTTCTCCTGACACAGTCTCCTAAATTTAAAATTCATATCATTTTCCAATTCAAATAGGAATCCTCAGCGATTTGGAACCCGGAGGATATAACAAAAACGTTTTACTTTCACTTTCATTTCAGCTACACATTCAATTTTAATTTATTGAGTAAATGATGCCGAAATATTTATTTAAATTAATATCTAATTATTTAAATATACCTTTTTTTTAATTCATAATACAAATAATTATTATCATTATTATCCTTATTCAAACTCAAGACAACGTTTCCTTTGTGAAGTGTATCGTACTTTATTATATACCTTCAAGCTGATCGGGAGTTAATTGTATTTGAGGAAATAACAGATTACGAAATAGCGCACTTGGATTTGCCTTTTGATGTTTCGAATGAAAGGACACGCGACGCACCGGTTACCTGCAGCGTAGATGAATTTATAGCTAATCAGGCGAAGAAAAACACCCAGCAAGCCACAGTTAGGGACATGAAAAACGTTCAGAGGTGGCTGTATGACAACAAACGGGAACCACGACTGGTAGAGCACATACCACCACAGCACTTGAACAGCCTATTATATGAACTGTTCATAGGCATCCGTAAGACAGACGGTACAGACGTAAGCGCAAAAACTTTTTTCAGTCGTGAGATATTTTCGTAAGAAATACAAAATTGAATAACTTGAAAACTATCACGGTTGTCATGACGAAACTTGGAGAATCGATCAAATGTGCACGAGCGTAATGTTAATCGATCCTCAAAATATCATCATTCAAATATAAATATTTGTTTAGTTATACATTTTTTATTAATTTTCCATTCAAATATCTCAAGACACAATAACGTTACGTGATTACGAGCGGAGGTCCAATGTATTGTGATCACTACTACTGGTAGTCCATAAAAAGTATTTTGCTTTTCATACATTCAGTAAAGAAAGTTTACTATATCATTGTTAATAAGATAAATAGGTCTGAATTGGCATGTAAACATCAGCGAACAAAGCTTGTTGCGAACGGTAACTTGCAATCTACTGGTGGACGGTATGGGAGCAAATTGCAAGAGTTACCGTTCGCAACTATATCTGGGCCAGCACGTGAAAAAAATATTGTTTCTTATCATTGTATTTTGTTGATATTAACTTAAATCCATAAATACATCTGAAGTTGAATTTGAGATATAATTCTGTACTGTGAAATTTGTTTGAAAAAATATTATATTTTTGTTTGAAATCAATATGGGCCGTCTGGCGTGACAATATATGAGAAAAATAACATTTTTTTATGGACCAATATTTCCATTTCAGAGACCCTGTCAAGATATTTGAGATCTTCAGAAGTCGCTGACCTTCCGAAATGTTGGCTGCTGCCAGTCCATTTTACCTGACAGCAGTATCAGAACAACGATTGAAATGCACAGCAAATAAGCCATGGTATGACATTTATTATGTGAAATAATGCACTATGATTCATTTCCATTTTGTTTTTAAATGTTATTTAAACATTATCATATGACACTGAAAATCATTACGGACAAGGCTGAAGAACACATGAAGTTTTATAGAAAGTGACATTAACATTTAGTTAGAAAAGTAAAATACAATTTTTTGATAATTGGTGAAAAATGAGATATAATTCAGTGTGTCTGAATAGTGATCTTAAAATTGTTCTACAGCCTGGTGGATATGCAAAATTCTCAAAAGTATTTCTTACACACTTTCTCCCAAATATTAATTCCCACGGCCCATGGGAGAGGCTACACTTGGCAGTCTCATGACGAATGCTGCTGATCAAGCTGGAATCTCGTCACGGTTGACCAATCACAGTATTAGAAAGTCAACAGTCACCACTTTATTGAAAGCAGGAGTTCCCCCACAAAACATAATGAAAATTACGGAACATAAAAATATACAATCCATCACACACTATGACGCCGAACTGTCTATCGGAGAACATCGTCAGATATCAAATATATTACAGTCTGGTCAGAATATCGCCCCACCGAGCACAGTACAACTGGGTCAATTAATCGCCTCACCGAGCACGGCCACTGTATCTGTCCCTAGTAGTGTGAATGTTCTGCCGCTATAGGAGATCGAAAATGTCACCTCGTCAGCGAACACTTTCTCTGCACAAAAGTTGCAAACAGTAACTCTTGCAATCTACTCCCGTACCGTCCGTAGTCTGAGTTACAATTCCAAACATAGGCTTCCTTTGCAGAATAGCGAATCAGATTTTATTCAAACTTTAGCAGCTAATTATTCTGCAGCCTATGAGTGGAATCGCTACTCGCTACGGATGGTAGAATGCAATTTACTGTTCGAAACTAATTGTAGGGATCTGTATTGTATTGAATATCATGTAATTGGTGTAAAACACACGTAGAAATGAGATATGGAGGTGATGGTGTCTTTTGAAGGATAATAAGCAAATTTTCAAGGCAAACACAAAATATTGTCTTTATAATTTATTGATGAATTTGGTTCATTTTTGCTTTTTTGGCCAATGGAATTGAAAATGTTGCCGTGAAGTCTACTACCGTAGTACCGATACTGTACAGATGCATGCAATAATTCAATATTGTGTATTATGTTGTTTTATTGTCTTCACAACAAAATTAAATTCAGCAGTTGTTTAACGCGTCGAAATTATTTACAGACGATGTGTCCTCGTGCTTCATATATTTGCCGGACGATTATATGAAAGTTTTGGGGAATTAACAATATTCATTGATATGGTCGGCAAATAAAACATGTGTTAAATAAACTTACGTGTTTAAGTATGGCTTTTTATCCTAATTTAACGCCTTTTCCCCGGTTTTGTTGTGTCTGTAATGATGTCAGCCATCTTGGTTGTTCGTGTATTGTATCGATTCAGGTGCGCGAAATGACCTTGTCAAGTTAGTATTCCTACACGCTACAATTTGCATAAACTGAAGCCATCACAGGCGCTCGGATTGTTCAACAAAAATAACAGATAGTCGCATTTCATCACACTATCGGATTATTTAATGATTAGGATGCATGTTTTGTTGAACGGGTATATAATAAATAGGTTATTGGATTTGTACAGAAATATATTTCGGCGTACTGGTTCGTTCGGCGGACCGACTCGCTTCGCTCGTCACAAAGAACTCATATTAATACATAACAGTTAATAGTTTAAAAGGTATAAAAAAACTTTTGCAATAACACACATACAGCACAAAAAAAAGTAAACAACACATGTATTACGCTGAAACGGTAAGATAGCTCGCTGTTTTACTGTTGTTGAACAACTTTTTTATGGCGTAGTAGCGTGTGTTTTTCTAAAGTTAAACCCGCAAACAGTGATACTGCGACCGCCACTTAACTCATTAGCATATTATCTGCAATGACTGAGAATTTCCATATAGTTACTTAATCCGAGCTAATAGCTCGGATAAAAATGGTGGCGATATCAGGATATTTGCAATGATCTCCCAAATTAAACGAGATAACTCGTTTTCTGTTTTCGGATATATCATGCGGAATGTCCACGTGAATGCTGAAGACATTGATATGTTTAGTTTTACTGACATAGGTTTCTTTAATCACCCAGGATAAACGTGACATGTACACACTTCGCCTCGTTGTTATCGATCTTTAACGCTTAGTATACGTATAGTACACAAAGCCAGGAAACCTCCGTAAAATTAAATATGCCAACGCGTTCAGCATTACATCACATTTTACGTATGCTAATAAAATATAATCATAAAATATAGCATGCACAATAAAACGATTAACCCCGTGGTGTTGGCAGATATTGGCAAACATTTTGAAAACGTCGCCATTCTTTAACACAAACCATGTAATTTGGTACCTAAGAAGATACGCGATATCTGGTGAAATATATTTACAAAATTTACGATAGTTTCCGTACATGACGTCGAAAGTTGACGAAATGTTCAGAGAAAATGCGGAATAGAATTCCTCATCTATTCCGTATTTGCAATGAACATTCCGTCAACTTCAGAGCTTTTCGTCAACTTCATAGTAAATGCGGAATATAATTCCGCATTTGCTATGAACATTTCGTCAACTTTCGACGCCATTTACAGAAAATATAACAGTTTCTTTTAATTGATTTTCATGAAAATCGCACAGCGTCTTTGGTACACAAGCTTGCCCAGATTATAAACGTTTCTGAATTGCTATTGGCGATGTCAACTCTCAAACAAGCTGCTTGACTTCAAGCACAATATTGAAGCATTTTGAAAAAATAAATAAGTGTCGCCAAGATTAGCGCACAAGATTAGTGTACAAACTCACCAATAGCTTGTCTCATTTGATCATGTTATTCCACATATTGCTTAATATCCTTGTGCTATATGTGCCTTGCCGACATAGCTTTCAGCTTCTCTAAGTTTGTCAGAGCAGTTGTTGGTTTACACGCACCAGGGGACTGTTTCACTAAATTTCGTACGACTAAAGTGTTTCGTAAGCGCAAAATTATGATAGTCTGTAAATTTCACATTAACAATGTTTTCTTGTAAACAATTATTGGATTTACATTTATTGTGCATAGGCTGATACTGATTCTGGAACCGAGAAGGACAGTCTTGCGATTCCAGCTTACATAGAGGATTTTGGTACATGTATGTATCGTACGCTATTTGTTTCAGCCGTGATTTGCCATTGTCGGATTTCTATTTTCCGTTTGGTGTCCGTTGTCCGTTGTGCACTCTGTCTATCCGTCTGTTCGTATTCGTCCAGTAATTGGATGCTCTATGTTTTAGCCTCTCGAGAACGCCCCCAGCGAGAAGCATTGGGCAATTGGTCCACTCGTTGAGGGTATCCCCAATGCAGTGCATAGTTCACCAGGTCGTCCGAGTGTCCGTACGTCTGTCGGACGCAGAGGGATGTAGCAGCTCCGGGTTCGGTCCTGTATAAAGCAGTGTGATATATCTACGTCGCGTACAGCAGACAGTCACAACCATTTTGTAAAATAGAAGTGACGCACCATATAGATATACATGTACATATTATACTACACTGAGTTGAATGTCATCCATGTGAATCTTTCCGGCGTCTTAGCCAACGTGATAGCCGCCATCGTTATTACATCGGAACTTTTTTTGACCATGTTGGGATATTCAAGATGGCCGCTAAGTATCGCTTAACCTCTTAGGCGCTGTTGGTCGACAAAATGGAATATAATTGGAAATCATATTTGTAATAATTTAAAGCTAGGGTTCCAGATGCCAGGTTATAATACATTGAGACATAGTTTTGTATATTCTGAAGATATGACATTTTCTGGCAAAACAAACATTCATTCACCATTTCCCAACGTATTGATTGGCAGTATTATATATTTTATATCAGACATAACTTTTTCCACACTGATATCCGTAGCCGATTTCACCAAAATTGCAAAGTATACTTTTCTAGCAAAGTATACTTTGAAGGAGTAATCATTGATTTTACCTGAAATGCATTATTTCATATAGAACTAACAACTGTATATATTTGATGATTAAAAGTATGCAGAATTATTATACTGAATTTATTACATTATCACAGCCAAAATGGCTGTGATAATGTAATCAATTCAGTATAATAAAAATTAATAAATTTATCAAAAAATTGAAAATTTCTCCCTCAAAGTATACTTTGCTAGGAAAGTATACTATGCAATGTTGGTGAAATAGGCCACTGGGGCGATAATCAAGTTTCCATAAATTGTTAACGGACATTACTATGCTAGCTGTATTTAATTTTTGATGTGCAATGATCATACTGATAATCTGTCAAAACTATTATTTTTTTAATTAGTATAAATAATTAAAAAAAAATAGCATACCTCATTTGCATATGAAAATAGCCTGACACCACCGCGAGTCACTATCAGTAAACTAAATATTACTAAATGATTATATCTGTATAGCGGGCACTCGTAATTTTTAGAACTGGTGGAATAGTGATACAATTATACACTTATCTAAATCCTATAAAGAACAGTTTGTGCTAAATGAGTGGGCAGGTACATTTTAACAGTAATAGGTGGATATTGAGTTTGTGGCTTACCTATTGGGTGCAGATCGAAACTCAGGCGAGGCAATATAGCTTTTTTTTCAAAATATTTTCTCTGAATTGTAATTTTGATACAAAAAATTGGGTTTATTATTTTTGTCACGGGTGTCCATCCGTACGTCCATCCGCCAGTCACGTTTCTTGTAAGAAATAAAATCATTTAAATCGTAACAGCTGGATATTGTGTATGTGGATTCCCTATGGGGTACAGATATGCAAAGTGAATTATCTCCCCTTGTTTACTGGCTATGCCTCGACGGGCGTATATTGTTGAGCCTGTTTTGTCTGCACCTTCCGAGAAAATGAGGGCGCCTAGCGATCGCCTGTCTGTCAGCAGACACACTTGTTTGTTTTATAAATATTACTTGAAGGCCAAACTAGGAGTGGAATCGTATATATGTTAATCGGACAATTACCAAATTTCAATAGCTTCATCACATTGACATACTTTTATTTCGAAGTATAGGTCGCATCCAGTTGTTGTTAGTGGTGTGCCAAATACTACGGCGATCTCACGTTTAAAATTCGGGTTTTCCTGACGGATTGGCGAATGTTATATTTCATGTCAATACTACTGTGTCAGTGCCTGTTTACAAGTGTTCGTATGTCTCTTTTGGTGATGATAAACTGCATTTCCTTATTTCCAGCAAAATGTAGGTTTCTCGAAATAACTCCTACATGGCTAAAACTACGATGACGGGGGCATCGGCATGTGTTGCTGTTCACTTATCCGGGGTATCTCCGCTTCATCGCGTCAAATATCGCTTCATGTTGCTGATATATTAACTAAAGTATGGTCTGATTCAGTGCACACCATCAAAATAGCAGGTGCTCGTGACGTACTATACACCCACCGTGCCTTTGAAAATCAAACTACTAAAAGAACTGAAACTGTATCGCCAGAAACAAAAAGTAGCAAAGTGTGCCTGCCCCACACTGATGATGGCCCCATTGGTAGCCTTTATAACAATCTTGATCTGGTGTGGGGTGCCCTAAAGCACACCAGATCACTTAACCCATACATATTAAGGGGTATAACTTGATCCAGCTCTCAGATACTCTTTACGAATACCGGAGGGCAATACCAGGTGCACATTTTGGAACCGTAAAGGATGAATCCCATCGTCATTTTTACCCTTCACATTGCTCCCAACAAAAGTAATTTGAAGTTGGTAACAAAAGAATAACGTTTACATGAACCACGTGTCACCATTTTAACAAATATGAAAAAGCATCAGTGGTCGATCAATTTTGTAAATTGGCGTTATGATCGGCTAGTCTGTTCATGAGAAAATGGTTAAGAATTTTACCCACTTTTGGTATGGCGGCCATCTTGCATTGCGTGGCGCCGCCATTTTATATTACATTTGAAAAGGTTTCAGCAAAGAATCATATGTGTAACATTTGACCAACATCCGCCAAGCGGTTCATGAGATATAGCAATTTGAAGTTAGTGACTCAAGAATGACCCTATTACCTTTCAGCGGCCATCTTGGATGACCTAATTATACGACTGCAATAACAATAAACACAATGGGGACGATGACTTCTTTCTTATTGATGAAAATTAAAAAGCACAGTTACCGTTACAGAGGGTTAGAGGGCGGGCAGACCTTGTGCACGCAATAACTAGAGTTCTACTTGCCGGATCGTAACCAAATTCGGAGACGGAGAATATATTGATTTTCAAAAACGTCCGATTACGTATCTCCTCTTGATGGCTATTTTTAATTTTCTCTCTGTGTTCGTGTCCACACAATAACTCAAGTTCTACTTGATCTTTGTGCACACAATAACTCACGTTCGACTTGACAAAATTTGGTATGCATGTCTACCACGGCCAAGATGGAGAAACTTATTGACTTTCAGTGAATTTGCTCCCCTTGTTGACTGGCCATGCCTCAACAGAGTATATTGTCATCTTCGAAACTCTTGTTGGAATCTACAATCATTTATATTTATACATGCCAAATTACAGAATGATGTATAATTCCAGCACAACAATATTTACACAATTCCCTAACATTTGATTGGTCCGTAGCAAGTCACTGTCCAAAATGTATATCCCAGTAAACTCCCATGCCGAGCTACTTTCATTAACCGTGAGACGCAGCTAAATTAATTCTTAAGAAAACAGAAAATAAACACATTTTCTTGATAAATTTATTTAAAAGGCTGGAATTATAAGGAATGAAAGGCATTTTTGTTGAATTTATCGGGGATATAAACTTGGAAATGTCGCGGGAATACTGGACGAGGCCTTCCGGCCTTCGTCCAATATTCCCGCGACTTTCCCAAGTTTATACCCCGATAAATTCCACAAAAAGGCCATTCATTCCTACAATAAGTTTGTGAGATACATCGCTTACGGCATTATACGGTTCAAAACATTGCATATCCACCAGCTGAGTCTTGAGCTAACTGAAAAATCACAGATAGACAATACCCAACAGAAATGGAAACAGGAATGAAAATTTGGAAATGTATAACATAAAGCATATCATTCAATATCATACATGCTAATCTTTATATTTTAGTTAATATACATCACATAACTTTCAACTTTCAATAAAAAGTTGACATGTCGGTTTAATTTGTGGACTTTTCCATTTTGTTAGTGTTCAATGAATTCCGGCATTGCATCATGAATTCTTATTTCAGCGCCACAAATTTAATATTAAAAATATTTGGTTGAAACTTTTAGATGTCAGAGATAATTGAATGCATTGCTATATATACATGTACTATGAAAAACAATATATTGAGATACTGTACGTAGTGCATGTATATGAGATATGGGAGTTTGAATGCTGGGGTCATTTTTGTATCCACCCGGTAAATGAGCCGCATGCTCTCTTTCTCTTACACATCATACAGCTTTTTCATCCATGGAATAACACAAGTCGTACTGGATATGTCTTACAAACTTCGGTATACAACTTCCATATACCCGGTAATTTTCAAGTTGCTATTATTAAACTCATTTTATTGTACTTTCTAGGTAATCTTGTGATTTGAGATTTGACATGAACGTGCTATTCCTTTTCAGAACACAAACAGGTCGGAAAACTCAGAAATGTGGTCAAAACCGTACAAGTATTTGGAGGGAAAGTTTGTTTGCCGAGGCTTCCGATACATATTCCTGAATAGAATATCAATAGAAGATGGGCACACGTCCGCTGGTGGGTGATTTATAATACAAAATACGAAACACCTACCTTCTCCACTCGTTCGCTGTTCAGCCATCAGATATGTATATACCAGGGACTAATGTCTGGTTCACAAAACCAGAAACATAGAATGTATGTTTCTGACGAAATCTGTCCAAATTTTACAGCCATGTTTGTCAACATTTAAGACCGAGGATGTCACTTAAGGCCAAAAGAAACTTTACCATATAGAACTGGTTCTATTTCGTGAAACAGGAGGTCTAAAACCCTGATGTAAAATGTTGTTAATGCTGACTCTAATATGTATACAGTGATCTCACTGATTTGACCGTATTCAGTACCTAGTGTGCCAACCTTGGGCGTTGATCAATTTTTAAAAATGTCTGCGCATTGAATGCACACATGACCGAATGACAAGTTGCGGCACTGCTTCCAATTCTTCCGGAATAGCTACTTCAAGCGGTCTAACATTATCAAGTGAATTTGCTCTTGACCGAATTATGCGTCCCAGGTCATCCCAGACATGCTCAATAGGATTCATGTCTGGGCTGAAAGATGGCCAGGGCATGAACTTGACGTTACTACAACGTATAAATTGGGTTGTTACGCGAGCTGAATGGGGTCTGGTATTATCATGTCACAGCTATCGGTCGCAAACTAGTGTCGCGGTACGTCACAGAATTCAGTCGTCCGATTACAACATGAAGCGGTGTTGATTAGCACTAATCCATGCCCACACCATCACGCTGCCCCCACCACCACCCCGCCTGTCTGACTGCAACAAACAGCAATCCACGTACCGCTCACCGCATCTGCGATACACCCGTTTACGGCCATCTGCTTCCGATACATTACATTTGTTTTCATCTGAAAACAATATTGTTACCCACTGGTGATGTATCCAACGCCGATCAGCCCTGGCCCATTGAAGACGTGTTTGACGATGGCTTGCTGTCAGAATGGCTCCTTTATAAGGACGTATCGCATTCAGCCCTACCTCCTTCAGACGACGCCTCCCTGTTTTACCGCTAATAACACGGTTGTGCCAATCGTTCTTCGGGCTGTGTGTGTAGCCGTCATAAAATGATTGCGGGTATGCTGAACACTGATGTACACATCCAGCCTTCGGGTTGGTTGTGACTCGTGGCCGCCCAGAACCTAGGCAGATCTTCCACATCCGCCGTCCGCTGAAATCGTCTTGCAAGATTCATTATTGTTTGTCTGCTGTAATTAAACTGACGCGCAACTTCAGCCTGCGGGACACCAGCTCGTAGCATCCCGAGAGCCCTGTTTCTTGAGAGTCTTGCCATATTGACAAAAGGTTACCACAGCGTTGTTCAACACTGCCATTCGACTTTCCCATGCTAATGTCTCTCATTCAATAGCAGTTGGCCCGTGCACTATGCGTCTGTTTAGATAATACATCATAGCATGATACACAAAAAATCGCACAGTGTATTACTTTTACCTGGAAAACCACACAACACATACCATACCACTACTGTACTCTGTTATTAGCTATCAAATCCAGTGACATGTAAGAGTTACACGAGTGTAGTGTCCCTGGTGTCTACTCACCTACTATGCGAGTAAATATGGCCTTACCTATGTGTAACTTGTACACATGTCTAAGAACTAGTTAAAATAGATTGAAATAAACCACCAACGAATGTCTATATTCAGAGGCTTCTTATTATGAAAACGCTTAAAACATCACTATCATCACAAATCATATTTTAAATGAACTGATTAGCAGTAGATATGCTACCGAACTAAAATGGGTTATAACCAGAATGTGTAAAATAAACAATTGCAGTATTTACAGATTCTCTGTACAAGTATGAGAACCTTCGCTTAAGAATATCTACACACATTTTGGCACTTGAATTAATGATATCACAGTTGGAAAACAGAAACAAAAATTTATCTCCATCATTCCAATCCATAAATTTATTATTTTTGGTATGAGCTGATTGAAATAATTCAACCCTAAGATCTTCGTAAAAACTACAATTTAAAATGACATGAAGTTCATCCTCAAGGGCGTTTTCGATACAAAATATATAGAGCCTCTGATTAACAGGAAGGTGTTCACATCTGCCAGTTTCTAACCGTATGGGTGTGACGCCAAATCGAAATTTGACAAACGCTGGTCTATGTTTAATTGGCAAAAATGGTTCCGCAATAGTTCTCAAACACAAAAGTGTGTTTGTAAGCACGACACGTATGCAGTTTATTGCCGTATACACCACTAACACTACTGTCTCTGTTGATAAGGGCTTGCCATTCATCATCATATCCAATCATCATCGCTTCAACAACAGCATTTGAATGGTGACTTTGTTAATAAAAACATCAACGCTAATAAAATCTGCCAAGTTTAACATAGTAAAATTAGTGGTCACTAAAATGGACTAATTTCGACATTCTCTACCAGCACTATTTAGTGAACATTTAAAAATGTCGGTGTGCATAATGACAGATCTACACCAATAGTTCGCAATACATTTCCACTGTCGGACATGTGCAGGAATCCATCCCAGATCGCCAGACACCTCAGCCGTAGGTGCGTACACGTATCTACATACACATACATTGTAAGATAGCCCTGTTCTGTATAGTATTAATAATGATTTAATACCGCAAATAGTTGCACCATATGCAATAATATAATTAACTGACCAGACCATTGGGTAAAATAATCTCTTACAAACATGATGAGCCACGCTACATATGTGCTTGCTTTTTCCTATGATCAAAACTAGCGTTCTACCAGCACTTTGCGCAATCATTTTTTGCTGTGATATTATAAGGTTTGATCATTTCCAGCAGTGTGCAAACGTTTGCTGTGGCCCTCGGGAACTGTTTGAACCCGCGGCCACAGCAAACGTTTGCACACGGCTGGACATGATCAAACGTTATTGTTACATTTCCAACAAAAACCTGATATAATTTGAGCGTTATATTCAGTATGTTCAGTACTTTTATAAATCGTCATATATATTCATATTCCGGGGCCACGTCATGAACGTCATGAAGTAGTGACGTCATGAAGGCACTTCCGCGTAGTGACGTCATGAAAGCACTTCCATTACGCGCGGCCCTGGAATGAGCATTGCCTAACGCCATATGCAAACAGCACGCGCTCTTTGTTAGCACATATGTGCAAACAACGGAAACCATGTAACAATATAACCTAATTCACTCAGAATAAGACCAAGATATGTGAATCAACAATGCACAATGGTTCGGGTCCACACATAAATGGGAAACCCGTTCGATGCACAGATGGTGGCCAAAAGTTCACAATATTACTTTTTTGATTATTTTGTTTATTAATTATTAATATTCCTTTATTTAAACAAGGTCATAACATTATGACAACATGCGGTAACAACACATGACATTGCAATAGCAACCCCTACACGAAGTAGGTCAGGATGTGGGTCGCCTGCAGTAGTCGGGTTCGGTTTCGACCGAGCGGTCAGGCCTTACATTTACATGCCCACTCAGTAGGCACAACATGTTCTTTATAAGAATTAAATAAGTGTATAATTGTGTCACTATTCCAACAGTTCTAACAATTACAAGCGCCAGCTATACAGATATAATAATTTAGTAAAATTTATTTTAATGATAGTGACTGGCGGTGGTATCAGGCTATCTTCATATACAAATGAGGCATGTTATTTTTTAATTAGTTATACTAATTAAATGCGTCACCTGAAAAAAATAATGTATTCGACAGATTTTAAAGTTTGAGCATTGCACACCAAACAATAAATACAGCGAATAAATATTAATGCCCGTTAACATTTTAAGGAAACAAGGTTTTCGCCCCTTATATCAGTGTGTAAATTTTTGTCCGATATAAAATGTGTAATAATGCCAATCAATGCGTGGGGTAATGGTGAATGCATCATCAGTACAGTTATGTTGCGTCCGATGTAGGTTACTATTTTTAGGCATCGCCATTGTATTTATGTATTTTTAGAAGCATTAACTATCGCTGTCGGTCACCATTTTTGGGCGATCCCTTTAAGCCGGTACAAGTACCAATCGGGACCGGTACCATCCGGTACTTCTATAACGGTAACTGTAATGCGTGGCGAACGCGTTTATGGTGCGTCTAATTTATCAAATGGGATGGTGAAGTACCAAGGCTAATGTAATTATTAGAAACGGATAATTAATGAGCAGAAGCATAATTTCATTTTAAGTACTTTCATTTTCATCAATAACAAAAAAGTCGGCGTCCCCATTTTTTTTATTGCAATCGTATAATCAGTTCATCCAAGATGCCGCTGAAAGGTAAACGGATCATTCTTCAGTTACCAACTTGCTATTGCTATATCTCATGAACCGCTAGGCGGATGTTGGTCAAATGTTACAGAATCTGTAACATTTGACCAACATGTAAATGTCAGATAAACACATTGACACGGTGAAATAACCAGTTTCTGCATGTGTATGTTCTTTATTAATAATTTATTGATACAGCTTTGACAGTTTTATATAGCTAACATATTAAACACGCCGGGTAACCGATTGCACAAATCTCTATTCTATGCGTTACATTAAAGATATGGGGTTATTGCTACCTTCGCGAGAGGTATGGAGCGGGGTAGCACTTTTGATTCTAATCCGTGTTCAAACACACAGTGCGTGCTGTCTCATGACGTTCCTAGAACGCGCCATTACGTCACCAGACCAGTTCACAACGGTCGCACTGACATTTTGAAATTGATGCGGAGGATGGGGCACCTGCATCATGCGAAGTGTACTACGGCCCCGGAATATGTACATGTATGTATGAATCAGCTGTTTGAATGGAACGGATTATCAAAGTACCGAACGTACTGCATATATGCTCAAATTACACGATATTTCCGAAGGAAATGTAACGATAACGTTCGACCATGTACAGCCGTGGGTAAACGTTTGCCGTGGCCCTCTTGAACTGTTTGAAACCGCGGTCTATGGCCTGTAGGGTTCGAACAGTTCCCTCGTGCCACGGCAGACATTTACCCATGGCTGGACATGGTCGAACGTTATATTGTTACATGGCTGCCGTTGTTTGACACCGCTCCCAGCCTTGTTCAAACGTACATCACGTGCTGTTTGACAATGACTGTAGACAATGCCCATTTCGGGGCCAAGCCGACACCTACGTAATGCATGTTTCTCATGACGTTACTAGAACGCACCATTACGTCACCAGACCAGTACACAACGGTCACACTGAAATTTTGAAATTGATGCGGCGGCATACGGAGCGTTATAAGGGACATGAGAAGAGAAATAAATGTTGTGACCAATTTGATTATTTCGTTATAACGAATTCGAACTCGTTCTAACGCATTTCAATTCGTTCTAACGCATTCAAATTCGTTCTAATGATTTCAATTATTTCGTTCTAACGCATTCGAATTCGTTCTAACGCATTCAAATTCGTTCTAATGATTTCAATCATTTGATTAACTTTTATATCATACAACGTTGATAGTATAATGACAATTAATTCGGCACATTCAATTACTCTGGCTGTGTCATCCTATAATAACTTCGTGGCTCCGGTCTGGTTCCAAGCTGAAATATAAATACACTTATTGCATACATTAGACTTTCACAGTGTAATAACGCGGTGTAATAAAATCATAATACACTAGAGGCAAAATATGCAAAAGAGGCCGGTGCAGAAAACATGCTATGTGTGGTCATTACACATTAAACGTATTGTGCTGTGCTTATGCAATAAATATAATCAAACATTTGTGTTGATTTAATATGTTATTTATTAAATTCGTTAACTGATATCATAATAATTCGGAATAAACTCGTTTATTAAATATCATATTAAATCATCACTCATGTAAGATCCTCTATTTGTATTAACTTATCGGTGATGTTTATTAAAAGCGTTGGTTCTCAGATGTTGATGAAATGCGAGGAAAGCAGAGTTTATCAAAAAGCATTTACCGGTACATTTATTTATATCGGTGTTCCGAACATATATGACCCCATGGATGACATGAAAAAAAGAAAAATAACACAAATTATTATTGAAAACAAGAAACATGAATTGTAACAGCTGGTTTGAAGGTTTGGGCTCACGTGTTGTATTGTTTTGTCTGGAGTAATGGCGGCGCCCAAGATATCTCAGGTAAGTCTTATTTGTCATCAATACGACTGCGGTTTCTTCCTTTTTATGATGACCATGTTCCAGCCGTTAACACAACGAGTCCGCCAATACAAATTTGGCAGCATTACTTATTTAGTATTCTGCAGAGAAATTTGAATCGGGCGGAATCGAACGTTCTTTAAAGTTGGTCTGATTCAAATTTCTCTCCGGCATTTCGCGGATGTGCTCGCGATTAGTAGGCACGTGCCAAACTTGTTTTACTGGACATTACGTCACCAACTACGTCATCAATTACATTCAGTTCTAACATTGCTTAATTAGGTTAATTTTGCTTTTCATGCACATACATCGTGTGTTAAAGCATTGCAGTGCGTATGATCACTATATAGACTTGTACAATGCTGAGCTTGCTGATAAAGATATTGACACGAGTTTCAAACGAGTTCATTTTGTATATTATATTCCACAAACGATAGTCAATACTAAGACTAGTAATTATGAATAATTCCAGCACAAAAATATTTACACAATTCCCTAACATTTGATTGACCCGTAGCAAGTCTCTGTCCAAAATGTATATGCCAGTAAACTCCCACGCCGAACTACTTTCCGTAACCGTGAGGCGCAGTTAAAATAATTATTAAGAAAACGGAAAATAAAGACATTTTCTTGATGAATTTATTTCAAATGCTGGAATGATAACGCACATTTATGACAGGTGACAAGTTGCGTCTGAAAGGACCATAACTGCGAATACTGGATGAATCCGCATCTAAAACCCCAGGTGCGCAACTTCACATGGTGACAAACTTTCCTACAAGGTTTCATGACTGTAGCTCAAACAGTTTTTCGGTTATGTGCTACACAAATTTCAAATCGCCACTCTTCACTAAGTAAGGGCGTTAATTGAGAATACTGGATGAATCAGCATTTAAAGCTCCAGGGGGCCGTTTCACTAAACTTCGTACGACTAAAATGTTCGTAGGTGCAAAATTATGATTAATTAACACTAACACATTGACATTGACACTGTTTTCTTGTAAACAATTATTGGATTTACATTTATTGAGCATAGGCTGCATATGCAGCCTATGCTCAATAAATGTAAATCCATCAATTGACATTTCCAGAAAATCCTAAATTTGCACTTACGAACATTTTAGTCGTACGAAGTTTAGTGAAACGGGCCCAATGTGCGCAACTACACATGATGATAAATATTACTATCAGGTTTCATGACTGTAGCTCACATAGTTTTTCAGATATGTGCGACACAAGTTGAATCGCCACTTTTCACTAAGTCAAGGGACATAACTCTGCGAATACTGGATGAATTCGCATCTAAAAAACCCGTTGCGAAACTTGAAGACAAATATTCCTGTAAAATTTCGCGACTCTTAACGGACAGAGTGACATGCAGGCGGATGAACTTACATTTCGGACCTTAGGGGTTACTTGCTATATAAAAGATCAAAGGAAATACCCCGTAATAGGCTTACGGGGTACGGATTGTGTTCTAACCCTAACCCATTGTCTTAGACCACGCCCCCTACCCCATAAGAACCTTAATGTGTGCCAGGACGGACGGACGGACGGACGGACAATCGGACAACCATGCCAAAAACAATATATCTCCCCATATATGGGGGAGACATAATAATACTTTAAAATACAATACATGGAAACATGAATACACCGGTACTAAGGGTAGGAACAAAATAGAAATCCGATGGATTGGTCCTAGCTAAGTTACGTCCGTGACACTAGGCGCCATTGTCTCCATCCCAGATCTGAAAACTACTGTAAATATCGTCACTGGTTGCCAATGTTGTAAGCTCCATGTTCTCAGTCTGGATCACATATTTATATAATACATTATGTTATGATGTATATAGTTAACGATAACATATATTGGGTGGGGTCCGGTAGCCCAACCCAATCAGAACCCAATCTACAAACATAACAACTTATAACCATGATAACTATTAGAACAACCAATCTGAGCGACTGTGCTGGACCGGCACTGCTCCAGTGGGTCTTTCCGGTTGGGAAATCACCCTATCCGGGACCATCACTTGGAATCGAACGATACGGTCTGCACATGAACGAGATATAGAAACAGAAAAATATAGTATCAGGCTATAAAATATAACTATAAGCAAGTGATACTCCCCCCCCCCCCCCCCCCTACCCCCCTACCCCCCAATGGGTCTGTACTCGATCGGAACTGGCCCGGCAAAGTCTCTCCGGCAGGGATTGCCTTGCGGAGGATTAATACTGGGAATTTAACGAGACGATATGTACAATGCACACGGGGGGGGGGGGAGGGGGGGGGCTAACACATGAAGCTAAACTAAGTAAATTAATGCAAACCCAATCTCCAAGCATAACATATTATAACTAGTATGACAACCAACCTTTGCGACAATATATATACATAGTTGAATCTATGTAATAATAAATATACATAGCATTGCCCACCGCTCCCACTGTACCATACAATATTCTGATAACACCATATGCATGGACATGGACAACTTGCAACCTCTACCCCCAACTCCCACTGACCAATAATGGTCTCCCAACACTAGCGACCGTACCCTGTATATATGTTACACAGGTTGAGATGAATGATGGCAGCCAGTCGCCTCTTCTTTAACCCTTAATCATAAATGTTCTCTTCTTTTAAAAGATGTGTTGTAGGACCAAATGAACATCGTTGCTGTGTGGCCGGACGCCGTGCATGCGTGTCACTAGTTGGTGCCGTTTTTTGGCAGTAAAACGCCAGCATTGGTCCCCGGTAGCTGTTCCATCACAGCTCTTCACCTCTACACCGATGTATGTGAAGTTGTCATTGCTTGCCGGAGGAGGTGGTTTTCCCTAGGTACTCCGGTTTCCCCACCATTCATTTCACGGAGTAATGTAGTTTAAGCCGGAATTGGCCGCCCGCATTACTCTGACTCTGATTAAACATTATTGACTGTAATCTGCATCGTCTGAAATCAAACTTTAAAATCTTCGGACCATGACCGGCGGTATGGTACGTGATAATTTCCTTGTCAATTCCACGAAACAATAAACTGTCAGATTTAGTTCAGAAGGCTAAACAATTGTCAGCCTGATACTTGCACATACACGCCACTCACTAATATATGGGCAATTACTATACCGCCGTGTATTATCTTCTCATTTTCTTTCGTCTTCAGAATATGTGCAACACATTGTCATCTAACCAAATAACAACAGATAAACGCCGCACCTGAACTCGAATAATAGCATCTCGTATATAACGATAAGCCGCGAAACGACAGTAGATGGGCCTGAAATCATATCATATCATACTTTGCATAACCAAAGTTCGATCATTCCCTGCCTGATATGTTTTGCCCTGGCCAACCCTCAAATGTCATCATCATATAGGATAACACTGTAAGTTACGGATGAGTCTCCATATATCACATGCACTCACACTCAATCCTTTTCACAGTCTGACACACCGGCCTCGTGCGATAGGAGAATGAACTAGCTAGATTAAATTAACCGCTTCATTGCCTCCTTCATTTAGTACACATATTTCGACTGTATCGCAAATATTAGTAAATTCGGAAACAAACGGGCCAACGGTCATTGGCCTGACAATTTTTGGGCTCAAATGCCCGGGTTTGGAAGGTCCTCGAGCTAATTCCTACCCTTAAATATAAGATAAACAAATAAAAGTTGCGATTTGCGCAAATTGATTCACATTTGTAAATTTTGTAAACGTATTTTATTAAATTACGCAGATTTCCGAAGGTACAAAATCACATGGTGCGTCTAATTAGTGACGTAGCACGATTGTACATGTGTGGATGATAGATACAGTCTGATGCCGATGACACAATGCTAAGTGACCTACATGTACATAATATATAATTATGTATATAATATGTATATAATACATACATGTATATCATATATTACTAGAGAAACGTCGATGTCGTGCCATCGCAAAATATCCACTTTACCAAAGCCCGAAATGGGGAGATAATCCATTTGCCTGGCATTTGATTGATTGATTTTTGGTGTTTAACGACCTATCAACAGCTAAGCTTATTTAAGGCCCTGCCAAAGGATTCGATCCCACATTTAACCTGGGAAATGGTAGAAAATATCTCAAAATCAGAAAGGAATATTTACATCGAAATAAATATACATGTATATTCACACCTGAAATTAGAATAACCTGACCAGGTACCAGGTACAAACCACACCAGTCACTTGGCCCCTTCCCCTAAAAGTAATACCGGTATAATTATAAAGGGTGAACACCCAGATTCAACTCTCACATACAAGAAAGCCAAAGACGTACCTAAGGGTCAAACCAAGTCTCCGGTCGGGATTCCGGTAAGGATGAATACAGATCGTTAAATTACCCATCGCAGCCTGGAATCACGTCATAAGGAAGCCATATACCAAATAACTAGTTTCTAGCTTCTTACAAGAAAAAAAGAAGATCCATAACCCGGGGTTCAAATAAAAGTCGAAGCGCCTCTGCACACCATAATGAAGCCGCATACACAATCTTACGTGTCAATATCATATGTTTAAACGGTTTACTTCTTGCAAGGCCAACTTAAGAAACTAATAGTCCCCACACGTGGGAAATAATCCATGTATCGGGGGTCAAATCCAAAACCGAAATTAACTTTGCGCATCTGCACACCATAAGGCAGTTAAATATAAAATATCAAATATCCAGCCAGTACGGTTTAGTAGGTTTACTTCTTACTAGAAAACGTGACGGACGGTCACCCTTGACGAATGATTATACCAGTAGCCTATTTCATCAAAATTGCAAAGCATACTTATCTAGAAAAGTGTACTTTGAGGGAGTAATCATTTATTTTTCCCGAAATGCATTATTTCATATAGAACTAACAACTGCATATATTTGATGATTAAAAGTATGCAGAATTATTATACTGAATTTATTACATTATCACAGCCAAAACGGCTGTGATAATGTAATAAATGCAGAATAATAAAAAATAATAAATTTATCATTAAATTGAAAATTTCTCCCTCAAAGTATACTTTGCTAGATAAGTATACTTTGCAATGTTGGTGAAATAGGCTACAGTTATTTTCAAAACGTGACGTGGGTATAATAATACATAATATGAAACTTTAAATGATGGGTTACTCCATGCGTTCACCTTATCCACTATTCAAAGAAATATCGCACAACCAACACATACACTTACGGGAAGTTATAATTGGTCACCCTATAATTGGGACGTATTTAGACAAATACTTTGATCACTTATCTCAGAGTGATCGCATAATGCATTAATAAAATATGTTCTACATTGCCTTTCTAATGAATTAATATTACACATAAATCACCTTTTATACTGATTCTGGGTCGAATATTAACTGATAGGCCCTGACTGATTACATCTTGTATTTGTCTAAAACATCCCAAGTATATGATGACCAATTAGAACTTGTTGTTAAATGTTGACACACGACATTTTCGTAACATAACACGATGATCATAATTTAGCTTTGCTTCTGGCAGACGCCACAGTTTTCAATATGTAATTTGATATTTAACTTGAAGCACCGTTTAATTTCATATGCCAAGACGTTCAAGTCACATACTACGGAAGCCCATTACGGCCACTTCACTTTGTTTTATCTTTTCTTGAATTTTCGAGATCTTTTCTTGAATTTTCAAGTTATTTTCTTGAATTTCCATGAAAACAGGGTTATCATTACCACTTCGGTGGTGGTGTGGGGGAGGTGGGCAAATTGCCACCATAGTTTATTGAAAGGTATAATGTATGCATCTCTAGATATTATTTCCACATGACAGCAGTCCCGTAACAGCAAATAATTCTGCTAAAAAATGTGCAGGTTTGAGACCATTGAAGTAACAACATTACAAACTCGCATTCACACATCGACAACGCACTATACACGTGACAGACGGTAATTATAATTTACATGAAATCCGAAGTCACCATTTTAATCCAAAATGGCCGTCAAAATCCAAGATGGCGGCCAAAGCCCATGTACTTACCCCACCACACTACATATGTACGAACTACATTAATTTATACGTAGCAATTGCGAATGCATGTAAAAATATCCAATATGGCCACCAAATATCACAGTTGCCTATCCAGACCATTTCTGTGAGTTTTGAAAGTCCTGTAGCATCAAAGCCAATTTGCATATACACATTGTAAAACGGTATGCAACATGGTAATCAATGGTTGCAATTTACAGAACATCAGAACTTGCAGTTTCGTCGAAAATTGATGCCAAAATCTAAGATGGCCGCCAAAATTAAAGCATGTTCGCCCACCAAGCCAACCCACCGCTAACACAATCACACTATAGTTACGTGGCAACACATGGTAGTGTATATAAACTTCATCACGCAGTGACACATATTGTGATAGACAAAATTCCATATATAAATCCAAGATGGCTGCCAAACATTTCTACACTTTAATTCATGCTTGTCCATGACATTATATTTCAAGTAATTAGCAGCAATGAACTAGGCAGAATAAATTAGTTTGATAGCGTTGTCAAAACCATTTGAACATTTGATGATGATACTTAAAATCAAGATGACTGCCGAAATTAGTATTCCACCATGTATCGGTGTTTTGTCTACCATTTTGAGTTTGTGTGTTAAATTGGTCTCATCTGAAATAAATAGTGTGGTATCGTATGGGAGAAAAGATATCTGAATGTTGGTGTGTCATAGCCAAACAGGTGTGTGTATTTGACGCGCGACGCGCTGGTCAATTTATCACTGTGTATTATGTTTCAATTTTGAATAAAGCCATGCATTTTCGAAACCATTTATATGTTTACTGTTTACTATGTTCTTAGTGAAGTTGTTATGCATGTGTGATTGATTAATCGGCGATGCTATTAATATCAGTATGATTTATCATCTGTTTGCATCCAAATGTATAATTTATTATTGTAATTTCAAGGACATGGTGTGCACGTCGTATTGCTGTGCTAGTAGTTTAATGTATCTCGGCCATGCGACTAGTTTCAGAACGACAGCTACGTTTAATGATCAACATATTCCTCGCTGCAATGTCAATATTTGTTCCTGTGGATTATATAAATATTAGTATACCTAAAGGCGAGCATGAAGTTGTAAGTACAGAATTTGCAATGGGCATCAATGTACACTCTAAGATCTAGCAATGACGACTAACAACTAAATAAGCACATATTATTTATTCACTTAGATATTACGTTAACACTATAAGTGAGTGTTTGTTTAATACAGTGTCAACCGTATTGAACGTCTCAGCGCCAGTTGTGACTCATGTAAAACTCTTTGCATATCATAATTTCACAAATTCCTATGATTATAGATACCATTAATATTTGCGCCAGGGCATTGGAAAAATATAATGTGACATAAACATGACATTTTCACGTTTTATTATTCCATAAACAACATTATATTAGGATTATAATGATATTGTACTTTCAAGTACATGTATATGCCATTGATAAACCCTTCAGATTGTTTATAAAAACTGTAGCAATATTAACGAATTATGTTACAGGCCTGATAAATCAGATGTCGTGCAAGTCTGCATGGCCTACATTTTCTTATCTGGTACATTTATCATTCCAAATCGAACAATCTGGTGATTCTGAACATGTATATTGTCAAACAATGCCATGTTTGATTGTTGTACGTGGCTGAGATAAGCCTAAGTGTGTGTCGGCTGCGTTGACTCCACGCCATATAACTTTATCTCGCGTTTACTCCATGACATAGCATTTACCACAGGTACATTTATTCAGATCAGTTAGTATTATCTTCTATCAGACAATAGCGTCTACGTGCTCACCGAGCATATATACTTATACAAATCCAAAACATCCTGAAATCCTTGCGACTAGTATTTAACACATGACCAGTCAATGGCATCTGTAGCTAACAGGGATAGTAGATTTAAAAAGACAATCTACTATTGTTATGGATATCTACTAAAGGTAAAAGATGCATACATTTCAAATGCAACCGTAGCTCTTTCATAACATACGACAATATGCTTAGCGACAATGTCCCTGTCTATTGGTTACGCGTAACTACACAAACGTCACACCAGTCACACAGATGAAACATTGCAACTGGCAAAGCGTTGCAATAACTGTCTAGTGTCGTACCGCTGAACACTTAGTTAATCAGATTAGCATTACAATATGTAGTTTCCAATATAGCGTGGACGATAATATTTTCCATTTTTGTTCACCACCAGCTACGCAATGTTGTTTTCAATCATATTTCCTTCATACTAAATTAAACTGATATTGAAACATTTAATATCCAATTCTACAACATGTACTGGAAGTATTTCAACAGACCACTCCATTTTAAAGGACAATGCACTGTACGACCTTACAGTCAGTCATTGCTAGACATATGGTCGACGACAACTTATACCTATCACAATCATTGAAGTGTATTCTATAAACCGAGCGGGGATGTTCACCTGATATTCATTTACTATCAGGACATGTACTTCTTTGGGCTCGAACTAGTGCTGCGGACAGCTGCTGTCAACTGCCATTATGAGTAGTATTTTACTATATATGCCGTGTTTAAGCGCTACTGATATTACTTTGTAGCACAATGCTGCTATGACGTGTTTATGGCATGTGTAAATAAAATGTTGTCAGGCAGAGCTCACGATAGCGTCCACAATGCTACTCAATTTGATCATATTGCCCCTACTTTTGTAGCATTTAGTTCGTTTCATTGTACTTATGGGTGACCTGTTACATGATTATCGCACATTACACTATAGTGTTGCGGTTTGTCACTGTCAGGGTGTTGCCTTATTGGCCGTTGTATTTCGTCGCTGTATATTGTCTCTATGTTACTGTTTCTGTGCGCCATTATAATAAGTTTAGGAGACCGTATGGGAGCTGTAACGCCATGCTAACCAGGTTTAACTGTCTCTTCGAACTATATTGAGCACTGACTATTCGGCAGGGTACAGTTTCGTGCCTCCTAGGACTGTACGTGAGTGGCATTTTTTATTTTATTTTATTGTCACTGCTGTTTTCTCATTTATTTAATTAGTGAGTGATTTATGAATTAATTGATTTATTGGCGGGTATCAAATAGCTTTAATAATAAGTAAGTAGTAAAAGAAACATACGCAGAAGATATCCGTGATTATATATCATATGTGTAGTTTATCTAAATGAATGTTGAAATAGTAACACGTTCGACGGTTGTGTGAAACCGATTGGTATATGAAATATGTAACAATGGTGTCTGTCAATGATGGACCCACACATGCAGCAACAATACGTATATGCATGTTCAATAGATATATATCGGAAGTTTATAATCGACTGCTGTAAATAAGATCATGACTAGTGTTTAAATAACATAGTTATTGCAGTATTAAAATGAGATTCACAGGCAGCTTATAAGCAACGTGTAACAATACAATGCTTTATGATATTCGACCACTGGATATTGGCATGCGATACACGTATGGCGTTAACATCATGTTCGTGAAATCCGCTCAGTGAAAACAGAAAATAGTCTGATCATGCTGATAGAGTAGAGTAGTTTTAGACTTAATTATATATACTTCGCTAACACATAAGTGCGTATGAAGCTATATCTGTAATAGTTGTATATCAGTTGGACAAAACAACGTCTACTGTTCGATTTAATGAAGGCAATATACTGTATGTTAAATCGCCCAACTAGGTTGAAGTTCTAAAATATGAATTTGAAGACCATTTAATTATATACATGTAATTTGAAATAGTTCACCATCCCTGCGTAATATTACTACTTTTGGAATTGAAATATACCAAAATCAAAGTAACAAATTGGTTATGTCTGTTTCATACAACGGCCGTACTTACTCAGGTTTATTATAATAATTTCCAAATTATAAATCCGTATCACAACAGAAAAATAAACGATAACGATAACGTCCTATCCAATATTAAATAGCCCATACTAATAACTTGCTGCGGTACAATGTGAACATATTGCGGCCATCTTAGAATTTGGTAAACTTGGCATTTATCCAAGTATGTGTTACATTTGCTTTACTGTGTAAATGTAATATTGTTTACTTGTTTTAAATTATTAATGCCATCAAATAGATAACACGATTTACATTGACGAGCATTCGTGATATTTTGCGACCATCTTGGATGCTGGTACACAAAACAATTATCCAAGTATGTTTTGTTATTGTTATGGCCATTTACTGTGTACGTATGATCGTACGTATGTATGTTTTGAAATATTACATAATGCTATATAAGTGACACGGTGGCAAATTAACGGAGATTGTGATTGTTGGCGGCCAATTTGGATTTATATACATAATTTCTCAAGTAATACGTATTTATTGAAATAGCATTTGCTTTTATTTTACTGATAAAATATAATTCAATACCAAGAACTAGTCATATAAAAGAGTTTTATATATGGTTTAGTGTGGTGGGGTGAGGTAGTGGTGTATTGGCGGCCATCTTGGATTTTGGCAGCCGTTTTGAATGAAAATGTTCTAGTTCGATGGCATGTAAATCGCAAATACCAATTGCAATGTTTTCAGTACATTTTACAGCGTGTACATGCGATTCCACGGCAGTTTTATGTGAACTTTTGCAAAACAGCCCTTTACGGGTAGAATGTTGCTGTTAGGGCGGGGGGTCCTATTATAGGGGCATAACAACGTTAAACGAAGTCCTATCAATTGTTGTCATGCGGAAATCAAGAAAGGCAAATTGCCCCCCCCCCCCAAGTGGTAATGGTGACCCCTCCTGGCTCACTCACTAAATACAATAGAGAACAAGATACCCAAAAGAGACACGTGAAAAGATGATCCCATGTAAATAATCAAAGGACTGAAAGTCCTGAAATCCTGCGCAGAACGTGCTCAACCATTTTAATATTTCACACAAAAAATCATATATACTCCATTTAAAACCAATATATTCGTCGAATCAGTATACATTATCAATGCTGCAAAAACAATATTTATCTTGACAAACATGATTGTTCAAAGTAATTTCACCTTGACCTTGGACATGAAGGCCACATGGGTGTGGTACATGTATGGAATGAAATATGGATGATGATAAGGAAGTATATGAAGTTTGAAGTCAATCTGACTTACGGTTGCAGAAAACGTTAAGGCAAATCGTACAGATGGAAATTACTAAGCAATTTGACCTTGACCTTGGAAATTAAGGCCGCATGAGTGTGGTATGGAATGAAAATATGGTTGATGATAAGGAAGTATATGAAGTTAGAGGTCCATCTGACTTTCCGTCACAGAGATAATGGGTACCCAAACTCTTTAACGTGGACGGACGGAATTACGAAAACTATATACACCCTCGACATACGTTGTATGCCGGGGGGGGGGGTATCTATAGTTTTGTATACACAGTTTAAACTTTATATATTTTACAACAATTACAAACAAGAGCGAGCAGTCATGCATGGAACACGACAGGTGACATATGTCATCAGTTCCTTTTTTCCTGTCACAGTCATACCTCAGGAACTAGACTGGTGACATATGTCATCAGTCCATTTTCTCCTCACACAGTCTCCTAAATTTAAAATTCATATAATATTCCAATAGCGCTCGTCTGCACATACGTCACCAATGTGTGTGTTTCCAATAGTAGGACAAATACATGCATCAGTAAACTTTTATAATGGTCAGTGTAAGTCCAGAACAATGCAAACTGCATTTAATGCAGCCCAAAGTGTGCAAGACTGAATGCTTGTCCTACTCTGCCAGATTTAGGCGTTCTTTTTATAGCAGATTCCTTGCTAGGCAGATGAGCGCTATTCAAATACGAATCCTCAGCGATTTGTAACCCGGATGATATAACAAAAACGTTCTACTTTCACTTTCATTTCAGCTACACATTCAATTTTAATTTATTGAGTAAATGATGCCGAAATATTTATTTAAATTAATATCTAATTATTTAAATATACTTTTTTTAATTCATAATACAAATAATCTAGAGATAATTATTATCCTTATTCAAACTCAAGACAACGTTTCCTTTGTGAAGTGTATCGTACTGTATATGCTGTGTAACGTCAAGTCGCAAGACTGTCGGCAGCGTATGCGCTACACACACGACGTGTAATTATCAAAAAATTGCTAGCACCTCTTTGGAAAGTTTGGATTTCCGCCCGAACTGTTTTACTAAATTCATTATAGATTACTTGATTTGTTAAGTAAAATTGACACTGATTTATAATATCGATGGCTCAAGATGATTAAAACAGTTGTAACTGTCAAAAAAACAAAGTTTCTGCTTTAAATCATCATCATTTCGCTGTCCAAAGTCGGATTTTATCGAGCCATTGACAAGTTCAGAATGTAAGCTTTAATCTGATTGGTCATTCAAGAAAAACGTCACAAGGAAATCCCACCCCCTACTATATAATTGCGCAAAATATCAACAAACATAACAAAGAACTCATATTAATACATAACAGTTAATAGTTTATAAAGTATACAAAAACTTTTGCAATAACACACATATAGCACAACAAAAGTAAACAACACATGTATTACGCTGAAACGGTAAGATAGCTCGCTGTTTTACTGTTGTTGAACTACTTTTTTATGGCGTAGTACCGCGTGTTTTTCTAAAGTTCAACCCGCAAACAGTGACACTGCGACCGCCACTTAGCTCATTAGCATATCTGCAATGACTGAGAATGTTCATATAGTTACTAAATCCGAGCTAATAGCTCGGATAAAAACATTCAATTGTCTCAGTGCAAAGTACAAAAGTGATGAAACCGGTTCACCAAAACAAATTTACTTACAGATTTTTTAAATCGTATTTCTAAAATTTAAGTTGTATCTACACAGCAAAATGTGCCACACATAGTATGCAATTCATATGAGTTGCTTGAACAAATCAGGGTTTGGTACAACAAATATAATACTGAACAGTAACGTACTTTGTGAACGGTAGTTTTCGTTCAGTCCATAGACAATATGTTAAATGTATTTATATTAATTCAACTAGTGTCAGAATATAACCACACTCGGTTTCTGCCGATGACTGGCATTGCATTATCAGTTCACAACTAAGAATAAAGTCGTCATGTTTCACAGATCTTGCTCATCATTCAGTAATAGCCGATAATTTAATGAATATTTGTGGCGGTGACTGGAGAAATGGCGGGGAGGGGAGGGGGGCTTATGTTATTTTTGGTCAGTGTAGCTCCTGATCAAATACCAAATGTAGCCTGATAACGTTCTATATTACGTGTTAGAAGTATGGCGGTTGTTTCACTGACGGAATGGCGAACGGTGCAGATCCTAATTAGACTGTCCGGATGGACATGCTGATCTTGATCTACACCATTCGCAAAATCCATAAGCCCCATTTCTCCAATCACAGCCATATTTATGCGAAGACCACTTGTTGAATATACTCTAGTATGAGACACGTGCTTTTAACATGTAAATAAGTATTACATAACACCCCTATTCCTATGAATCAATACCGACTGTTTAACGATTGCATCAGACTGATTTATTAATTATTTACAATATGGACGATCTGACCATCATATATATATAATAAGGACCCGTTCTATACCTGCTCATCGTTTGATTCAAAGATAATTGCTTCGTAAATGTGATAGAATATGGTTTATATATATATGTAAATACTGCCTCGTTACTGTATCCTATACTGCACATGGAGTGGCCAAGTCGACCATCTTTGTATGTTCCAGCCATCAGCCAGTTTCACCTGTTATGCCGTTTGACAAAGAACTAAAATGTGAAGTAGAAGATATGATATAATGTAGCTAATCACATGTAGATAAGATTGGAGAACGGACTCCTATCAATTATATTACACGAAACTGTAAAATATGTCAGTTTTCTGGACAGGTCTCTGTTGTGTGGCTATGTTTTTAACAACATGAACCACCATTATAAGTAGCCTAATACACAGAAAATCGCACAGTGTATCACCTTTACCTGGAAAACCACACAACACATATCTTATATAATACCCACTACTGTTATCAAATCCAGTGACCAGTTTCACCTGTTATGCCGTTTGACAAAGAACTAAAAATGTGAAGTAAAACATATGATATAATGTAGCTAAACACATGTAGATAAGATTGGAGAACGGACTCCTATCAATTATATTACACGAAACTGTAAAATAGGTCAGTTTTCTGGACAGGTCACTGTTGTGTGGCTGTGTTTTTAACAACATGAACCACCATTATAAGTAGCCTCATACACAGAAAATCGCACGGTGTATCACCTTTACCTGGAAAACCACACAACACATACCATATATAATACCCACTACTGTTATTAGCTATCAAATCCAGTGACATGTAAGCAGTTACCTGAGTATCTGGTGTTTACTCACCTACTATTCGAGTAAACATGGCTTATCTTTGGGTAACGTGTACACTAACATATAGGCTGTGCATCAGATTGAAAAGTTTACACATCAACATTTGTTTTGAGATTGATGGGAGAAATACTCGGATATCTTGTCTTCTGTATAGTTTGCTGGCATAATATGTATAGCTTGCCGTTTTCATATCTGTCTATTATGTATTGCACCAAATGTTAGTTGGTTTTAATTTTATTTACTGTATGTGTCAAATGCACAAAGTGGTGAAACTGTACGATGACATGTACATACAAAGATGGCGGAGATGGCAACTTAATGCTCCATATAGTATACAGTAACAAGACAATATTCACATATGTTATATTCATATATCACATCAATCTTATGAAGCAATTATCATTGAAGTCAAGTGTATCTGTTTATAACCTATAACCTTAATTCTGTTTACTATCTTCGTCATGGATAATAATGAATGCCCACCACCCATTTGCTGATGACGTATCAACGCATAATGAGCCCACATGCAAATTCCAGGCAGTCGTGCTATGAACAGCTTACGTACAATACGTGTTCTGAGGTTTAGGACAAGTTTCGTACATTATTAACACCGTCTAATGGAGCACGGCTCAGGAACATCAGATATAAACTATACTATCACATTGGCTATAAAATGAAAATAGTGTATTCAATAAAAAGTTGTATTAAATGGATTATTAATATCTACACATGTCTCTAGCCAACAATAATGGCATACATTTAGCACATTTATTTCATTTACCCATATAAGTATAGCAAATCAATCGCACATTTGCACCTCCTATTACTTGTTGGGCACCTTTCAATAACTGAATTGAAATTATGGTGATATGAGTCTATGATTGCTAACCTTGTAATATCTAGAATATTCATATTTATTCAACAAATATGACATATACATTTACTACGATAGCGAGACGCTTGTTTTCTCAGGAATCCATGCTAGTAAGGTATGCAAATTAGGTTGATAGAATAGTTGAGGAAGAGTCTATTAGCCAATAGCTAATCAAGCGTAACATGCATCATTCGACGGACAAACGCTACACAGGCGAGTTCACGAGACATGTTCATTGTCGTGTGCCCTCCGAACGTGAAGTTTTAACAACGGACCTGAGTTTAGATTTGAACGATTTAATGACTTGTTCATGTCGATAATCGATAGTCGTGATTTGGATTGCCTTTGGTATGGAGAACAGATGCATGTATACCAGCGGCAATATATATCACGGTTCGACGAATCCGTTGATAAAGATTCAGGCTCGGTTGAAATATGTTGTGCCGGAGAACAATCCCCAATCAGTAATCTCGTTGCATGATCATGGATGCCCGACCGACCACATCCACTGAGCGAGCGATCGAGAAGATATATGTACAGATATGTTTGGTACCGTTTTCTCGTCCGACCAGAGGATTCCGAAAGCAATCGTTGGCTACCGATTGTTGTCGATTGTTGCACTGTAACAGTGTTCGATTCTCAAGAATTTCTCGAATGAATTTTCCTATGAGGGTTATCTTGAGTTTGTAATGCGAGTATATGCGAGCCAGTATAGTTGTGGGTTGGAACGTGTACTCGCTGATAGCTGGACTCTACCTACCTACAATAAAGGGCTAGTAACGAGCGTCTTGTTACGTTGTACAGGTAAATGTTTTATAACTAGAAATGTGATATGTCGGCACACGAATACCCCGCTAGAAGCAAACGAAAATGAGGCGCATTTGAAAATACAGAGGACAAGAGAAGGCTGGATTTGTCACAGCATGAGTATGTGCAGCATCCAGTATATTCATTATAAGACACTTACCCGAGATCGGGACGTACGCCGGTAACACTATATCCCAAACCCCCCCCCCCCCCCTCACCATTCGGTGGCGGGGGCATACTTATTCGTCTGAGCGAAGCGAAATAGAATATAAACACCACCAGTTGTGTTAGACTGTACACGTTAGTTAAAGGTACATGCCCACTCAGTAGGCACAAAATGTTCTTCATCATGTTTATAGGAATTAAATAAGTGTACAGCTGTGTCACTATTCCACCCTGAGTGGGCATGCATATTTAACACATGTATATAGGCATACGTTAACTTGGTAGGTGCGCATATGGATGGATATAGATACCAGAAGTACAGATATTTCATCGTGACATTGCAGGTTGGGCAGGTGCTCATGTTAATATAGATACCGGAACTACTGACATCTCACTGGGAATTGTTTATTTTCATCGATGAGAGAACGTATATTATTATTTACATGGAATAGCTATGTATTCTATCATCATGGGTGGGTATAAATGTAGTTAATTCACCGACCTTTTCTCGCATATAATATGCGCTTTGTAATCGCAGTAATGATCTCCGACGTCATAGTTGAAGCCGTCGGGACCCCACAAAATCAGACAATCCTGCACGTGATAATCGTTGGGCTGTCCTGGGTGCCACAAGATCGCGGAGTTGTTGACGGCGGCTTGGTTCGTGTACCACAGCCAGATTCCTTCCACTTCCTCATCGGTGGCTCCCAGCCAGAACGAGTTGCTGTTAACTGATACAAAATACAGACCGGATTTGTTCAGGGTTCCACAAACGAACGATCGTCTATCGTTTACACACCGCTTTGACATCGTTTTCGTTTTTATAATTATAAAACGATGTTTTCGTTGCTTTAAACGTGTCACGTGTCACACACGTTTAAACCAACGAAAACATAATTTTATAATAATAAATAAACCAAAACGATGCCGAAACGAAGCAGTGAAAGAAATTACATGCGTGAGAAAGTTGAACAGCTGGATATATTAATATAAACGAAAATATGGTTTTCACGTGCATGAAAACGAAAGTCGTTTCTATGGGTATCGTTGTAGTAAACGATCGTTCTCACTTCGTTTTCCATTCATTTTCGTTTGGGAACCTTCGACAAAACTTCGCTGTAGTATTATCATCGCAGGTATTATCTCCTTTTAATATCGTTTTAGGATATTTTCAGCGATAATGATTTCGAAATAAAAATGCAATATGTTCCATCAATGAAGTCCAATTTTGACAAAAGGCCAAATACAGCTATGATCCCGACACGGGCTTAAAACGTTAGTCCCAGGTATGTACATGTCTGATTGCGGCGCGGCGAAAGTAGGTTATTCGTATTTTGAATTATAAAGCACCCACATGCGGACGTGTGTCACGTGCTATGAATCATACATACATATATAATATTTACGTACATGCACTACTGGCGTCACAAATATAACGAGAACTAATATATGACGTACTTGCGTCCACATATTTATGTGCAGTCTATTAATCAATTTGGATAACTAATCGGGTAGCGGAGTGTATTTTTCTGGTACCGTATCTGTTCATAACATATGTTTCGCGAAAAATAAGAAAACTCTGATATATGAATAATGTTGCCATATTTAAATAGTATATACCCTTTAAACAGAGGTTTGACTATCAATAATTACTTCAGTATATCGTGGTTTATGCCATCTATGAATGATAAGTCATACAGTGTAAACTTGTAAAATATAATATAACGTGGCTGTTCAATTTTAATTACATATCCCAGTTGCTCGGACTTCAGCAGTTCCTGCGGATTTTGCTATGATTGTATGGAATATGGATAAACAAAGAGAAAAACAACATTTTGGGCGGGCATTTTGATTTTCAAATCATTAAATATTAATGTGGTTATCGTGTTTCCTGTCCCTATATATAAACATGGATATTCACCAAATTTAATCGTCTAGATTACTCCCCCTATTATTTTGGAAAATAGCCGCCATTCATTGTCACCGCAAAGTTCAGACTATCACCTCTGAGAAATGTGTAGGTAATGGGGCATGTAACTGATATAGATTGTGATAAAGTAGCCCTCTCTGATTGTAAGCGGGGGTATACGCCAGTGACTGTACTATGTATCATTCAATTAGTTTGCATTTAGTCATATCCGGAACAGCTCAATTCTGGGGCCAATATAGGAATGAATGGCCTTTTTGTGGAATTTATCGGGGTATAAACTTGGAAAAGTCGCGGGAATACTGGACGAAGGCCGGAAGGCCTAGTCCAGTATTCCCGCGACTTTTCCAAGTTTATATCCCCGATAAATTCAACAAAAAAGCCATTAATTCCTTATAATTCCAGCATTTGAAATAAATTCATCAAGAAAATGTGTTTATTTTCCGTTTTCTTAAGAATTATTTTAACTGCGCCTCACGGTTACGGAAAGTAGTTCGGCGTGGGAGTTTACTGAAATGTAAATGTTGGACAGAGACTTGCTACGGGCCAATCAAATGTTAGAGAATTGTGTAGTAAATATGTTTGTGCTGGAATTATAGAAAAATAAACGTCCGAATTTGGCCATGTTGGTCCTAATATGTTCACGATTTTACCAATGTTTGATTTACTGTCATATTATTTGCTGTATGTGTCAAACGCATGAAGTGGTGAAACTGTACGATGGCTTGTACATATGAAACTGTACGGTGGCTTGTACATACAAAGATGGCGGAGATGGAAACTCAGTGCTCCATATAGTATACAGTATCAAGACAATATTCATATATGTTGTATTCATATATCATCATAGGTCAACATTCCGCAACATTCGCACGCTACCAGACCAAATACGCACAGTCTTGCAGGTGTAAACAATGCCGTAAATCACGGGTCACGAAACACGGGGTCAGTGAAGAACAATAGAGCACGTGAGCGCAGTCCGGCCAATACTGGGCCGCGAAATAGGCGCCAACTTGAAGGTAGTCCACGTGACCAGTCTCGTGACAGTGGAGGTTTACAATAGGGGCCAGGAGTGAGGGTGAATATCAAATTTGCCTTATTGAATGTACAGGGTTTGGTTACAAAATATTTAAATAAGCTGCAGTCAGCAGAAATTATAACATTATTTAACATTCACGATGTGGGCTATTCAATGAAACATGGACAAATTCATATTCAAATTTACTTGTAAACGGGTTTGAACATTTTGCTGTCCATAAATTAGACACAAACCCTTGTGCAAAACATGACTCTGGTGGCTTTGTTATATATGTAAAAAGTTGTTTGATTGCAGACGACATGCTTGTTAAAAGTGTGAACGACTCTCACGTGTGGCTTAAATTCAAGGGAGACAATTTTGGACTTGAACATGATTTATTTGTTTGTCTTGCGTATATTATTCCTGACAATAGCGGAAGACAAGCATATACAGAGACTCATGCATAATCTGTTATCTCTGACGATATTTTATATATACAACAATCCACAAATAATTCATATAATTTCATGATATTGGGAGATCTAAACTCCAGGTGTGGTACACTTCCATATTACGTTGATGACGATTCTGCCACACACATACCTACATTGCCCGACGATTATGTAAATGACACAGAAATTCCCCGTTCGAAACGGGATACTTTTGTAAATTCAAATGACCGAATATTAATAGATCTATGCAAAGAAACCGGCCTCCGCATTGCAAACGGTCGTGTAGGTGAGGACACACGGTTGTGAAAATGCACGTTTGTGGGTGGCAGAGGAAACAGCATGGTATATTTAGTTGTTGTAAATGCTGATCTTAGGTTACCATACCTGCATAGATTCTTCTATATTTGGCGCACATTTTTGGAGCCTGAATAAATGCAACATTTATCAAAATTCGGAAATATAAACCAGACCGACGACCATCGGTCTGCTTCTTTACTTGGCTATATATCCCGGGTATATATCTCTTAAATATAAGCCGATTCGAATCGAATTGATCTCCTACATTATTTTTCTTCCTTTAGTGTTGATGATCCGAATGTACTATCTAATCATTTTGTTGTTAGTTACTTTTTCATTGGAGTCGGCATCGAATGCTGAAAGTCAAAATGAACAAAATGTGTTCAATGATCTGCAATATGTACAATACAAATATGAAAGGAAGGATAATTTGATAGATGATTTAAACATTACGCCCACAAATGCCACAATAAAGTCTGCGGTTTCTAGTTTAAATTTATATTTTTAATTCTGTATGTACACCTAATTAGAAGTCCAATTATAATGATAGGTGTGAATATCTTAAAGAAATATTCTATGATAAATTAAACGTATATCGTTTACATAAGACTATTTTATTAATAAAAAACTACAGAAAAAAGCTGAAAACATGATGAGATACGTATGCTGGCAATGGCAAAACTTAAGTCTATTGCAAATGAAGTAACTACTGCGTTGGAAGATGGTAAAGTATCTGATGAAGAATTTAAATTGATAATGGAAGAAATGGATAAATATCAACAAATGAAAGCTGATGTGAGAAAACCTATGAAGTTTGAGATTTCTGCTGAAGAAAACAAATACTCCGAGACAAAATCAAATCCGATATGTTAAACATATAAATGGGCAGTAAGTTTTGATTTCCATTTTAGTGCAGGTGGATAAATAAAATAGGTCATAAAGTCAGGCGGTACATGAATTACGCTGTAATCGTCAATTAGAAGTTTCAACGAAATGTGGCTTACTTTAGAGGATACAAATAAGCGCGGGGATCCATAATATTATGGCGGAAATATGCAAGGAACTGGGATGGTAAATGGTGAGTACACTTATTATTTTCTTGGCAATTACGCTGTAATTACAGCATAATTGGGGTGAAATTTCAAGTCATTATTATTTCATTAAAATTATCGCGTAATAATACTCTGTCATGAGTACCTTTACGCTGTTGTCTCTCCTGATTACACCGTACTTGCTAAGTAAGATATGTCTATACAACATGTGTTTTTCACTGAGAAATACGCCGTACTCATAATTTATTCCAGGATTACTCATTAATCATACTCTGTCCAAACTTTATTTACCTGGTTTTCTCCCATATATATTTTGCCGGAGATTACACTGTAAGCACCATTAAAAGTATTCAATTAAACTGTGGTTTCCATTTGGATTACGCTGGTATCATACACTGTCAAACATGTATTTACTTAGTTGTCTCCCTTATATATTTTGTTGTAGATTACTCAATTTCTCAGAGAGTGGTCTAGACGGTAAGTGAGTTAGTACTTTTTTTGTGTTTTAATCGAAAATAGCGGTTTATTTGGGATTAAAGTGGGTGTTGGGTGTGGTCTAGAGGGTAAGTGAGTAAGTACTTTTTTTTGGGGGGTGGGGTGGGGGTGGGGGGGGGGGGGTTTATCGAAAATAGCGGTTTATATTGGCTAAAAGTGGGTGTTGGGTGTGATCCAGAATATCCAATTACTATATATATATCCGCGATTTTAGCAATATTGTCGGCTCACGTTGACGGCCTCTTATTCAGAATAAAACAATATAGTTTATACATACAACTATTTAAAGAAATGCCACGATATGACATCGGATTCCTCGAGTTTGCCATGCTGGACATTGGAATTGGGTTAATGATACGTTTATCCCATTCCGTGGGAATTTTACTCTGGGTAAAACAAAGATTGAAGAAAATATTGTACAACACTATTACATATTGCCACGTATTTCGCAGATATACAATACACTATTTTTCAATAGGAATCACTGTGACTGCACGGATGGTTTCATTAGGTAGTACAATTGGTAAAATATAGTTTGCTCTCTACAGTGGAACATCTGAAAGACGTTCGTAATAGTGCATACTTACTACAATTACTTACTTGTTTTGAACAATTTGTGTGCGTAGTCTTTAAGAAACAACATTTCTTCCCTTGTTTCTATCATAGCAAGGTGCGACTGATATTGAAGGCAGTGGTGCTGAAAAACACAAATAAAACTATAGACATTATGTTTGTAAAACATGCATATGCCCCCGTAGCATTCTTGACTGTAACTGGAGAAACTCTTACAAACTGTTCAGCTTAACAAAATGGCTAAGTGTTTCAGCGACATTTCGAAGGTGACACAGGTCAAGGTCGTGTTAATGGTGGCGCGAGTGTGTGACAAATGGTCAGGTGATTCATGTGTCCGAGTGTCATTCGCGCAATATTGAAGATATTACACGTTGGAGAAACTCTTACAAACATTTTCGACGTAACAAACTGGCTAAATGTTTCAGCGACATTTCGAAGGTGACACATGTCAACATGTCAAGGTCGTGTTATTGGCGGTGCGAGTGTATAAGAAATGTTCAGGTGATTCAAGTGTTCAAGTATTGAAGCAATCCATCGCACACTGTTGAAGACATTACATGTTTGAGAAACTGTTAAAAACTTTTCGACGTAAATGTACACGTACAAACGTATGGACGGAAGGAACATGAAGAGCAACGCAATATGACCCTCTTGCTATCGCATAGTGGGCATAACACACTGTTAAACATTGCAGTCTCTATTGAGTACTCTATGATATCGTGTGGTTTACAATGCTAATCAGTACACATATGTTTTAATACATATAATAGCATGCATAATTATATCCGGGTGAATAATTATATTCGGCCAAAGAAAGTGATGTTTATATGGGCATTGCCCATATTGGTCTCTATCTACTGTATGCATATGTGTATATAGTCCTGAGTGTATACGCATGCAGCTCCATACTATGCAACACGGACATGTAATGTAAATACTAACAGTTGTATATGTTGAAATGTATTACTGTTTGCTCAACGTATTAGCGAGCCGTCTCTTGTAATTATTTTAGAATGGCAATTGTACGTATGCCTGTGTTGTATTATTGTTCTGTGTTTTATGATTTACAGCTGATGAGACGTACACAAACAATTTAACTTGAAAAAGGACCCCGGGTCAATTTTCAACAACTGTAGACCGTAAATCAATGACCCACATAAGTTAAAAATTGACCCGGATCGCATTTCAACTTTAAAAAGTGACCCCGGGTCAATTTGCAACAATTGTCGACCGTTAACTAATGACCCACCTACGTGAAAAAATCGACCCTGGTTAAAATCTGATCACCAACAGTCATATCATATTTGAATATCGAACACTGACCCCAACAGTCGGAGCACACATATTGAAAACTTCCATGATATTGTTGGACGTTCTCGTGGATACAAACAATCTGAACTATAATTGGAAATGCACTGTTCAATCATATTTCTCAGCAGAAAAACAATGTGGTAGCACATAATAATCATGGAGACGATTTATATGGAGACGATCTCATGGGCTGTCAAATCATGTTTTGCTGATAAATAATACCATTTGGAAGTGGAGCAGATAACAATATTCGTTTAAAGCACAGGAAAGTTTAACTAACTGTTAAAAAAGGACCACACCTCTGATAAAAAATTTAACACTGATCAGTTCAACGACTGTTGTGATCAAAATTTAATATTGAAATGTACCCTGGTAAATTTTCGGCATTGAAACATTACACACGGGTCAATTTTTAACATTGAAAACTTACCTGTCGGGTCATTGTTCAACGGGGTCAACATTTACTGTTACACCGGAACTACGGTTCAACTCGTCATATAGTTCCTTCTAAAGCATCAGTAATATGTTTACTTCATTTATAGTTTATATAGTTTGCGAGGGCATATAAATTGTGAGTGATTTACGTATAAAATAAAAATTATGTTATTTGATTTGTATTTGGATATATGCCACTCGTTCCGCAGCGCGAAGTTTGTCGTGCATATATTCACCTACAAATGAATTAACTTATATCATAATATCCCTTCTTAATATTGTCCCTGAAATGCAAAGGCTGTAACTATACGCAGTGACAAAAGTAACCATACACTTTTTGAAATTAGTATATTATTCGTCTATTCACTCAGGTCACATAGTTATGACAACATGAGGTAAATACAATACAACAATATGAATTTGACACAATGGCTACTCAAGATAAATTAATATTCAAATGTATAAATATAACGACTAGCTGACCATGTAATGGTGACCTTAATTCAAATATCTTTGGGAGGACAACATTCTTAGATGGTTTTCTCAAGAACATGTTCGACCCAGTGGACATCTTAAACATAAATGTACATGGTTTACCTACACATTATTATTATAAATATGTCTATTCAGGGTGATATGTTGCTGGCAGTTTAAGTAGGCCATACACACAGGCCATTTCGTTTCCACCTCCGACTTCGGTCGGAAATAGAGTTATGGCAGATGGTGTATAATGGATGTAGATTCCGAATATGTTGTTACTCTCAGGATACGAAATCGAAAGCTGCTGGTATACAATTCGAGTACTCTGCATCTAGATACAAGTTTTAAATACCGTCTTTGTGAAGCAAATAATGATAATATTGCACGAGCAGGGTTATCCATACACGTCTTATGCATGGCATTCAATACATGAGACAGTAATGTCATTAAATACATGTTGGCATCAATACAATACATACAGATTATTTGAACTTACTATTCAAACATGTTTACATGTCGCCCTTATAATTATAAACGATTTGAAACACATTTTGCAATGAAATCTATGTTTGCAGAAAATTACTCATCCGATACAATACACGTTTTGTCCAATAGTATTGCGTAACCACCCGTGCGTGAACAATGTATGATTTTGCTAATGTCGGAACGTACAAAATTACAGATGGATAATTCCGTGTGAAATATGGGATGTGGACAGCCTCGAGATAGCCGACAAAAACCGCAAGGCAACGTTCGACATTCCAACATGCCGCGTCGAAGTAATGACCAACGAAATCGAGTACATGTAATTGGTATGGTGAGTGCAGGGTCATCAAAGAGCCATGTCGCCAGACTAATGGACTGTAGAATAGCCACTGTCGTTGACTAGTGGAATCGCTACCAACAACCAGGAAACGTTCAAGATCGTCCAAGAAGTGGGCGCCCGTGGGTCACAACAGCAAATCAGGACCGCTATATCCGCCTAACACACGCTCGCAACCGCTTACAGGCGTCTGCCGGGACTGCTATTGAGACCATTGGGACGCACGACCGTCTCATTAATGAGCACAGATACGCCGTCGCCTACGTGATGCGACCGCGGCGTCCTTACGTTGGGCCGATTCTAACACAAATACATCCTCGAGACAGATTGGCCTGGGCAACAGCGCATTCTGGATGGGCACGTCAGCGCTGGTCAACTATTCTGTTTTCGGACGATATCTAATTCAACTTCAGTTACGCCGATGGACGACGTCGCGTATACAGGCGGCGTGGAGAAAGATGTGCTCAGTGTTGTGTCGTCGAGGCAAACCGATTCGGAGGTGGCAGCATGATGGTGTGGGCTGGTATCAGCAGTGACTGCACACCTGAGTTGCACGTCATGCGCGGACGTATCGATGCCGTAAACTACATAGACAATGTACTCCAACGGACAGTTGTTCCATTCATGAAGAATACTCTCCTGACTCTGTACTGGCAAGACAACGCGAGGTCTCATACCGCTGATGTCAGCATGTAGTTATTGTATGAACACGGCGTATATAGCGTCATGCAGTGGCCGTCACTTAGTCCGGACCAAAATGCGGTGGAACAGCTCTGGGACGAGCTCGGATGACGCGCGAGAGCCAGACTCATGCAGCCGCAAAACGCTGCGCCACTAGAGGTGTGGGCACGGATACCACAGAACGTGATACGACGTCTGATTTACTTCATGAGGCAACGCTGTGCTGCCGTCATGGCGCAAGCGGGCACACACGTTATTAATGAATGAAATTGATTGAACTAGCTGCAGGCACACTTACATAATTACGGATTACTTTTGTATTCAACCCATATGTCACGTTTTGACGTCATTTGGAACATTGGACGGTTGAATACTTTATGTTATTTAGTGATGCGAACCCATTATGATTATTGTATACACCTTTACCATTATTACCGTGTTTCGTTTGTTTTCGCCTATATAGGTCAATCCAGTTTAATGGGACAGTATGCTTTATTTTGTCGCTCAGTATATGTAGTTATAGTATTACCGCTGTTGTACTGAAAAAATGGCAGAAATAATAGTCCTTAGGACTAATAAAGGCCATACTATGGTTTTAGATGCAACCTATTTTGCTCCGCACAATTGTTATGAAATATATGCACGATACAGAGTAAATATAATTATTATACACATTTTATTTGAGATTGTGGTGACATTGTACGCGAATACATGCAGGGTTTATATAATTGGTATTACATGTAATATGATTGTTTGTTTGCTGCATTTATTTCTGCTATATATGTGGGAGAGCAGCGTTTACAAATGTGTCAATGCAAACATGTGTGTAATGTAGCTACACAAACATGCAACAACAACGACAATGTTATTGAACAGTGTGGCTCAATATGCGTGTATGGTCGTAATTTGGTATAAATAGAATGGAGAATATGACATGAAATACATTTACAGTTTCGATGATTCACGGGGGGCTGACTGTGATACACTTCATGTGTTTCTGACAAGAGTATATATTATATAAACAATTCATAATGCAATATTTCTATATTTAACTATGAATCATCACTGCACACGTATAATAATATGCATGAATGGGATTACTTGAAGTGGCGTATCCCATTCAAGTCAGCAATGTGATGCAGGCTTGTCTGCATTAGGGACAGTTTCGATTATTTCTATGCGAATTAACGGAGACCTTAGACCATTCGCGTCAAATTCGTATACATGTGGACATTGTACATTTGTTGGCCAATTTAAAGTGGCATACACATGCGCGAAATGTTCAGACTAACTACTTAAGTAATGCTGCTAAATTGTGTATTGGCGGACTGCTCGTAGTGTTAACGGGTGGAACATGGTCATCATGAAAAGGAAGAAACTGCAGTTGTATTGATGAAAAATAAGATTTACCTGATACCTCATGGGCGCCGCCATTACGCTCTTACTTCACAGTACATATTAAAACGGGACATATGAAAAAATAAAACATTGATATCTTATTAATTATTCATACAATGGGTGTCTACTTGTGTAACGAAACTGGGTAATCAATGTCTTCTAGTCCCATTTTTCCATGGTTTGCATGTACGTCTATAAGTGAGCTACACATGTTTCACGGAAGACCTTGGAACGGTCAGACTAAACAACCACTGGGTGTAATTGGACAAATAAGCAGGTGTTACAGTCTAGGTATCAGTACGTTATTGCTAATTGAAAAACAGCGTGGCAAAGGAACGAAGACACGAAAAACAGCATGACGACGGAACGAAGAGACAATAATTAGCGTTTCTTCGTGGCGAAGAAACGAAGACACGAAGGAACGAAGCATATGAAAAACACATGGCAAAGAAACGAAGGAACGAAGGTTAAGGACACTAAACTTCGTCTCTTCGTTCCTTCGTGGAAAATGAACACTAATTGGCGTCCTGTAGGCGTAAAACAGCGTGGCGCCGAAACGAAGAAACGAAGACTGACTGGCGATAATTTACGTGACATAAAATTACGTAAATTATCGACCTTATAGGGAGATAATTATCATCCCTTCGTGACGAAAAGACGATAATTAGCGTAGCGAATTCGAAGAGACGAAGTTTTGTTATTAAACTTCGTTTCTTCGTTGCGTTGCCATGCTAATCTTCGTTTCTTCGACACTATGAAACGAAGAGACGAAATGTCCCGAACGAACCACCATACATAGTGGAAATAAATGCGAGTGAGCGTTAGTTATCAATAATATCCGTTATAAAAAATGTACAGTTTTCACCGTGTAATTGTTTGCTGAATATTGTTATTTTGTGGAATTTAAATGTGGATTAATGTTAATCCTGGTGAATGAACCATGTTCAATTAAGTACTTCTTAAATATGATGTTTCACCTCCTGTGAAACAAAAGCAACGTTTACAGGTTTTATGCAATCTGACGGTCAACAACACTTTTCTTAGGGCTACCTATTGTTCTGATTTATGTAAAATACTAACATTTTAATTTAGGCTAACGAAATAGTGTTGATTCAGGGGTGATTCACATTTATTTGAACGCCTCTCGTACTTACTGTAGCTTCGGTCCAGTCCAGCATAATTGCATCTCCGAAGTAGTAGCAGGACCCTCTAAATGTTACCCATGTGTCCGGACAGCAGCCGCTCGCATGATCTGCTCGCACAGACCAGCCTGTTTCCAGTAGATAGAGAATAGTAGGTTAGTGCCGTGAATGGGTAAAACTATCTGGCAAGGCTTAGGAAACGGGATAGGTGAGGCTCTGTCGAACACATCCCGTTTCCGTGCCGCGCCAGATATGTTTCCCATTCACGGCACTCCTACTATTCTATTTATCCCGTCAACACCTACAAATGGATTTTAATTGCAAATAAATATCCCCAGTCACCGCACATATTCATACGCAGTGATTAGGTCGTATTGACAGGATATCAAAAATGTTTCACGGCATATGTCTTGACGGGATAAAACAGAATACCAAACCTGTGTCGTTTGATGATATCACGTTTATCGGATAAGGCTAGAAACCCGTATTATATGTATCGTGTAGTGTTTAATGCTAGAGGCTGGGAAAATATAACATGGTTTTCGTTGTAAATAAAGCTGGTTATATTGCGTCATTACACGGACGTAATTTTGTAACGGTGTGACGACATTCGACCAATGGAACGTCAGAACAAGTACATGTAAGATACGATACTTTGTTTTTAATTAGCATGTATTCCAAGATGCATGATCACGCGGTTACAACAACAACAACAATTACTGAAACTTCCAGGTACATTTTCTTTTATATTGTCCTTATTAAGTAACGGATTCTGATGAAATCTGTTGCATCAAAGGCGTCTTGTTAAGCTGCATTTGATGGTCTCGGTACTTTGGTCCAAACTGCTGTCGTTTTTGCGATGAATCGATTTCTGTGTTTACCATGTTTACTGACAAGGAAATGGATTCTTCGCAAAAACAACATAAGTATGTGGCGAAGTCCCGAGACCGCCAAATGCAGATCATGAAGACGCGTTTGCTGTGCCATATTGTATCACAATCCGTTTCATATTACGGAAACTATCAAATAATACTTACTTTCGAGTGGGCGTGCTTTCAACACTTTCAGCCATTGTTGATAATATAATTGCTTCGTAAATCCGAGTAAAAGTGTGTATAAATAATATTATATCTGATACTGTTCTTCTTAGTGAATGATGTGCACGAGTTAGCGTCTAATCCATCTTATCATGGACAGTAAGTCAACTAGTTTCAGCTTTTTCTTTTGACACAGACAGCTCACAATTTGACAGATAAGCTCATACACTTTAGTGCAAATTGTTCTAAAAATAATTATTTAAGCAGTGCTATATGTTATATGTAGACGATGTCGATGCCAAGTCTTATTTCAGGCTGACAGTAATTTGCTCATTTGTTAAACACAGATTTAGAAGTCTCGACTGCTGTGTGGTATTGGCTATCTTTGAATGCACAGTCATATATGCTATATTACATGTAAACAAATTATATATCATGTATACTACATTTCATGTAGTGCGGATTATTATTTGTTATTGACTTGTGCTGCTATCATAAAGCTGTTGCTAGCATAATATACGTGATCATAGTGTCGTTCATGTAGTTCTACAATTACTTGAGTGGAGTGACATGAGGCCAGATTCACTAAACTTCATAAGGCTAAGATATGTTGTAAAATACAAAATTGCAATTTACAATAACATTGGAAGTAAGAGCCGATGTTGGCAAAACGTTAGTGGATTTCTTCACATTTAATGAATGGAAGATGTGAGTGGTAAATTGTAGCATTATGGATTCTCGGTAATATGAGAAGGAACATTTCACCGTACGCAGTTTAGTGAAACGGGCCCCTGATGATATACACAGTGTCACAGGGTCATTGTAGACTTTGGAAATGACAATATAATAACCCATGTATCACACACGGTGCATGCTGTGGCATGAGTTAATTGATAGCACATGGTAAAAACTATCTTTGGAACCAAATTTTATTTTAAGTTTATCTGTAATATTCTTGTTGTCATAAGTCTGATGTGTATATCTTGGTGTTGCCTTACTTTTTGGACTAATGGTAATGGAAGAATGACTATCGAAATATGGAAGTTGTATCTCATATTCAAGATCGCCGCCATCGGCTATATTGGAAAACATGGCCGACGATGTATAAGTTTAGCTAAATTTCAAGAGAAGCTACATGTTTTGAATGACTTTATTCTATCTAGTGTACGCACATTTCTAAAGGTCATGGAAGAATGAATAGCAAACTACAGAAGTTGCATCTCAAATTTAAGATATATTAGAAAATGTGGCGGATAATATACAAGTTTACAAAGTTTCATTTAAAAGCTATAATACAACTTTCTTTCAAGGATCATAGAAGAATAAAAGCAAAAATATGGACGTTTTAGTACAAATCGAAAATGGCGGTTGTCCGTCATTTTGAAATAAATGGCCAATTCATAGCTCGCAAAATATGTGTCGTTTGTACTATTATAATACGTGGGTGGCAGGTAGGAGAATGTGACGATCGGGGTTGCTTCTTACCGGAATTCCGACTGGAGACCTGGTTTGGCACTCACATACGTCTTTGGCATTTTGTATGTGACAGTTGAATCTGGTTATACCCCTTATGTGAGTATTACAATTACTCGTAATCTAAATATTCCGTTCTGATTTTGGGATCCCCCCACCCCCAATGCAGCAGGTTAAAATGGGATCGAACCCGTTTGCCCGGCCTTACATGACATCAGCTGTTGATAGGCCGTTAAACACTAGTAAACAAGCTAACAAACAAACTATTATAATACATTTTTTCTAGCTGTGTTGAATGCCATAAACTAATTTCTTGAACCAGTTTTATAACTGAAATGCATTAAAAATGATATCCCGGAATTTACGCTGAAAATTAACTACATATACATATTACAAGTAAAATAATGGAATGCAAAATGAAAATTAAATGTGCATACTCTGTTTCCTTTATACGTACAATACTTTGTATTTCAGATACATGATGATTTGTTTCAAATATGTGACATTAAAATAACTGAGCAGATGAACGGTGTGCATCAATCATTAGATAGATGTTATTTTAGAATGAACACTATAATTATATGTATTGCATTTTTGAAATACAGACACAGTGTATGTTTGTTTTGTGAAGGTCGTGGATTAATTATTGATTGTATACAAGTGACCAGGCTAACTTAATTATTGCACTTTTGTAAATGGATACTATGTGAATTACAGATGTAAAAGAGTCGAGCAGATTCGAATACTAGTATCTAATTGATGGGGGTATGTGTGATAGTTGGGTTTAGAGCATGTGCAGAGATATATAGAACAGTGGTATGGATGGAGAACTATGGCCATGACATGCGAGCAGGAGCTTCGTGTGTCTGGAAGTGCATATTGTATGCAGCACATGGCAAAATCACTCTTGTGTATGTGAATATATATTTTGTTTGAAAGTAGATCATTTTATTGCAACACCTGTTTTATTTTATGAGCGAGCAGAACAGTACAAACATGTAGTGCACAGATTTGTCAGGCTCACTAAAGAACCAGATTTATACAGTATTGTGATTGAGCGACTTAAACATGCATGCATATCGCAATATCATGTGATCTCAGAAGCAATATAATGTGGAAGCTCGGTAGCTAAATGGTCACTCGCGTGAATTGTGTTAGATACCATATATCATGGAAACAGGAATAATCCATGTAAATATATATATTGCACACATTACATGCTATAACAAAACTAATACAAGACGAGACGAAATTCAATGCGCAAATACATAATGCTTGGCATACATCACGATATAATGGTCAACGTTACGTTCCTTTATAATTAGTCTAGCTACAGCAAGATATAATTCATCCACTGCTATGTATAATGGTGACTACAACACTATCCCCTGCTAATAGAAACATTGCTACATATCGTGGACTGAGTTTAAACGTTGATACAATGACGCCAATAATATGCAATGACGATGCAAATTGACGAATATAGCTATGTTGGGTTCATGTCGGTGATTGGTAGTATTAAGTGAGTCTGGATTTCCCTGAATTAAAAATGCCTCTGCGATACAGATACTGAATATATAGAACATTACACAAATATGCTTGCATTATGACAACATGTCATGCATAAGATAATATGCATTGTAAGACTTAAAGTACTACACCATTACACAATGTGCTTATAAATGATTAGTATGTGATGATTTATATTACCATGGAATGCATACATTCCATATTCGCATACATATTAAGATTTTATAAGATTATATGTGATTGGTATATGCATATTTTATTATTATACGGTATACGTATACTGCTGCAAGGTGCAGTGTACTTTTTTTTTCGTAATTCATTCCGGTCGTCTGTTGATCTGTACTGCTGACAGTAACAATGTTGTTAAAGTTAGCATTCAGTGTCAGTGCCAAATGCTTTAAGCTGTATGTGTATGTGCAGGCGGCAGCCCTTTTCCATTTCCTCAAAGGTATTTTGCATTACAAGTGCCCATATTTCTGGCTTGCAATTGTTTTCATCATGCCATCTAATTTTGTTTTCATAACATTCACTAAGTTTTCAATTTTGTGTGCTACTTTAGAATGGTACTTAAATACATTCTAACAGTGAAAACTGTCTGGAAATTGTGGAATCAACCGGATCCAAACAGTACATGTACAAACTGTAATTATGTATGTGTTTCTACATATACATGTATACATATAATCTGTTTCCGAATGATTGATGGCAACCATCTTGGATTTCAGATTTTGTTTTGTTTACATATGTTATTATATACCTCGGTTCATTTATTTCAAGTGAAAACTATCTACAGATGAAAAAAATGTTTACAATAGCATCTACGACAAACAGTTAGCGAACTCGGATGTAACTGAAAATTTGCTGATGGCGACCAGTTGAATTCGAGATACAACTTACTAATTATGTGATTCAGTGTTCTATGACACATATGTAGTTCTTTATCAAAGAGGAGAGTCATATTACAACATTAATTCATTAAATACATACTATTTTCAGCAAGTTTTACCAATATGGCAACCGGCGTCCATCGTGAATTTTAGATAAAGCGTCTGTATTAGACTTTCATTCCTCCATGACCCTTATAGACTTGAATATAACAGAAGAAATTTAAATCATTACTTGTATTGCTATTTAGCTACACTTATATTTGATTCCGCCCTCGTCAATTGCCACCACAGTGTTCCAGTGAAACAGTTCTCTCGCGTCCCTGACCACTACACGTACAGTTGTAACCATACCGGACACAGGCGCCATATATACTGTTTCCCCAAAACACTGCCTGTCAGATCTTGTTAAAAGCCACATGACTAGCATGGAGGAATAAACATGTAAATGCACACTACATGGGCCATAACATGCACTGGATGAATTCATTTGCGAATTGAGAAAAGCAACACAAACAACTTGTAACAACATGTTTGTGATAAGAAAGTTTTCCAATATAGCTGTCAGCAATATTTACCATTGTCATACCGCAGATAAGTTTCTCGGCTTTTGATTGGCTAGCTTTCCTGGTCATATATATTATATGACCTGCCAAGGCCGTGGGACATAGAGGAATTGCGATTCGCCTCTGGCGCCTCGCGTCCAATGAAGACACATTTTGCAATCGTCTTATGATTGCGAATTTTATTCCTCACTAAACACAATAAATCCCCGAAATGATCAATAAAAGTAACAAATTGTACACTCAAAACCAGTCTTTATTGTTTATTTTTCCATAAATATTCTTCGCTCATCAAAATATGAGCGAAACATTTGGCTTCGTGACATGGCTATATTTAGGTCACAAACTATGGGTTCCACGCACGAAACGCGGCGTAGCAATGACAGCGATATTTGGGAACCAGTCGCATTCTGCTAGAGGCGCCAAAGGGAGAGCAGATCGATAGAGCAGTGGAATATAAATTAAATTACACGATATAAAAAAACTGTCATAAAGTCGTTTTCGATTTCTTACTCCATATTTAGTTTGTTTTCGTTTAATAAAAAAACAAAATGTTCATTTACGCCTTTATATTAAGACTGAAGGTAGAAAATCAAATCTCAGATTATTTTTCTTCCTGAAAAAACGCAAAGATCAAAAGAAGAGATATGTTTATACGGCCAAATAACGGATCTGCGGTATGAAAAATACGTTATTGTGATTATACACAGGCTATATGGTGTAATATTGCCCGTCTGAAGATATTTTCACCCTCGGCTATCGCCTCGGGTGAACATACCTCCAGACGGGCAATATTACACCATATAGCCTGTGTAGAATCACAATAACTTATAATATGGCCATCGGCGGCCATCTTGAATTTGACACAACTTCCATTTTAGATATTCATTCCTCCATGTCCCTTAGAACCTTGTATATAACAGAAGAAATGCAAATCATTACATTACAACCAACTGTTGTTTTTTTTTTTTTTTTGCTTATATTTAACGGCGGCACTGGCTCTAGGACCTTGCATGCCGTCTCCCAAGAATGGGAGAAAGAACGGAGGTAGAGATTTTTTGAGAGAAGCCGGTAATTCGTATTTACAGAGCAACTACGAATTATCGGTACCCATTTACAGCTGGGTGAACTGGAACAGTGTGGATAAAGTGTCTTGCTCAAGGACACAACGCACGCCGCTAGGCAGGCTCGAACCTACGACCCTTGGATCAGTAGTCCGACACACTAACCATTACGCCACGCGCTCCAGCGCTCCACCTCCCAACTGTTGTAAGGCAAACAAACGTATATATAGTTATCATTTTTTTTTCCTATACAACATACAAATGGTGTGCAAATTATAATTATTTATTATTACCTATTGGCGAAAGAAAACATGTGATGGTTCGTTATTTTGTTAATTTTATAATTGATTTTGTAATTTTTTTTAATAATTTAAAGCTGAACACCCCCTATTATTACATAGTAATTAATTTATGTTGTAACGACAATTTTTCAATTACACGGGTTATGGCCGATGCGTAAAAGCCGAGGTAAACAGAGCCGAGTGTATAAATTACACAGACGGTGTACACAGGCGATTACAGTGTAATCCTCGACTGAATTTGTAATTCTCAGTGAAAAACACATGTTGTATAGGTATGTAAATTTGTTTACTGCACCAACATAATTAATAAATTTGAAAAAATTAAGAAAATTAGAAAATTAATTATTTTTTTAAAAATTATTTTATAAAATATCACAATGGTGCTGTAACATTTCCTCCGACTTTATTTCCAAGTTTTACCCTAAATTTATCCCAATCAGTACACTCAATTTTGGGCATGGTGGCGCGCGCCTTGATTCTTATATCATTTTTTAATTCTTCATATCTCCCCATTTCTTCAACTACGGATTCAAACTCTAAATTTGATATTTTCTTATCGGCCAACGCTTTGGACACTATAACGTCGATGCTATTTTTCTTACACCTGGCGAGAATGGATATTCTATCATGTTTTCTACATTTTTTCTCGAGTTTTCCACCCGACGCCCTAATTACCATACAAAGTATTCCAGATAAAACGGTAATTCCACCTAAAACCCCTGCAAGTGGAACTGTTACAATTGTAGATAGCGTTGCAGCAGTTCCCACACCACTCATTACAGATAAACTTGCCACAACCGTACTAGATGCTTCAGCTATATTCGCCGCGCGCTTATATTTTTTAGCGTGTCTTTTTCTATTTATATATTCTCTATCTAAAATATCCTGCATAGCGACGATATTATTCAACCTAAAATCTGAACTTATTTCGTTAATTGTACACAGTGATAATGGAGTGGTATTGACAATTGGAAGCGGTGATTCGTTCATGATTTTCAATATATTAGTATTTACAAAATAAGTTCAATTAACAATGAGACAATAGTGGAAGAACTCTCTGGGTCACCGATTTTCGTAACAAAGTTAATAACACTACCTTGGGAAAGTCTAAATCGATCATAACGGGCGAACGAAACCACCGTCGAACAATCTCCAGCGATTTTAGTGACTCCAACCCCCCGTTCTTCCCCATCTACTACAAGATTTATCGCGACCGCGCCCACAGGTTTACCACTAGCATTAACCGAGCAGACCGCCATTCGGATAACTTCACCTGCAGCTGTCATAGCGTATCCCCCACATTCATTACTCGCTTTGGCACCGAACGAATATTCATAGTGCCCCTTAACCAATTGGCCCCGCTTCTCAGCCCAAACTGTTATGGCACGTTTTAGCGTTTTCATTGTTCGCACTATTCCGGTAAGCCCCTCGAGAGCGATATGGGTCTCAGTACGAATCTTATAAGAGGCCTCCTCAAGCGCTTTGTTCGCTGCTGTACGAACTCGATTTACTTTATCATCAACCGCAACAAGTGATTCATCAACGGCGCGGATAGATTCAACCACTCGGGCTCCTAATCCCGCAATCCCCGTCCGATCCTCTGAGCGCAACACCCTATAAGCCTCCGTAAGGGCCGCCTGGTGGTCTTCTCGGACTTTCTCAATAATCGTTCGGGCCTCTTCCCGAAATTCTGTTATTTTTTTCTCCTAGTTCAGTCAGTGCTGCTTCTCAGTTGGGAGAGTCCTCTGAGCGCAACACCCATATAAGCCTCCGTAAGGGCCGCCTGGTGGTCTTCTCGGGCTTTCGCAATACCCGACCGGGTCTCTTTTTGAAATTCAGTTATTTTTCCGTCTAGTTCAGCAACCGCCGCTTCTCTGATGAGAGAGTCCTCTGAGCGCAACACCCTATAAGCCTCCGTAATGTCCGCCTGGTGGTCTTCTCGGGCTTTCTCAATACCCGTTCGGACTCCATCAAGATCCAACCGGGCCTCCTTTCGAAATTCAGTTATTTTTTCGTATACGTCAGTAAGTGCCGCTTTTCTGTTGAGAGAGTCCTCTGAGCGTAACGCACCATCAGCCTCCGCAATGGCCTCCTTGTGGTCTTCTCGGACCCCCTCAACCCCCAACCGGGTCTCTTTCAGACATTCGGCTATTTTCCCGTCTAGTTCAGTAAGTGTAGCTTCTTTGCTGAGAGAGTCCTCTAAGCGCAACGCATCATAAGCCTCCGCAATGGCCTCCGCAAGGTTCACCTGGTGGTCTTCTCGGACTTTATCAATAACCGACCGGGTCTCTTTTCGAAATTTGGTTATTTTTTCACCTAGTTCGGCAACCGCCGCTTCTCTGACGAGAGAGTCCTCTGAGCGCAACACCTCATAAGCCTCCGTAAGGTCCGCCTGGTGGTCTTCTCTGGCTTTCTCAATACCCGACTTGGCCTCTTTTCGAAATTTGGTTATTGTTTTATCTAGTTCGGTAAGTGCCGCATCTCTGATGAGAGAGTCCTCTAAGCGCAACGTATCATAACCCTCCGTAAGGGCCGCCTGGTGGTCTTCTCGGACTTTATCAACATCCGACCTGCTCTCTTTTCGAAATTTGGTTATTTTTTTACCTAGTTCGTTTACTTTCGTTTCTCTGATGAGAGAGTCCTCTGAGCGCAACACCTTATAAGCCGCCTGATCTTTCTCAATATCCGTTCGGACTCCCTCAATTTGTGCAGTCGCCGTCAGCACTTGTACTCTAACATCTGATATACTCCTGTGAATCCCGTTTGTGACCTTCGATATAGTTTTATTGATCAGGGCCTTGGTTTTTTCCAGTAGTTTTAAAAAGTCGCCCTCTTGTCGGGAAATGAATCCACCTTCTGCCGGTTCCAAATTCTTTGAATTTGTCACCCAATCGGAAGAACTACCTGGTCCGTATATACTCATAATTAAATTATAATATTGGGCACCTGTACTCAATTGGAAATTTCGAGAACTACCGAAATCGGGTAATCGTTTTACAACTTTCTCGCTTGATCATCGAGAATAGAGACCGTAAATTCGTGGATATGTCCCGATTCCAAAACTTTCATCTCGGGGTGTGGGAAGTCTAAGGTCACAGTCTCGCCATAGAAACAGTCGCTGGCGGGCACAGTTTTCAGTAATGTGCTGGGAGTGCCGTCTACCGTGTTGTACGATGTGTTCACCCGGTCCAGGTGCACCCTGAGAGTTTTCGTGAAGGCGAAGTCCACCGGGTTATCACCGACGTACTCACCCGGGGTAAACACTCCTTTGTTTGAGGAGTATGTCACTCTAAAACCGAGTTGAACACCCAACCCCGGGGAGACCACTACCTTATTATCAGTGCTGATGGTCATTGTTGCGAGCCCGGTAGCCTTCGATACTGTGAGGTTGATTATACCGTCAAGCTCTCAGTTGACAAAATCTTTGAGCTGTCTTATTCCCCACAGTCCGTGAGGCAGCTTTACACCTAATTGTTGTCCATCCTTCACATAGTAAAACCCTTCGCTCTTCCCCACATTCTGCCATCCAACCGTGAAGGTGATTGATCTGAGGCCCACCCGGCGTTTTCCGCAGCAGTTGTCGATGGATTTTTGAAGTTCACAACTCTCTTTTTGAACATTAGTGATAGTAGCAAACATAATAATATCTTTCAATGGATACCAAAGCATTTAGCTTTAACTCTAATGCAAAGTACGCGGTCGGAGGTAAATACACACAAAAAGACGTTGTTAACCACCTTGTACACCCAACCGTAACGGTTAGACCGGACAGTGGCTTTGTCACCAATTTCCCTAACACGTTTGAGAAATATAGGCTGCCCAAGACTACTACGATGGAGGCGGCGAACGGGTGGAAAGCAACAACGATGCAGTTTTGGCAGAACCAAATAAATTTCGCTGTATGGTGCGCAACAGCCGGGTGTGGAGTTTCACATAAAGACCATCTGACATCCAAGAATGTCATGCTCCGAAGTGTCTACAACTTTCACGTGTATTATACTATTAGGAGGATTCTCAAAGAACTAGGTATTTCACTACCTCAAGACGACGCCTGGGATCCCATTTCCAACGCATACGACCGCATGGCGTTTGAAAGACTGTGTAACGAATTCAACGTTTCAAAAGACGCGGACTGGAGACAGAAAGCATTTCCTACCAGCACCGGCCTCGGGGACGTTCTCATTCAGGGCCAGTCTGGGAATTGGACACAGACTGATTATAGACACGATCGCTCCGGTGACCACATCGTAATTCGGGACGCAGGGAATTTTGACCACGCGACTATGACTTTCGGGCCGGAAGTGTCTGGAGGTCGGCACTGTTGCGTGTTTTCTTGTAAAATGTTACCTCCGAAACGGGCTCACGTCGATTACATACAGCAGGCTGCTGAGGTTCAGGACGCCCGTGGGGTACATTTCTGTTAGATACGGGTTCTAGGGAGTTCACGCAGGCCGGGGTTACTCGCGTCAACGACTCCATTCGCACTTACGTCTGGGCCATCCTCGGCGCACATAAGCAAACTCGCAGTTCTATACTGGGCACGGGAACAGCGTTTGATGCACAAAAACAATTCTTGGCACTTGTAGAGGACGCCATCTCAGCTAGGGTGGACCTGGAGAAGGCGATCCAGAATTATCAAGACGTTTTGCAGAATGCCAGCACTCCAGTAGACTATGTATTTGGAATAGGTCTTTATATGGCGCCGAGCAATATGATACTACGAGACGACCCGGTTGACGGTTACAATAATCAGATCGTAATCGCCACCGCCAATCAAAAAATCGGCCACAACGGTAACGTGAACACGGATATCATCACCAAGACGGTCATAAAAAACCCAAACCAATCGCGATTGGATGCGCCACAATCGGGATTGAGTTGAACCCAATTCACGAATTGAGTCCCCCCAAGTCAATCGTCAACAGACCAATCGCGATTGGAGAAACACCAATCATCAACACCAATCGCAGATTGGGTGAAATTGGAAGCACAACACACGAGGAGGAGAAATTAGGGCTCGTCGTGGCCCTCGTAGTGGTCGGACTACTCGCGCTTTGGTTTTAGGAACTCTCTGGCGGAGAATAGTAGGAGACAGGCGATTGCCACGATTAAAGCCCAAGTATTATTGGTGAGCCATCCGACCGTTTTTGATAATATAGATAACAAGTAAGAAACGATACTTCCGATCAGTCCAGGTAGTGCGAGGGCGAGATTGGCGAGGGCTTTTAGTTGTTTTTTTACCCACTCCTTGGCTACACCGGATGGCGCGGGTGCTGGTGGTGGCGCGGGTGGTGGCGCCACACCACCAATGAAAGCTAGAACTATGGTTGATATAGTCATGCCGACAGCTGCGAGGATGCTTGCTATCGTGACGCCCTGCTCTCTGAACAGAGTGCGAAGACGCTCACCGAGTGTCGTGTCCTCGTGCAGGACCCTCGAGATTGTTTCGCGGATCCGACTTATTTGTGTGCTCCCTCAAGTAATTCCTGACTTTGACCAACGCTGCTGGTAGCCCACCTATTTCATCCAATTCACTAATTAGAGGGGGTGTGATGGAATCCTCGAAGTTATCATCCTCATCATCTCTGCCGATTTCATCCATGTTAATATCGTAATCATCCATCTAATTTCCTTAAAATTAATTATGTATTAAAGACAAAACCATACGGGTTTAATAGTTTCACTAAAATTAATTATGTCTTCGAGTCAATACGGTCGCAAACTGAATCCATACCGCAGACTGCGTGAGCCCCTCGGGGCAAAAGGCGTGAGACAGAGTGTCGTTATTACGAACAACCCATCGACGATCGACCAGAACCAGCAGCTCTTAGTCCGCTTCCCAACCTCGGAACTCTCACGACGTCATTGTGCCGGGTACTGTTCGCCTCGCTTTCACTATTTCGCTAACATCGACGGACGCGAACCGAACCGTCGTTCAGAACCTGGGTCGCGCCATAGTCAAGAAGATCATGATAAAGATTTCTGGTAATGACGTGATGTCGATCGACGACAGCGACGTCTACCATTGCTATCAGGACCTGTGGAAGACGGCGCAAGAGCGCGAAAACGCTGTCTATCAGGGTATTGACACCAGCAAAAATAAGAACGTAACCAAACTTAGAATCGGGGCTGATAACAAGGTAGATAGCGACGCGAGCGACAACGCGATCGCGGCCGCTTACGGCAACCGCTCTACATCCCGCTCGACTTTGAGTTGCTGGAGAGTCACATGCCATACTATCAGAGTGCTTTGGCTGACCGCCTCGAATACGAACTAACGTTCAACGACTATGGCCGAGTTCTCATAACCACCGACATGTTATCGACGTATACGATCGACAATGTTTCGCTGGAGTACGACATGGTCACGATGCCCGAACTCGCGCGATTGATCAGAACCCAGTACGCCGGGCGCGTTGCCATACTTTACGACCGAGTTCTTCGCCATCGCAAGATGACGAAAGACAAAGGCGACACATTGTGGAATATTAATGTCAACGTACCCGCCCGCTCGATGAAAGGTATACTGATGCTGTTTGAGGATGCTCGGTTCGCGTTCGGTGCTAGAAAAACCGACAAATTATATAACCCCAAAATCACGAAGGTAGAGGTGACGATCGAGGGAGTACCCAATCAACTCTACAGCGCGAGCCTTCGCGCGCACCAGCAGTGGGAAGAAGCTAGAAAGCAGTTTGCTGCCGGCTCTAAACGCTCCCCGGAGGTTGCGACGGTTGCCAAAGACCTGCAGCTATCGGCCGTCTCCCTCTCGGAGTTCCTGACTACCAAATACGCCTTATGGCTAGACATGTGAGCCAGCGACGACGACCAAATGCACGGTAGCGGACGTCAAGTTGAGAACGCTAGCGAGGATGTGACGATCCAGATAACCAAAGAGGCGGATGGAAATGGCGCATTGAACGTGTACTTATATATAATTACAGACGCACAACTGAACATCGAAGATGGCCGATACGTATCAGCGATCTACTAAAAAATCATCTAGCAATCAATACCAATTCACGATTGGAGATGCCCACTCTGCCATAATATGTGGGCAGACAGGATGTGGAAAAACGGTTTTCATCCTCGACTTGCTCGAGGGGTCCTACCGTGATGTCTTTCGTCACATTGTGATCCTATGTCCCACTGTGCGGCACAACGAGACTTATCAGCGGCGCCCTTTGATATGGACCGATCCTGAGGTATACGGTATTGACCCCGGTGATAGGCTTCACGATTGGTTGCGTGGTTTATACCAAAGATTCCAGGGTGAGCCCACCCTATATGTGATTGACGATTGCTCAGCCAAAGCGGCGATGACCAAAAAGAAGGACATGCTCTCCGAGCTCGCATTTTCTGCGAGGCGAAGCGTATGGATCTCCACTCAAAAATACAACGCCGTCTTCAAGGATCTGCGCGAGCAAACGAAATGGGTCGCCCTCTTTCACTGCAAGGACCGAGACTCATTCGATGACTGTCTTCGAGAGAATGACGTTATCCCAACGCGCGAGGAGCGCCTGGATGTTCGACAGATGCTTTCCGAAACTAAGCACGCCAAGCTTCTGCTAAAGACTGATCAACCAACTGCTTATAAAGTTATCAATTAATAATATTTTTTTAAAGAAATTAGTAACTCCTGAGTAAATGCTTAACAATTAATTTTTTCAATTATCAATTGCTGAAGAAATGCTTAGCAAATGTTGAACAAATGCTGAACAATGGTCAACAATGTTAACAATTTGATGTTCCGCTGCGAGCTTTGTTGCGAGCATAACGGTGATCATAAGTATCGGGTGGTGCGCTTGGCAATATGTTAAAGTGATGTGACTTGTTAGAATAGTTAAATTAATAATTTTGAAAAAATTAAGAAAAATGAACTGCGACGAACTTCTCGATCAGCTAATGGAAGAAACCTCAACTCCGACTGCTGACATCCTGAAAGATAATGATCCGACAGAGCAATCGGGGTTGACAATCGCGATTGGGGCCGATACGAATGAAAATGCGGCGCGACGCGAGCGGCTAGCTGCGCTGGTTGCTGGGGGACAATCGGAGCATTATCTCGGTAGGCGTCTCTCATTTTGTCAGGTGGATAGGTGGATAAGATGTCAGATGCGGAGATTGATAAAATGTATGCGCGATACGAATCCAAATTGGGAGCAGAGATGACAAAAACTCTTGGATCGGCGGCCATTAATTTGTACGCTACCGCCGTTAGTATACTTCTACCTATACCAAACACCGAGGGGTTGATTCACGATCTAGAGACTGACCCTTTTATAGGACACACTCTTAGAACAGCCTGCTGCTCAATTTATCACAAGTTTGGAATGTACTTAGCTCCACTGACAACCGCGTTGACCACGGGTAAACACTGTTAATTTGGACATATATGCCCACGAACTATAAGCTCTAATATTATAAATGATGACACAAGACACACCCGCGAGAGTGACGGAACAGCAATCCCCGATTGCACCTCCAACGGCGTTTGGGATTACTCCAACTCCAATTGCGATTGCAGCACCTACAACCCAATACCAACCACCGTTGGAGTTGGAGTTGAACCCGATTACACGACATAAAAACCCAAAAAGACAGGCAGCTGGGCGGGCGGCGGCTGCCACCCGAAAAGTTAAACAAGATAAAATACTCGCCGAGCTTCGGGAGGCCAAAATCCAATCGAGATTGGGGACAGAGACAGTAAAACATCTGCAATCGGTTCCGAGTGCAACAAAACCCCCGGAACCGATTTCTCCAACTGATTGGACCCCGTGGTTTGTTGGTGGTGGTCTGACAGTTGTGGGCACCCTGAGTGTGCTTTACCATCTCTACAACAGAACAGCAATCCCCGATTGCACTCCAACGGCGGTTCCTAAAAAAGTTACGAAACGATTGGATGCACCCCATTTAAACATTGATCGCGATCCCTTTTATATGCAATAATTATAACAATGGCTGAACAAGATGGTAAAATGATAGTGAATGCGCTTTATCACGCCGTGGTGATATCGGGTTTCAGTATCGGGTATGCTCGACTATCAAAGATGGCTCTAGGAGGGTCCACTCCCAAATTGGACTTTACTGTGAGAGACGCAGGGCTCGCGACCTTAGATGTAGCGGCCTCAGTTTGGACCCGAGATTATCTAATTAAAGTTGGAATTCTACCTGCTAATATATGGAAATAAATGGCTTCGATCGGAAAAATGATAGTTGGCGCACTTGTAAACGCATTTGTGTTCAGCGGTAGCAACTTATATTCTCGAAAATAGGAAAATCGGACGTGGATGAGGAGCGCAAGCGTCACGATTTAGCTGTAGAACAACTCAATAGCGCAAAGGAAGCGTGGTCGAAAAAACGAACCGCCCATCTGGACTGAGTCAACGAAGAGCTTCGCCGCGAGAATCACGCCGCGCAAACTTTCCAGAACGTTGAAGGAGCCAACCGCGAGTACGCGCTGGCATATCCGCAGAAAAGTCTCGATCCAATGGATCCCGAGCCCCAACTTTCAGATTTCTATGTACCGTCAGAGGCCCAAAAAGACCGCGAGATCGCGTTCATCGTCGTTGGAATGGGTGTGGTGGGTCTCGTCGGCTACTATATTGAACAAATTAATTAATTAATTATTTAAAAACAATTTATTTATAAAAATATATATATAGAACGATGTTAGTTGACGAACTTTATTACGCTATGATCGATGTAGGCTACACTGCCCAAAAACATCGTATAGCTGGTGCAAAGAGTATGATTCGTCTGGCCCAAGATTATCTTCAGACGTGGCGCGAGGATGAAAAAGCGGCCACCCTTTTCGCAAAACGGATGTTAGAATCTTCCTCAACTCCAATCGATGAATTAGATTCCTCCAAGTTCCTTCAGAACTTAACCTACAATTGTGATTGGACTTCCAACAAAGGTTTATTATTAACGACGCAGTTACCGGACGAACTGGCGAGGGCATGTTGGAGATTGTCCGATATATTAGAATACTTCGCATACGATGAACACGCACAAACTTGATACCAAACTAACGCGCAAGCTAGCGAATACATACAATAGCCCACGTGGCTACTGGAAGGGTCTCGCGGCCATCAAGTACCTCGCGGCGCCGACCAAGGTTTCAGAAAACGATGTCAAGGAATGGCTCAAGAAGCAGGCCATCTGGCAGATCTATTTACCCGCGCCTCACAATATTCCGCGCCCGAAATTCGACGTACCGGTGCCGAACCAAGTTCACCAAGCCAATCTCCTGTTTCTCCCTCACGATCGCGTCGGTCGCAAAACGTACAAGTACGCACTGACAATCGTTGAAAGGGGGCTGAGCCGTTGGCAACTAAAAAGTCTAAGGAGGTGGCCGAGTTTTTTTCCCGAATATATAAGAGGAGTCCTCTCAAATGGCCGAATCTTCTTCAGGTCGATCCTGGCCTGGCCGCGAGTTCATGGGCGCGGTCTCTCATCTATTGTCTAAGCACAAAGTTTCTATCAGACGCGGCCGCGTCAACATCCACCGGGACCAGGGGATCGTGGAGCGGTTCAATCGAACCCTGGCTGAGAGGCTGTTCGGACACCAATATGCCAAAGAACTTGTAGACCCTCATTCGCGATCGACCGAGTGGGTGGCCAGACTGCCCGCCGTGGTCTCCGCACTGAACGGAGAGGTGACCAGATTGATAGGTAAGAAGCCCGTAGATGCCATCAAGTCTAAAAAGGTGACGAGCAAGCCCTCTGCCGTCTCGCACGGGCGACCCATTGGTTTAGAGGAGCAGCAATCGCCGATTGCACTTCCATCGGATGTTGACGTCCGGTACCTCTATCAACCGGGAGAGCTCGAAGGTGGCAGCCGCCGCGCGACTGATCCCGTGTGGTCTCTGAATGTATATCATCTGGATCGCTCTATTACCAAACCCGATGAGCCCGTGCTCTATTATTTGGCTGATGGTCCATCTCGCGGTTTTGTTCGCGAAGAACTTCTTATGGTACCTTCTGACACCCAGCTGCCCCCGATTGCTTAAATCAAGAGAGGTTCTGTATGTATTCCGTCTGGTAACACGCGTCTTTTATCGTAGTACGCTGAGAGTCCTAATTTTTGTTGACAGTACGTTTTCATAACGCCGTCTTTCATTTTAAATCCTGTATTTTGTGCTACATCTATAATGTGTTTTCCATCTTCTGTAGTTTCACTTAGTACTCGTTTATATCTATCCCATTTTAAATTGTTAGTTCTCTTGGACATTCCTTTGGCAGAGTTTTTATTAATTTTAATTTGTTCCAAATTAGTTGAATTAAATTTTCCTACGAAATAACACTTACTAGATAACGCTATCGCCCTATCTCCGCTGAATTCCATTTTGAAAAGTCCTGGCTCTCTTTCGCTCCATTTATCCCAAGCCAACCATTTCTTTTTTTCTTTTTCAAACTCGTCTAGTAAGTTAGGTCTAATCAATTCCTCTATCGTTTTTCCGCTAACTCCTATATACATACTGTCCGTGTCCATCTGTATTAATTCAAAGTCTTCTCACGTATTTGTCTAGAAATTCGTAGTAAAATTCCAACATTCTCAATTTAGCTAGTTGATAAACCGATATTCCACAGTGGAAGGGGCTCTTTATTGCACACCGGGGTTTTCGGGAAGATATTTCGTACGCATCTCCTATCTCTTCCAAATCATCAAAGAATGCAGATCTTAACGCTTTGTCAACACAGGTTTCGTCTTGTGTATATGTCGTATTTAAATGTCTCTCTTTTGCCTCTATCATTTTTCCACAACACGAATTGCCTAATAATTTCATTATATTCCGCTACTGGTTTCTTATTTGGTTCTACATCGCCTGTTTGTCTTGCGGCTGTAACTTCTTTTGCGAACCATTCGAAGGGTTTACCACTAATATATATATAACGCATGAACTCCCGTTATTTCTAGGCCGTGCTTTAAATACCATTTCAATAGTGGCGCGTACAGCAGTACTTTGGTGGCCGACATAGATCCCACCAATTTTCTTCCATTTCCTCTAGTTCTTCCAGTATCTTCCAAATATTTTATCATGAGTTCTGGAACCTCATCAACATCTACTTCTCTGTTTATAAAAAGTGGAGACATTTCAGAAAACTTATCTTTTAAGTTGTGTGGAACTTCTATATCCACCTCCGCAAACCCAAACCAGTCTCCAGATAAAACTCTTTTACAAAACTTTTTAATAAATTTAGGATTATGTGGGGTATTTATATGGTGTATAGTTTCTTTCCCACACGGCATATCTTTATTTAACGTAGATAAATATAACGCGTTTGCATCATACCCCAAAATAGCCTTGCAAGGTTTGTTAATTCCTGTGTAATTATATATAATATTTGAAACACCGGCTTCTGCATAGCGTGTAAATACGATTGATGGACCCCCGACTAGAGCGTCTTTCATCATTTTGTATGTTTCTTCTTTTGGTGCATATAGAGCCCCCTCCGGTATAACCACCTTTATAGATTTTTGTTCTTTAATGGTTCCTCTCAATAAATATTGTATAGCCAGACCCGGTAGTGTTACCGCATCTTTGAAAATATCCACACCTCTGTGTTTATAAAATTCACACATTTTTCCACCGCTTCTAGGAACGGTGCTACATTTAAATCGTTATAATATTTCAACCAATCTCTGAAAGTTTTCATATTCTTTTCTTTGAAAATTCTACGACATTTACTTAATTCTGTTCCATCTAGTAACATTTTCCCAGATAGTTTGGAATACCAATTCTCTATATCCGGTAGTCCTGGGTAATCCAGTTTGTCTGGAGAATCGAACCACTCGTAAGGAAAGAAAGATTTCTGTCCTTTGCATTCATAGGCTTTTAGCCAACTATCGTAACTTACACCAGGTCCTAGATAAAGTATTACATCAAGAAATCTAAACTCTGGAGTAAATAGAAATATTGTTGCGTTTGCACGTTTTCCGACCATTACTTTCTTTGTTGTTGATGCCAGTTCGCCTACTAGGTATTTCTTTATTAAGTTTATATCGTACTTACTGCTGTTAAAACCTATAACCGGTACTTGCTCTATCCACTGTTCGATCTTGGCGATTTTGGTTTTTACGTAAATGTTCTGTATTAAACCCATATCTTGACCACACTTCTTCTCTTATAGCTTTTCCCCTGACTTTCAAATCTTCTACGAATTTTTCTATAAGTTTTGCAGGATCTTTATCACAAATATGAGTTACTGTTCCTGAGAAATTATCTCCAATACTAACGCTTACCGGAACGTGCTCAGCTTCGTACTCTAAACTATTACCTAGCGTTTTACATTCTGGGTTGAGATACGCCTCAAAATCATATACTATCTGATATGGATAAAGAGTAGTGTCGCAACCGATCTTTATATCTTTACCCGTTCTTTGGAATTCGCATTCCCACATAACTACTAGGTTGAATTATTTGCTTCTTCTAATAAATGTATCTCTTCTCATAGTGGATGCGCGTTCTTTTTTTCTATGCTTTGTCTGAATCTCGCACTCGTGCCAGTAACAGCCGTGATATTGATGTACGGTATTGTTTTCTTGGCAGTATCCATCTACTGGAGCTCCTAAAATCCATATTTCACCCCCGTGTCCGCACTGTTCGTGGTGAATGTGAATTCCCTCCCTCCCGCTTTTCCACAGAATACATCCAATCGATCGCCCCATAACTGTTAGAACTTTTTGGGTAAAACGCTTTCTCGAACGACGAACGCGGGCGCTCTAAATAATTACCATCACATACTATTTTTGTCTCACCTTTCATACATTTTGGTCCGTGTCTCTTCATATTACTCGCTTTCGTGAATTACTGTTTGCAATTATCGCAGGCGTAAATTTTAGATAGGAAGGTTTTTAAGGTTTTTTTATCAGAAATGCGTGATTATTAAACAGTCCTATTGTCATCGGTTTATTACCTATTTCCTTGTAGTGTGCTGGTACCTTTTTCAACCACCATACGTCACATTCGGTCGGTTGACATACTTCTATACCGATTTTAAAAAACTCTTCAACCTTTTTCAGGTCTGAAAAAGGAATTGGTGAAACCACATTACTACCGAAATATTGCTTACTAAGTTCTTTCGCCTTTTCTGTACATCTGTCAGGTCTGATCTTTTTATCAAGGTGCATAGCTAAACACCTGAACAGACAAAGGTCGTCATTATACTTATCTAAAGAATACATACCTTTTCTATTCCTCACCATTCTGGAAGTTCTCCTCCCGCCGCTTCTTTGGATTGTAGTCCCAAATCTATTCCCCTACTGCCCTGTATTAACTTTACAAAAACCTCTATCCATCTTACAAACTTCCACTTTGTATTCGGTCTGTCTATTTTATCGGACATTATTCGTGTTTGCTCCTTATCTGACAGCCATTTTTTAACGGTTTTCATTGATGATAGTGGTTCGCTACCACCGAGATTTTTGTGAAATATTAGAGTTATAGGTTTTCCATGTTTAGTTTCCTCCATATGTTCTAGCTTGTAAGAATATGAATATCTCAAATAAAAATTTGTTGTTAGATACGGAGCGAGTTTATCGGACATGCGTTCAGACTCGTTGATGTCAATGTTTTTACGAAAGGATAATGTAACTACCCGTCTTCCATTTTCTGCCTTTTCCAATGTTTCATCATGAGCCCCCAATATTTTTTTCACCTTTTTTCAAACTATCGCGCGAAATATAGATCTTTTCTTATTGCTATTGGGTGACCTGTGTGTCTAATTTGGGACAAATTATTGGTACTTGAAGGTAATTCTTTAGAATTAAATTACACTAGCCCTTAACCCCGCAATTCTTTATTTTTTAATTATGTTACCAACTTCCTCCGCTTTGGATATATCTTTAAAGGCTCCTCGTTTGTGGGCGCGGGTAAACCGCTTCATAAACGCCTCATTCTTTGTGGCATTTATCAGATTTGTCAACCCCTTAACTCTCAACCGTTTACTATAAGTAATCCCTAGAGATTCGGCTTCTCTTCTCAAACTTTCGATTTCTGGCGTTATCATATTTTCTGTAATATACTTTTGTATAACCTATGAAATTTATCTGTTCAATTGGTCGTGAAAACGTTATGTTTTTTTCACTTCCAATTGAATATAAACATATACATATACATATATAAGGAGTGTGAGACTTGTTGTAAGACGTTTACGCGTAAAGACTATCTACGAAGGCATCTAGCGGGACGTAGAAAAATTCCTTGTGTCCCCCCGCAATTTCAATGCCCCAGATGCCATTGTAAATGCGGTTAGTGCCAAAACTCTTTGTAGACATAAGCAACTACGCTGTCAGGTGGCTACAGGTGAACGTGGTAGACTAGAGCTGGTAGAATTAGTTGCTGATCTGCGAAATAAATTAGCTATATTAGGAGGAGAAAAATGGGGTGTTGGAATATAAACTATCACTCGTGGGCACATTGAAATTGCATTAATTATTGTCTCAAAAATTCATAAATTTGCTGTCGGGAAAACATTATGTTTTTTTTTCACGACCAATTTTGGATTTTTCGGGGGTGGTGGGGACAATTTCATCGTTAACCAATTTTTGATTTTTCGGGGGGTGGTGGGGGTATTATAGAGGGTTGTAAATGATATCACAGTAGGTGGTATCATTTTGACTCCCTATATACTACTCACTTCTAAAGTATAATCCAATACGAATAACCCAGGAACTGCTCAAATAGTATAGTTTTGTATATGGTTTAATGTGGTGGGGTAAGATAGTGGTGTATTGGCGGCCATCTTGGATTTTGGCGGCCAGTTTGGATGAAATTTTTCAAGTTCGATTGTATGTAGATTACAAATACCGAATGGAATGTTTTCAGTACGTTTTACAATGTGTACATGCGGTTTTGCGGCAGTTTTATTTGAACGTTCGCAAAACATATGATACGAGCAGAAAATGTTGCTGTTAGTGATGTCAACTTATAGGGGCATAAACACTTTAAACACTTTAAACGAAGACTTATAAATTTCTATCACGCATAAATGATAGCGCGTTCTTTTTTTCTATGCTTTGTCTGAATCTCGCACTCGTGCCAGTAACAGCCGTGATATTGATGTACGGTATTGTTTTCTTGGCAGTATCCATCTACTGGAGCTCCTAAAATCCATCTTTCACCCCCGTGTCCGCACTGTTCGTGGTGAATGTGAATTCCCTCCCGCTTTTCCACAGAATACATCCAATCGATCGCCCCATAACTGTTAGAACTTTTGGGTAAAACGCTTTCTCGAACGACGAACGCGGGCGCTCTAAATAATTACCATCACATACTATTTTTGTCTCACCTTTCATACATTTTGGTCCGTGTCTCTTCATATTACTCGCTTTCGTGAATTACTGTTTGCAATTATCGCAGGCGTAAATTTTAGATAGGTTTTTAAGGTTTTTTATCAGAAATGCGTGATTATTAAACAGTCCTATTGTCATCGGTTTATTACCTATTTCCTTGTAGTGTGCTGGTACCTTTTTCAACCACCATACGTCACATTCGGTCGGTTGATATACTTCTATACCGATTTTAAAAAACTCTTCAACCTTTTTCAGGTCTGAAAAAGGAATTGGTGAAACCACATTACTACCGAAATATTGCTTACTAAGTTCTTTCGCCTTTTCTGTACATCTGTCAGGTCTGATCTTTTTATCAAGGTGCATAGCTAAACACCTGAACAGACAAAGGTCGTCATTATACTTATCTAAAGAATACATACCTTTTCTATTCCTCAACCATTCTGGAAGTTCTCCTCCCGCCGCTTCTTTGGATTGTAGTCCCAAATCTATTCCCCTACTGCCCTGTATTAACTTTACAAAAACCTCTACCCATCTTACAAACTTCCACTTTGTATTCGGTCTGTCTATTTTATCGGACATTATTCGTGTTTGCTCCTTATCTGACAGCCATTTTTTAACGGTTTTCATTGATGATAGTGGTTCGCTACCACCGAGATTTTTGTGAAATATTAGAGTTATAGGTTTTCCATGTTTAGTTTCCTCCATATGTTCTAGCTTGTAAGAATATGAATATCTCAAATAAAAATTTGTTGTTAGATACGGAGCGAGTTTATCGGACATGCGTTCAGACTCGTTGATGTCAATGTTTTTACGAAAGGATAATGTAACTACCCGTCTTCCATTTTCTGCCTTTTCCAATGTTTCATCATGAGCCCCCAATATTTTTTCACCTTTTTCCACTATCGCGCGAAATATAGATCTTTTCTTATTATTTGCTATTGGGTGACCTTGTGTGTCTAATTTGGGACAAATTATTGGTACTTGAAGGTAATTCTTTAGAATTAATTACACTAGCCCTTAACCCCGCAATTCTTTATTTTTTAATTATGTTACCAACTTCCTCCGCTTTGGATATATCTTTAAAGGCTCCTCGTTTGTGGGCGCGGGTAAACCGCTTCATAAACGCCTCATTCTTTGTGGCGTTTATCAGATTTGTCAACCCCTTAACTCTCAACCGTTTACTATAAGTAATCCCTAGAGATTCGGCTTCTCTTCTCAAACTTTCGATTTCTGGCGTTATCATATTTTCTGTAATATACTTTTGTATAACCTATGAAATTTATCTGTTCAATTGGTCGTGAAAACGTTATGTTTTTTTCACTTCCAATTGAATATAAACATATACATATACATATATAATGGAGTGTGAGACTTGTTGTAAGACGTTTACGCGTAAAGACTATCTACGAAGGCATCTAGCGGGACGTAGAAAAATTCCTTGTGTCCCCCCGCAATTTCAATGCCCCAGATGCCATTGTAAATGCGTTAGTGCCAAAACTCTTTGTAGACATAAGCAACTACGCTGTCAGGTGGCTACAGGTGAACGTGGTAGACTAGAGCTGGTAGAATTAGTTGCTGATCTGCGAAATAAATTAGCTATATTGGAGGAGAAAAATGGGGTGTTGGAATATAAACTATCACTCGTGGGCACATTGAAATTGCATTAATTATTGTCTCAAAAATTCATAAATTTGCTGTCGGGAAAACATTATGTTTTTTTTCACGACCAATTTTGGATTTTTCGGGGGTGGTGGGGGACAATTTCATCGTTAACCAATTTTTGATTTTTCGGGGGTGGTGGTGGGGGTATTATAGAGGGTTGTAAATGATATCACAGTAGGTGGTATCATTTTGACTCCCTATATACTACTCACTTCTAAGTATAAAAAAAATCCAATACGAATAACCCAGGAACTGCTCAAATAGTATAGTTTTGTATATGGTTTAATGTGGTGGGGTAAGATAGTGGTGTATTGGCGGCCATCTTGGATTTTGGCGGCCAGTTTGGATGAAATTTTTCAAGTTCGATTGTATGTAGATTACAAATACCGAATGGAATGTTTTCAGTACGTTTTACAATGTGTACATGCGGTTTTGCGGCAGTTTTATTTGAACGTTCGCAAAACATATGATACGAGCAGAAAATGTTGCTGTTAGTGATGTCAACTTATAGGGGCATAAACACTTTAAACACTTTAAACGAAGACTTATAAATTTCTATCACGCATAAATGATATGCGCGTTCTTTTTTTTCTATGCTTTGTCTGAATCTCGCACTCGTGCCAGTAACAGCCGTGATATTGATGTACGGTATTGTTTTCTTGCAGTATCCATCTACTGGAGCTCCTAAAATCCATCTTCACCCCCGTGTCCGCACTGTTCGTGGTGAATGTGAATTCCCTCCCGCTTTTCCACAGAATACATCCAATCGATCGCCCCATAACTGTTAGAACTTTTTGGGTAAAACGCTTTCTCGAACGACGAACGCGGGCGCTCTAAATAATTACCATCACATACTATTTTTGTCTCACCTTTCATACATTTTGGTCCGTGTCTCTTCATATTACTCGCCTTTCGTGAATTACTGTTTGCAATTATCGCAGGCGTAAATTTTAGATAGGTTTTTAAGGTTTTTTATCAGAAATGCGTGATTATTAAACAGTCCTATTGTCATCGGTTTATTACCTATTTCCTTGTAGTGTGCTGGTACCTTTTTCAACCACCATACGTCACATTCGGTCGGTTGATATACTTCTATACCGATTTTAAAAAACTCTTCAACCTTTTTCAGGTCTGAAAAAGGAATTGGTGAAACCACATTACTACCGAAATATTGCTTACTAAGTTCTTTCGCCTTTTCTGTACATCTGTCAGGTCTGATCTTTTTATCAAGGTGCATAGCTAAACACCTGAACAGACAAAGGTCGTCATTATACTTATCTAAAGAATACATACCTTTTCTATTCCTCAACCATTCTGGAAGTTCTCCTCCCGCCGCTTCTTTGGATTGTAGTCCCAAATCTATTCCCTACTGCCCTGTATTAACTTTACAAAAACCTCTACCCATCTTACAAACTTCCACTTTGTATTCGGTCTGTCTATTTTATCGACATTATTCGTGTTTGCTCCTTATCTGACAGCCATTTTTTAACGGTTTTCATTGATGATAGTGGTTCGCTACCACCGAGATTTTTGTGAAATATTAGAGTTATAGGTTTTCCATGTTTAGTTTCCTCCATATGTTCTAGCTTGTAAGAATATGAATATCTCAAATAAAAATTTGTTGTTAGATACGGAGCGAGTTTATCGGACATGCGTTCAGACTCGTTGATGTCAATGTTTTTACGAAAGGATAATGTAACTACCCGTCTTCCATTTTCTGCCTTTTCCAATGTTTCATCATGAGCCCCCAATATTTTTTCACCTTTTTCCACTATCGCGCGAAATATAGATCTTTTCTTATTATTTGCTATTGGGTGACCTGTGTGTCTAATTTGGGACAAATTATTGGTACTTGAAGGTAATTCTTTAGAATTAATTACACTAGCCCTTAACCCCGCAATTCTTTATTTTTTAATTATGTTATCAACTTCCTCCGCTTTGGATATATCTTTAAAGGCTCCTCGTTTGTGGGCGCGGGTAAACCGCTTCATAAACGCCTCATTCTTTGTGGCGTTTATCAGATTTGTCAACCCCTTAACTCTCAACCGTTTACTATAAGTAATCCCTAGAGATTCGGCTTCTCTTCTCAAACTTTCGATTTCTGGCGTTATCATATTTTCTGTAATATACTTTTGTATAACCTATGAAATTTATCTGTTCAATTGGTCGTGAAAACGTTATGTTTTTTTCACTTCCAATTGAATATAAACATACATATACATATATAATGGAGTGTGAGACTTGTTGTAAGACGTTTACGCGTAAAGACTATCTACGAAGGCATCTAGCGGGACGTAGAAAAATTCCTTGTGTCCCCCGCAATTTCAATGCCCCAGATGCCATTGTAAATGCGTTAGTGCCAAAACTCTTTGTAGACATAAGCAACTACGCTGTCAGGTGGCTACAGGTGAACGTGGTAGACTAGAGCTGGTAGAATTAGTTGCTGATCTGCGAAATAAATAGCTATATTGGAGGAGAAAAATGGGGTGTTGGAATATAAACTATCACTCGTGGGCACATTGAAATTGCATTAATTATTGTCTCAAAAATTCATAAATTTGCTGTCGGGAAAACATTATGTTTTTTTTCACGACCAATTTTGGATTTTTCGGGGGTGGTGGGGGACAATTTCATCGTTAACCAATTTTTGATTTTTCGGGGGGTGGTGGGGGTGGGGTATTATAGAGGGTAAATGATATCACAGTAGGTGGTATCATTTTGACTCCCTATATACTACTCACTTCTAAAGTATAATCCAATACGAATAACCCAGGAACTGCTCAAATAGTATAGTTTTGTATATGGTTTAATGTGGTGGGGTAAGATAGTGGTGTATTGGCGGCCATCTTGGATTTTGGCGGCCAGTTTGGATGAAATTTTTCAAGTTCGATTGTATGTAGATTACAAATACCGAATGGAATGTTTTCAGTACGTTTTACAATGTGTACATGCGGTTTTGCGGCAGTTTTATTTGAACGTTCGCAAAACATATGATACGAGCAGAAAATGTTGCTGTTAGTGATGTCAACTTATAGGGGCATAAACACTTTAAACACTTTAAACGAAGACTTATAAATTTCTATCACGCATAAATGATGCGCGTTCTTTTTTTCTATGCTTTGTCTGAATCTCGCACTCGTGCCAGTAACAGCCGTGATATTGATGTACGGTATTGTTTTCTTGGCAGTATCCATCTACTGGAGCTCCTAAAATCCATCTTTCACCCCCGTGTCCGCACTGTTCGTGGTGAATGTGAATTCCCTCCCGCTTTTCCACAGAATACATCCAATCGATCGCCCCCATAACTGTTAGAACTTTTTGGGTTAAAAACGCTTTCTCGAACGACGAACGCGGGCGCTCTAAATAATTACCATCACATACTATTTTTTGTCTCACCTTTCATACATTTTGGTCCGTGTCTCTTCATATTACTCGCTTTCGTGAATTACTGTTTGCAATTATCGCAGGCGTAAATTTTAGATAGGTTTTTAAGGTTTTTTATCAGAAATGCGTGATTATTAAACAGTCCTATTGTCATCGGTTTATTACCTATTTCCTTGTAGTGTGCTGGTACCTTTTTCAACCACCATACGTCACATTCGGTCGGTTGATATACTTCTATACCGATTTTAAAAAACTCTTCAACCTTTTTCAGGTCTGAAAAAGGAATTGGTGAAACCACATTACTACCGAAATATTGCTTAATAAGTTCTTTCGCCTTTTCTGTACATCTGTCAGGTCTGATCTTTTTATCAAGGTGCATAGCTAAACACCTGAACAGACAAAGGTCGTCATTATACTTATCTAAAGAATACATACCTTTTCTATTCCTCAACCATTCTGGAAGTTCTCCTCCCGCCGCTTCTTTGGATTGTAGTCCCAAATCTATTCCCCTACTGCCCTGTATTAACTTTACAAAAACCTCTACCCATCTTACAAACTTCCACTTTGTATTCGGTCTGTCTATTTTATCGGACATTATTCGTGTTTGCTCCTTATCTGACAGCCATTTTTTAACGGTTTTCATTGATGATAGTGGTTCGCTACCACCGAGATTTTTGTGAAATATTAGAGTTATAGGTTTTCCATGTTTAGTTTCCTCCATATGTTCTAGCTTGTAAGAATATGAATATCTCAAATAAAAAGTTGTTGTTAGATACGGAGCGAGTTTATCGGACATGCGTTCAGACTCGTTGATGTCAATGTTTTTACGAAAGGATAATGTAACACACCCGTCTTCCATTTTCTGCCTTTTCCAATGTTTCATCATGAGCCCCAATATTTTTTCACCTTTTTCCACTATCGCGCGAAATATAGATCTTTTCTTATTATTTGCTATTGGGTGACCTGTGTGTCTAATTTGGGACAAATTATTGGTACTTGAAGGTAATTCTTTAGAATTAATTACACTAGCCCTTAACCCCGCAATTCTTTATTTTTTAATTATGTTACCAACTTCCTCCGCTTTGGATATATCTTTAAAGGCTCCTCGTTTGTGGGCGCGGGTAAACCGCTTCATAAACGCCTCATTCTTTGTGGCGTTTATCAGATTTGTCAACCCCTTAACTCTCAACCGTTTACTATAAGTAATCCCTAGAGATTCGGCTTCTCTTCTCAAACTTTCGATTTCTGGCGTTATCATATTTTCTGTAATATACTTTTGTATAACCTATGAAATTTATCTGTTCAATTGGTCGTGAAAACGTTATGTTTTTTTCACTTCCAATTGAATATAAACATATACATATACATATATAATGGAGTGTGAGACTTGTTGTAAGACGTTTACGCGTAAAGACTATCTACGAAGGCATCTAGCGGGACGTAGAAAAATTCCTTGTGTCCCCCCGCAATTTCAATGCCCCAGATGCCATTGTAAATGCGTTAGTGCCAAAACTCTTTGTAGACATAAGCAACTACGCTGTCAGGTGGCTACAGGTGAACGTGGTAGACTAGAGCTGGTAGAATTAGTTGCTGATCTGCGAAATAAATTAGCTATATTGGAGGAGAAAAATGGGGTGTTGGAATATAAACTATCACTCGTGGGCACATTGAAATTGCATTAATTATTGTCTCAAAAATTCATAAATTTGCTGTCGGGAAAACATTATTTTTTTTTTCACGACCAATTTTGGATTTTTCGGGGGTGGTGGGGGACAATTTCATCGTTAACCAATTTTTGATTTTTCGGGGGTGGTGGGGTATTATAGAGGGTTGTAAATGATATCACAGTAGGTGGTATCATTTTGACTCCCTATATACTACTCACTTCTAAAGTATAATCCAATACGAATAACCCAGGAACTGCTCAAATAGTATAGTTTTGTATATGGTTTAATGTGGTGGGGTAAGATAGTGGTGTATTGGCGGCCATCTTGGATTTTGGCGGCCAGTTTGGATGAAATTTTTCAAGTTCGATTGTATGTAGATTACAAATACCGAATGGAATGTTTTCAGTACGTTTTACAATGTGTACATGCGGTTTTGCGGCAGTTTTATTTGAACGTTCGCAAAACATATGATACGAGCAGAAAATGTTGCTGTTAGTGATGTCAACTTATAGGGGCATAAACACTTTAAACACTTTAAACGAAGACTTATAAATTTCTATCACGCATAAATGATATGCGCGTTCTTTTTTTCTATGCTTTGTCTGAATCTCGCACTCGTGCCAGTAACAGCCGTGATATTGATGTACGGTATTGTTTTCTTGGCAGTATCCATCTACTGGAGCTCCTAAAATCCATCTTTCACCCCCGTGTCCGCACTGTTCGTGGTGAATGTGAATTCCCTCCCGCTTTTCCACAGAATACATCCAATCGATCGCCCCATAACTGTTAGAACTTTTTGGGTAAAACGCTTTCTCGAACGACGAACGCGGGCGCTCTAAATAATTACCATCACATACTATTTTTGTCTCACCTTTCATACATTTTGGTCCGTGTCTCTTCATATTACTCGCTTTCGTGAATTACTGTTTGCAATTATCGCAGGCGTAAATTTTAGATAGGTTTTTAAGGTTTTTTATCAGAAATGCGTGATTATTAAACAGTCCTATTGTCATCGGTTTATTACCTATTTCCTTGTAGTGTGCTGGTACCTTTTTCAACCACCATACGTCACATTCGGTCGGTTGATATACTTCTATACCGATTTTAAAAAACTCTTCAACCTTTTTCAGGTCTGAAAAAGGAATTGGTGAAACCACATTACTACCGAAATATTGCTTACTAAGTTCTTTCGCCTTTTCTGTACATCTGTCAGGTCTGATCTTTTTATCAAGGTGCATAGCTAAACACCTGAACAGACAAAGGTCGTCATTATACTTATCTAAAGAATACATACCTTTTCTATTCCTCAACCATTCTGGAAGTTCTCCTCCCGCCGCTTCTTTGGATTGTAGTCCCAAATCTATTCCCCTACTGCCCTGTATTAACTTTACAAAAACCTCTACCCATCTTACAAACTTCCACTTTGTATTCGGTCTGTCTATTTTATCGGACATTATTCGTGTTTGCTCCTTATCTGACAGCCATTTTTTAACGGTTTTCATTGATGATAGTGGTTCGCTACCACCGAGATTTTTTGTGAAATATTAGAGTTATAGGTTTTCCATGTTTAGTTTCCTCCATATGTTCTAGCTTGTAAGAATATGAATATCTCAAATAAAAATTTGTTGTTAGATACGGAGCGAGTTTATCGGACATGCGTTCAGACTCGTTGATGTCAATGTTTTTACGAAAGGATAATGTAACTACCCGTCTTCCATTTTCTGCCTTTTCCAATGTTTCATCATGAGCCCCCAATATTTTTTCACCTTTTTCCACTATCGCGCGAAATATAGATCTTTTCTTATTATTTGCTATTGGGTGACCTGTGTGTCTAATTTGGGACAAATTATTGGTACTTGAAGGTAATTCTTTAGAATTAATTACACTAGCCCTTAACCCCGCAATTCTTTATTTTTTAATTATGTTACCAACTTCCTCCGCTTTGGATATATCTTTAAAGGCTCCTCGTTTGTGGGCGCGGGTAAACCGCTTCATAAACGCCTCATTCTTTGTGGCGTTTATCAGATTTGTCAACCCCTTAACTCTCAACCGTTTACTATAAGTAATCCCTAGAGATTCGGCTTCTCTTCTCAAACTTTCGATTTCTGGCGTTATCATATTTTCTGTAATATACTTTTGTATAACCTATGAAATTTATCTGTTCAATTGGTCGTGAAAACGTTATGTTTTTTTCACTTCCAATTGAATATAAACATATACATATACATATATAATGGAGTGTGAGACTTGTTGTAAGACGTTTACGCGTAAAGACTATCTACGAAGGCATCTAGCGGGACGTAGAAAAATTCCTTGTGTCCCCCCGCAATTTCAATGCCCCAGATGCCATTGTAAATGCGTTAGTGCCAAAACTCTTTGTAGACATAAGCAACTACGCTGTCAGGTGGCTACAGGTGAACGTGGTAGACTAGAGCTGGTAGAATTAGTTGCTGATCTGCGAAATAAATTAGCTATATTGGAGGAGAAAAATGGGGTGTTGGAATATAAACTATCACTCGTGGGCACATTGAAATTGCATTAATTATTGTCTCAAAAATTCATAAATTTGCTGTCGGGAAAACATTATGTTTTTTTTCACGACCAATTTTGGATTTTTCGGGGGTGGTGGGGGACAATTTCATCGTTAACCAATTTTTGATTTTTCGGGGGGTGGTGGGGTATTATAGAGGGTTGTAAATGATATCACAGTAGGTGGTATCATTTTGACTCCCTATATACTACTCACTTCTAAAGTATAATCCAATACGAATAACCCAGGAACTGCTCAAATAGTATAGTTTTAGTGTATATGGTTTATGTGGTGGGGAAGTAGTTGGCGGCCATCTTGGATTTTGGCGGCCAGTTTGGATGAAATTTTTCAAGTTCGATTGTATGTAGATTACAAATACCGAATGGAATGTTTTCAGTACGTTTTACAATGTGTACATGCGGTTTTGCGGCAGTTTTATTTGAACGTTCGCAAAACATATGATACGAGCAGAAAATGTTGCTGTTAGTGATGTCAACTTATAGGGGCATAAACACTTTAAACACTTTAAACGAAGACTTATAAATTTCTATCACGCATAAATGATATGCACCCCCCCCCGCCCCCCCCCCCACTTTATGGCTCAATCACAATACTCTTTTGACTTGACATAGATACCACCATGCTAGTTTATTTAGATATCAATTTTATCCTGGAAACGTCGTAAAACTTCAGAGGCTGAACGTGTCAAGGAATTCATACTCGTTTCCAAACCGAGCCTAATAAACTTGATATCAAAATACACGTGATAAACGTGATATCAAACGTGGTATGGTATTCTGTTATTCAGGTATCGTTTTGTGTACTTCATTATCCGATGACTGCTATGTGGCTGTGACTGGAGAAATGGTGCTTACAGTGGGGTCAGCGTGTAAGTGCACATACGAACGAACACGACAGGTTGGGGAACCAACCTGTCTTGTTCGTTCGTGTGTGCACTTACACGCTGACCCCACTGTATGAGTTTTGCGACCACTGTAGATGCATATCAGCCTGCACTGTCCTCCATTCCATTAAGGAAACACCCGCCATCATTCGAACAAGCAATATAGATCGTTATCAGGCTACATTAGTGTGCTATTCGATCAGGGGCTACACTGATCACAAATCCCATAAGCCACATATCTCCAGTCACAGCCACATATAAGGGACACGAAGTTGACCTTAGAAAGTTTTATGTGTTAGAGTATTCCACTCTTTGAGTAGTATATAGGGAGTCAGTTCGTTACCGCGAAGTGTGGGGGAAGAATTGAAAGCAGTGGGTAGCCCCATAGGTACTAAAAATATTAAAATTTCGTGTTAATTTAAAGCGAAATAAATACAACCCACAGTAAAAAAATAAAATATCATACTGTAGTATAAGGGAATGGCGGTTCTGGACCACTTTTTATATTCCCTCATATAGAGTGCGTGAGCCCTTGTTATTCATTAGGTATATAAGTAGCTGGAATCGCGTTATCGTTATAAGCGGTCTATGGTGACCAGTTTATAACGTACACCTACAGGGTCCTTATTTTAACCTAGGTGGGTACGCATGGAAAAATTAGAATAGTTAGCAATTGGGAGCTAGGTGGGCGGGTACGCATGAGTTTGGTGTAGGTAGCTGAAAACATCCGCAATTTGGGGACCAGTGTTAGGTAGCTGAATTAATTTTGTAGAAATTAGATCCATTTCGGGGCACGCCAAGGTCAATGCCGGTTCTGGCTCAAAACCCTAACCAATGACTTTAGTTTGGTTTAATGCTCTCTAAACGTGTCAGTTCGTTACCGCGAAGTGTGGGGGAAAGCAGTGGGTAGCCCCATAGGTACCTTTCCTGTTAATTTAAAGCGAAATAAATACAACCCACATTAAAAAATATAATGTCATACAAAATTTTGCAGCGGTTTCGGCTACCCATCACAATCGTATATGGAGCTGCTATAGTCTGGTAGTTGAAATAGGATAGTTGAAACCAGTACAGATTTGCCACGGATTTTAACACGAGAAAACTAGCAGAAAGCCCCCTAGCCCCGACAAAATATGTGTCTTCTATATGAGGTGTTATAATTAATTAATTGTCAAACATGAAAAAACACCCTATTGAACATAAGCCATACAGGTATTTATATAAAACAATAAATTTCCACGATTAGGAAAATGACAGATATACGTAAACAAGTTACGAGAGCGCCTCGCCCTAAGTTAACTCGCACAAGGATTAGCGATAAAAGGGGTGTAAATCCATCTAAAAGTTCTTCCCCTAGGATTCGGGAATTAAGATCAGAATTAATAAGAATGGGTATACCTTTTTCAAACCGTTTGAGGGAAAGGGGGTTAACTACACTAATAAATAAGGGAAAAAATGATGAATTTATGAAAAGAATGGCTCGTGCAATGTCTCGGGGGATATTTAAGGGGGTGGAAAAAAATAATATAGAAAATATAGCACAGAATATAGCCGATGAGGCTTCCCTCAGTCTTAGAAGCAGGAACATCGGCAAACCTCAAAAACGAGTGCAGAAAGCGCGTTTATTACAACAGTTAATAGAGGAAGGTAGCGAAATATTAGAAGATTATAAACAAAAAGAAAAACAAATAGTAAAAGGGCGTAGGATAACTACAATAACCCTGAAAAGAAAACTTCAAATAAATAACAGCAAAAGGATAATGGGCGAGTTAGAGCCTTTGTTAACTGACAGTTTTTACCTAAGATTCTCTTTTTCTTACAAATTAATTCACCAAGAGGAGAGAGACGCGAGAGGAAAGCCGACAACGTTGGTATTTTATAAAAATTTATCCGGAAGTCCGTGGTTTAGGGGTTACGATGAGGTTGAAGAGTGGATTAATAAACAAGAAGAACATAGATTAAACATAGATAAAATAGATAGGCCAAGCACAAAATGGAGGTTTGTAAGATGGATGGGTGTCAGCGTCAAAATAGTATATGGAACAGCTTTAAATAAAATGCCTAAAGGTGATGCTGGAATGCAATCCGAAAAAGTGGCAGGAGGTCGAATGCCTGAGTGATTGCGTTATAAGAAAGGGATGAAACCCCTGGATAGTTTCAATGATGATCTTTGTTTATTTAGATGCTTGGCCCTCCACACTTCGAAGCTTAGGGCTGATAGGTGTTTAACATTGACCAAAGAGCTCCAACAGCAATATTTACAGTTTTGTAAAACCTATAAATTACCGAAACCAGAAGGCCCCATACTATTTGCAGATATCAAGAAAATAGAAGAGTGTTTTAAAATAGGTATTGATGCGTACGAACCTACAGAAGAGGGAACATGGTATTTAAGAAAAGTAGCAGCTCATTACGACAAGATTGGTAATAAAAAGATGAAAATAGGTATCTATAACGATCACGCCTTCCTTATTACGGATATGAATAAAGCCGCTGAAAACAATTATTGTTGCTTCGACTGCAAACAACGCTTTACAAAGTCCAGCAATTTAACCAGGCACGCATTGACTTGTATGAAGGGATTAACAAAAGTATCGTTTAAAGGAGAAAAAATAGATCGCCCACTATCAGCGTTCGAAAAGCTTTCCACCCAAAACCCGGTTGTAGCAAGAAATCGATCAGTTGGATAAAATCTTTACCAGGGCCCCATATTCACACTGCAGTATGCGGTCACGGCGGAGAAAGAATAATTGCGGGAGCCCCAGTTGATGGGTATTGCCCCGAGACTGATACAGTTTATCAATGTCACGGCTGTTATTGGCACGGGTGTCCCAAACATTGCAAAGATTATAAAAATAAGCTTAGAAGATCCAACGAGAGAGACGAAGCAATTGAGGGTAAGTGTAAATGAGTAACTATTTTTGAATGAGAGTATGATGCAATTTGTAAACCTGAGGATGTAAAGGAACACGAAAAGCCTCCTACAGTGATTTACCCATATCATATTGTATACGATTTTGAAGCTTATTTAGACGGAAGTAAAGAAAAGCGTAACCCAACTAAAGATTTAGAGTTTATAAACGAACATGTCCCAATAAGTGTTAGTATAGGGGATACTCTATCCAACAATATAACTCACATATGTGATACTTCTCCAAAACAATTAGTAACCCTATTTATGGAAGATGTAAAGAGAAGGGGAGACAATATCCGAGAGGCCGTGGGGAGCAACAATACATATGGGTACCCTGCAGACATGGAGTATCTTTACACTTCTCAGCAGCGAGAAATTACCCGTTGGATTTCACAAGTCCCAGTAATTGGGTTCAATTCCAGTAATTACGATCTTAATTTAATAAAGAAGCATTTAGTTGACGTTTTTAACGGATAAAACCACTAAGGTACTAGTAGGAAAGAAAGCCAATACAACCATTTTTCTATTTACACCAGAATTTAGGTTTTTAGATGTAAAATTATATCTTGCTCCTGGTATCGATTATGATAGATGGGTTAAGGCTTATGGATGCGAAGGTGAAAAATCCTTCTTCCCTACGAATGGTTCGATTCCCCCGATAAACTATCTTATGAGGGTTTACCACCGCTTAAACATTGGATAAATAAATTAACTCCAAATAAAACGATAACCAAACAGCAGTTGGAAGAGTGCAACAACATTTATAGCATATTAAATATGAAGTCTTTCAAAGACTGGTTAAAATACTATAACGACTTGGATGTTGGCCCCTTGTTCAAAGATGCGGTTACCCTACCGGGAGTTGCTTTACAATACATTCTCAGAGGAACGATAAAAAAACATATAAAACCTTACCAAACCAAAGAGAGTAAGATAGCAGACGCGATATGTCCGCCACTGTATGCCCCTGGTGAGGAAATATATGAAATGTTAAAAGGAGCATTAGTTGGGGGTCCATCAATTGTGTTTACAAGATACACTGAAGCAGGTGTTACGAGAATCAGGTCAGCCCCTGATGGAAATGGAAAGCTTTGCGAAGCCGTACTTGGTTTTGATGCAAACGCCCTATATTTATCAACATTAAACAAACAAATGCCATGTGGCGAAGGGAAAATACACGAGGAAAGCAGCCCTCACGACCCTATTAAAATAAATAAGTTTTCCAATGCGGTTTTAAAAGATAAGTGGTTTGGCTTTGCTGAAGTAGATATAGAGGTTCCCAGTAGTTTAAAAGAGAAGTTTTCGGAAATGTCCCCAATATTTATAAATAGGATTGTAGAGGAGGAGGAAGTTCCAGAGAAGATGTTACAGTATTTACAAGAAACTAACCGCGCAAGAGGAGATGGTAGAAAACTAGTAGGTGCAATGTCTGCTAAAAAAGTATTACTATTTGCCCCATTATTAAAATGGTATTTGAAGCAGGGTTTAGAAATTACATGGATTTACTGAGTAATAAATTATACAGCAGGTAAGCCCTTTGAATGGTTTGTTAAAGAAGCTCCTTCAGCCAGGAGATCCGGAGATGTTGATAGCTCCAAGTCCCCAATTGCGGACATAATGAAACTATTAGGTAACTCATGTTGCGGGAAAATGATAGAATCCCCCGAAAAACACCTCAACACAACGTATACAAAAGATGAAAAATGTGTGGACAAAGCTTTAAGATCAGCGTATTTCGATGATTTAGAGGAAATAGGAGATTCTTACGAAATATCCTCAAGAAAAGTAAATGCCAATATAACTCGTCCATTTCACTGTGGGATTGCTGTATACCAATACGCAAAACTAAGAATGTTAGAATTTTATTACGATGTAATGGATAAATACGTAGATAGAGCAGATTTTTTGAACTAATACACGAAGGATACTGATAGTTTGTATATGGGGTTAGCATGAAGGGTGGAGAGCTGGATGGAATGATAAAACCAGAAATGGTGGAGGATTTCAAAAAACATAAAAAAGAATGGTTAGCTTGGGATAAATTGGATGGAGTAATAGAGAACCAGGGCTATTCAAAACAGAGTTCCAAGGAGATCGTGCAATCGCACTATGCAGCAAGTGTTATGTGGTTGAAAAAGTAGACACAACCCAAGTAAAACATTCAGCGAAGGGGTTATCTGCCAGGCAAAATCCTCTCACATGGAGAAGGTATATGGAGGCCCTACACCAGGTTGGAACGGATAGAGGAACAAACAGAGGGTTTAGAATGAGAAATGGTGTTATGAAAACATATACCCAAAACAAATTAGGACTGTCCGCTTACTACGATAAGAGGGGTTTTAGAAGATGGGATACATACAGAACCCCTTTAAACTTTCAGAAAATAAAAATTATGCAGCCTGTTCAATTTTTGAAGGTATCTTAGGTCGGGGCTTATCACGGGGTTTTGCCCAATTATCTCTAGATAATCCCATTATAAATATCATATTCCCACAGATCTGTAAGGCGTTTGGGGCCAATATGGTGTTTCTTTCTAACTTCATAGGCAGGAACAATTCCACGTGATTGTAAAATATCTACCAGCGCTTCCTGCGTAATAACCGATTTAGGCATAATTCTTCAAGAATTACTTTATATATATACATATAAATGTCTAACATATTTATTTCCAATTGTGATTTTATGTTAAACATTTATAATATGTAGTTATATATATAAAAATATGTTTACAAAAGAAGAAGACGTAAAAACAAAATTTGATGAGGCTTGCTATGAGGATATTTTAGGTCTCCAAGACGGAATTATAGAACGTCCAAAAAAGTTACACGAGGAAGAGAGGGAGCTAGAAGCGGCTACAAAACGAAAACCTGTTGTTGAAATTTGCAAAGATTCGATGATGAGCCCGCTTGTTGAAGCCATTATGAAACAGTTCGAAAAAACCTACATGGAAAAGAATTAATCCATATCTCCGGCAGTACGAGGGGTTAATTAATATCTTGTTGAATTTGAACGCACCACCAAGTAAACCTGCTAGAGCCCCAGTCGAATAAATCCAATACATATTTGAAGAAAGCGCATATTTTGTTTTTCAATGTAGAAACCGGGGGTGCAGCTACAGATTATTTTTTCTTAAAAAAGGTAGCCGAAAAACCTTGGTAGCGCTTTCTATAACAGACAGGTTTTGATTGAAGGTGATCTATCCAAACACATGTGGGTTATCAACTAACGCTTGTGCACTTACTACGTCATATCCCTCTTCTAAATAGGTATCTATCAAATTACATATACGAACACATCCGGGTGAATACTCCTCATGGGGATCATAATATTTAATTCCCTTTTTCCTCAATCCATACGGCGTGCGGAAACTGTTATCAAAATTAGCATTATTTTCACAAAATTATAAATTGAGTTCCTCATTACAAGCAGGTTTATCTATTTTCTCTTCATTAATTAATTTATTTTCTTTGAAAATAGTAGAATTATCACTACAAGCAGGTTTATCTATTTTCTGCGAAAATTGTTTTATTTCTTCACCACACGTAGACATATTTTATTATTATAAATACACATATTTCATTATTTAATACTAAAAATAATTTACTCTTACTGAGTAATGCTTAACAATTACTGAGCAATTGCTTAACAATGCTGAACAAATGCTTAACAGTTACTGAGCAATGTTTAACAATTACTGAGCAATTGCTTAACAATGCTGAACAAATGCTTAACAGTTACTGAGCAATGATTAAAATTACTGAGCAAAGCTTGACAATGTTCAACAACGCTTAACAAGGCCTAACAATTACTGAGCAATGCTTAGCAATTGCTTAACAATGCTGAACAAATGCTTAACAATTACTGAACAATGCTAACATTCTACCACGATTTTGCAAGGGTTTCAAAAGGGATACTCCATGTAGAAAGGGTCGCTAGGCACGTTTTTCCCCATTCGGTATGCCTAGGTGTGGTGCTGGTATGCCTAGTTGTGGTGCTAGTATGCCTAGGTGTGGTGCTGGTATGCCTAGTTGTGGTACTGGTATGCCTAGTTGTGGTGCTGGTATGTCTAGTCGAGGTGCTGGTATGCCTAGGCCTGGTAACGAGTAAGCCTAGTTGTGGTGCTAGTATGCCTGATTTTACCTAGTCAAATCATGTTGAACCTTGGGCAAACTATATTTGTATGTACTTACATATTTTGCGCCTACAAAAATGCCACCAAAGCTAAATTTATCGGAGCAAGATATAGAAGATATTCGAAATCTTCGAGGAAAATTATCTGCGGACGAAACAAAGAAAAAATATGGGATTGGTACAACTCGTCTTCGAAAAATATGGGACGCTGTCGATGCGGAACGTAGTACAAAACCCGAAGAAACCAAATTTGAAACAAATTTAGAAACCCCCACCCCCGTAGTACACAGGGTAACCACCCCTGGCCCTCCCACCAAGTTCCCCACGGATCTACTAGAAGATATGCGAAACGCAAGCTCGTTCGAAGAGTCGACGCACCTGTCCGACATGGAGAGACGTTTGGAGAACCGGTTGGACGCGCTGGAACTCAGACTGTTGGACGCGATTTTCAACGATGCCGATTCCGAGTGTCCGAAGAAGGACGAGCTGGAGGTGCACGACATTTGGCAAACGATGGAGAATGCAAAGTGGTGTCTTGGGATTGCTTTCGCTGTGTATGCAGTTTGCAGACCACTGTTCCCATTCGTGACTCTAGTGACCTGTCGACTCTGGAAGAACAAAACAGACCCCGACTCCCAGTTCGTACACCCCGCCAAACAGTCCGGTACGCCTAATGAGAAAAACGAAACTAGCGACTCCGTACACCAGCACTCTGGTAGTCGCGACCCGTTCTACATGTAGTAGCCATTTTGGAAAAAAAGTATCCGAACCCTCCCCTATATAGAAGACACATATTTTGTCGGGGCTACCCACTGCTTTCCCCCACACTTCGCGGTAACGAACTGACACGTTTAGAGAGCATTAAACCAAACTAAATTCATTGGTTAGGGTTTTGAGCCAGAACCGGCATTGACCTTGACGTGCCCCGAAATGGGTCTAATTTCTACAAAATTAATTCAGCTATCTAACACTGGTCCCCAAATTGCGGATGTTTTCAGCTACCTACACCAAACTCATGCGTACCCGCCCACCTAGCTCCCAATTGCTAACTATTCTAATTTTTCCATGCGTACCCACCTGGGTTAAAATAAGGACCCTGTAGGTGTACGTTATAAACTGGTCACCATAGACCGCTTATAACGATAACGCGATTCCAGCTAATTATATACCTAATGAATAACAAGGGCTCACGCACTCTATATGAGGGAATATTAAAAGTGGTCCAGAACCGCCATTCCCTTATACTACAGTATGACATTTTATTTTTTTACTGTGGGTTGTATTTATTTCGCTTTAAATTAACACGAAATTTTAGTATTTTTAGTGGGGCTACCCACTGCTTTCAATTCTTCCCCCACACTTCGCGGTAACGAACTGACTCCCTATATACTACTGTTTGTGTTACTTCATTCCCCTAACCTGCAGCTCACACCTACCTGGAGTGCCTACATTCCCCCTTTCCAGTCTCGCCACCTTGAACATCAACATCTCGACGTCATTCTCCAGTAGCAGACGTTTAGACTTCTCATCTTCCAGCCTCGTTTTAACGCAATGACGTCACTGCTATCCATATCACCAACAAAATCACAGATTCCGTTTCCGATTACATTAACAACAGCGAACAGATATATGCAATACCAGCGCATTTTCATCTGTATTATTGAATTTTGAAACCGAACAGGTAATATATTATCAATGCTGACTACTTGTTTGCAAACGGACCCTCGGAGTGATATCTTCGCATCTGGAAAGTGCGGTGCGTACTTGGCAAAAATAGATGTTCAACATGCAGCAGGTACAGTGTGCGTCAAAATTGCGGTAAAACTTCATTTCAAATTGAACGTGTAGAGTCGCAGAAACATATAGGATAGGTTATTTCAAAATACTTGAATATTGTGTTTGAAGTCAAACAGCTTGATTGTCTGAGTCTGATCTGTGCTACAGCTCAGGCTCAGCCAATCAAACTGCTTGATTGCGAGTTGAAGCAGGTACAGTGTGCGTCAAAATTGCGGTAAAACTTCATTTCAAATTGAACGTGTAGAGTCGCAGAAACATATAGGATAGGTTATTTCAAAATACTTGAATACTGTGTTTGAAGTCAAACAGCTTGATTGTCTGAGTCTGATCTGTGCTACAGCTCAGGCTCAGCCAATCAAACTGCTTGATTGCGAGTTGAAATTGCCAATAGTTGTTCAAAAACGTTTATACTGAATCTGGGCAAGATTAATGCAGGCGGTTGTGTACATACTTGTATGTATCACAATCTTGAACTGCGCGTATATTTGTGAATTAGCATGATTAACAGGGTACACCACCGCCTGCGCTAATCTTGCCCATATGTCATCGTTTCTAAAAACATATATTGGCAATATCAACTCGCAATCAAGCAGTTTGATTGGCTTTGCCTGAGCTGTAGCGCACTGCTCAGGCTCAGCAAATCAGGCTGCTTTCTTTCAAGCACAAAATTCAAGTATTTTGTAATAAAGAAATTGACAAATATTGGAAAGATTAGCGCAGGCGGTAGTGTATGTCCATGTATTGCGTACATTATAAATGAATGGAAAACATGCATAAATCGATTGAACAGTAGACGAGGTGCTGATGGCAATAAATTGCGGAAATACAAGTTGATCAAACATGACTTCGGTACAGAGTAGTACTGTCACATGATTATTTCAAATAGACACAGATCTGCATTCTGTAAATTTCGGTGTGGTGTTGCACCTATAAGACTGAACCAGGTCGTTATGAAAACTTGTCAATTAGTGACCGACTCTGTCCATTCTGCAACACTGAAGTTGAGGATGAGTACCACTGTTTATTTCACTGTAACCTCTATGATGATTTACGAATGGAATTAATCATGAAGGCAAATGCAATATGTGATAATTTTACTCAGTTGTCAGATCAGGATAAATTTGTTTTAATACTCACATCCAATGAAATCATACGTCTATGTGCCAAAACCTGCGATGCGATTTTAAATAGGAGGGCGCTATTTCCTTACACTTAATTAGCTTGTATTCCTTTTACATGTGTATATAATGCAACTATCGATTTATATTTCAGATTAACTACTTTTACGCTCACCTGCACAGTTAATGTTAATCAGTTAATTTCAAATCTGATTTGAGATTATATATATATATTACAAACATTTCATAACATACTGCCTTTGTAAATATATCTCCGTATGTGGTTTATTCAAATGGTTTTAATACTTTCTTAGACAGCGGATTAATCCCACAACAGTCAGGATTAACGATAGCTATGCAGGAGAGACGCAAACAAGCAATAAACGCAACACCAGTTGTCGTTGTCACTGATTGTTATAACCTTTAGCCTATTTCACCAACATTGTAAAGTATACTTATCTAGCAAAGTATACTTTGAGGGAGAAATTTTCAATTTTAGGATAAATTTATTATTTTGTATTATACTTAATTTATTACATTATCACAGCCATTCTGGCTGTGATAATGTAATAAATTCAGTATGATAATTCTCCATACTTTTAATCATCAAATATATGTCTTTAGTTCTATATGATATAATGCATTTAAGGAAAAATAAATGATTACTCCCTCAAAGTATACTTTACTAGAAAAGTATACTTTGCAATGTTGGTGAAATCGGCTACAGGAAAAGCGCATTGACAAGTGCAACTCCATTGGTATATTACATTTTTACAAACAGTTACATGTTCCAAATACTAGTGACAAGTAGATTAGTGGCTCATATATATTTTGTCGCATGTATATGGCTAGTCTCTTAAAATTCTTATTCAGAATGACAATGTACTGTTTTACTGTTTTATGTTGTAATATCTTGTGATATGTACATTGATGAGACTTTAATAAACACACATACATTGTAAGTCAGAAACCAACATATTAATGGCGGATACCTGTACAATGATGGCACGTAAATTGAAAGTTAGCTACCACATGCTGAATCTAATTCACGTATATGACTAATCAAATTAAATTACATTACATTAAACACTTAAAAGGGTCTGGCTGAGATATACACGGAATGTAATGATACTGATTACTAAAACATAATTCAATTTTAGATTTAAAGGAGATATAACAAGCTTCTGTTTTCGCGATACGCGATGCGTCATCATCCGCTGTACACTGCGACGGAGAAGGTGCAATAAGCTTAAACGGGGCTTATAGGGCGTTGATCCAGTTCAGCCTGTACATTCGCACAGTCTGAACAGGATCTGCACTTTTCGGCATTCCTTCAATAAAACACACTAACATGCAATCTAGATCGTATTTAGACTACAGGAAGTGTTATCTTTGATTAGGACCTACGCTAGTCACAAATCACACAAACCCCATTTCTCCAGTCACAGCCAAATTAGGCCGTCAGCCAGAAATGGCAACCCTCCCCCTACCCCTGTGGGATTTTGGCAGACATATTGTTTCTGAAACTACATTCAATTACAAGTTATATGTCGTATGTTTGCGCTCTGTAACCCGCTGGATGAACGTTTGGCACCATTTTGAAGTATACCACCCTAGGACTTTTCGCAATTATCAAAAATCACTTTTTTCATTGCAAATCGACTGTTTTTTATCATTAGAAACAACTGATATGGCAGTTTTGTATGTTTTCTGATGTGTTCATAACTATACAACGGAATAATGTTCAAATAAATAATATCTGCTAATTCAGACGAATAATAATTGTGCAAGTTTTGTTACCCCACCCACTGAATTTTAATGGCAAAACACCTACCTTAATAACTCCATAAAAGTATGGTACTTTTGTATTTTATTCGTGTCAATTGTACCTAGTAGAGTTTATTAGACATGTTAGCTGCATATATGCCGGTTATCTGATGTCTGCAGTCCATGATACAATGTTGAAAACAAAGTATTTTTCACCATTCCCCACCCACACATTTTACAATGGGAAGTTTACATGTAATGCATTTCATTTATGTTATGCACTGTCACTTACTTATAAATTGTTAAATGCATATGCAACTACTTAGGCACTACTGATAGATATCCTTGCATACTTCAGATACAGTGTGTCCGAGTGCGTCCGTCCGCTTCGAATTTTCTTAGTGATGGTAACGACTACGTTATATGTCTCATTATGCAAATCTCTCTAGGTGTCTATTAATTGTATCAATGGTAATTGTACTTACTAGTGTTTTCAATATATAGTGAATGCCCATATTCTGATTACATAATGTATACAGCAGATGATGCAATGTTAAAACAAAGTAGTTTTAACTATATACTCCCCACCCACTGAATTTACAATGACAATTTTACATGTAATACTTTTTTTTACTTTATACGCTGCCAGATACTTATGAAGGGTTCATATGAACGTGTAGTTACTAACACATGTATCCATGCATGTGGCCTTTACTGGAGAAATTGGGCTTATGTGTTTTGTGACCAGTGTAGATCCCCATCAGCCTGTTTATGCACAGTCTGTTCAGGAGCTGCACTGTTCGCCATTCCATCAGTGAAACACCCATCATGCTTCTAATAAGCATAATATATCGTTATCAGGGTACATGAGTGTGCTATTTGATCAGGAGTCACACAGGTCGCAAATCCCGTGAGCACCATTTCTCCCGTCACAGTCACATATTAGTTATACACACATATTTCAGATACAGAATGAATTTCTGGTGATGTATCCAACGCATATCAGCCCTGGTCCATTGAAGACGTGCTTGACGATGGCTTGCTGTCAGAATGGCTCCTTTATAAGGACGTATCGCATTCAGCCCTACCTCCTTCAGACGACGCCTCCCTGTTTTACCGCTAATAACACGATTGTGCCCGCCAATCGTTCTTCGGGCTGTGTGTGTAGCCGTCATAATATGAATGCGGGTATGCTGAACACTGATGTACACATCCAGCCTTCGGGTTGTGACTCGTGGCCGCCCAGACCTAGGCAGATCTGCCACATCCCCCGTCCGCTGAAATCTTCTTGCAAGATTAACTATTGTTTGGCTGCTGCAATTAAACTGACGCGCAACTTCAGCCTGCGGGACACCAGCTCGTAGCATCCCGAGAGCCCTGTTTCGGTTCGCTTGCGTAAGTCTTGCCATATTGACAAAAGGTTACCACAGCGTTGTTCAGCACAGCCATTCGACTTTCCCATGCTAATGTCTCTCATTCAATAGCAGTTGGCCCGTGCATATGCGTCTGTTTAGATAATAAATCACAGCCTGATACACAGAAAATCGCACAGTATATTACTTTTACCTGGAAAACCATACAACACATACCATACCACTAATGTACCTGTTATTAGCTATCAAATCCAGTGACATATAAGAGTTACATGAGTGTATTGTCCCTGGTGTCTACTCACCTACTATGCGAGTAAATATGGCTTTACCTATGGGTAACGTCTACACATGTCTAAGAACTAGTTAAACTAGATTGAAATAAACCACCAACGAATGTCTATATTCAGAGGCTTCTTATTATGAAAACACATACACACATTCTGGCACCTGAATCAATGATATCACAGTTGGAAAACAGAAACAAAAATTTAAAATTACATGAAGTTCATCTTCAAGGGCGTTTACATTACAAAATATACAGAGCCTCTGATTAACAGGAAAGTGTTCACATCTGCCACTTTCTAACCGTATGGGTGTGACGCCAAATCGAAACTTTACAAACGCTGGTCTATGCTTAATTGGCAAAAATGGTTCCACAATCTCTGTTGATAAGGGCTTGCCATCCATCATCATATCCAATCATCATCGCTTCAACAACAGCATTTGAATGGTGACTTTGTTAATAAAAACATCAACGCTAATACAAGAAGTATCACATAGCCCTGTTCTGTATTGTATTAATAATGATTTAATACCGCAAATTGTTGCACCATATGCAATAATTAACTGACCAGTCCATTGGGTGAAATAATCTCTTACAAACATGATGAGCCACGCCACATATGTGCTTGCTTTTTCCTATGATCAAAAATAGCGCTCTACCAGCACTTTGCGCAACATTTTTTGCTGTGATATTACAAGGTTTGATCATGTCCAGCCGTGTGCAAACGTTTGTTGTGGCCCTCGGGAACTGTTTGAAGCCGCGGCCGCCGCGGGTTCAAACAGTTCCCGAGGGCCATGTAGCAAACGTTTGCACACGGCTGGACATGATCGAACGTTATTGTTACATTTCCAACAAAAAACTGATGTAATTTGGGCATTATATTCAGTATTTTCAGTACTTTTATAAATCGTCATATATATTCATATTCCGGGGCCGCGTAATGAACGTCATGAACGTCATGAAGTAGTGACGTCATGAAGGCACTTCCGCGTAGTGACGTCATGAAGGGACTTCCATTACGCGCGGCCCCGGAATGAGCATTGCCTATGCAAACAGCACGCGCTCTTTGTTTGCACATATACAATGGAAACCATGTAACAATATAATCTAATGTTTCATTCACTCAGAATAAGACCAAGATATGTGTATCAACAATGCACAATGGTTCGGGTCCACACATACATGGGAAACCCGTTCGATGCACAGATGGTGGCCAAAAGTTCACAATATTACTTTTTTTATTATTTTGATTATTAATTATTAACTAGAAATGGACGCTTGTCGACAAGCGCATGTGTATCCCCCTCCCCAGATACACAAGTAGTTTGAAAAAAGGGTGTTCGAGTTATGCTCCGGAGACAAAATCAGTGACGGAAAAACAAAGGGAGATAACTAAAGAATTAGTGATGCAAGAGTTGTCATTCTTGCGGGACACACCTTTAGGGTCGTGGTCTATGCATGTGTGAAGTTTCATGAAAATATTCCAAAGGGTGTTCGAGTTATGCTCCAGACACGAAATCAGTGCACGAAACAACAAAGGGAGATAACTAAGAAATTAACGACGCAAGAGTTGTCATTCTTACGTGCGACACACCTTTGGGTCGTCTTCTATGCATGTGTGAAGTTTAATAAACTAGAAAATGTGTTCATAGAACACGGATGTCCCACATATCGCTTTGATAATAAATGAGGCCAAATTGCAAGTCAAAATTTTCTTTTACCTGAGCGTTAAAGTTTTTGAAGCACCAAGTATGTGACCTTCACCCTGGGCTTGGCGGGGGCAGGACAAACGTGGATTTGGCACAGGGCGGTTAGAGGACCATTAGAGCAATGCATATATGAAATATGAAGCTGATCCGTAAAAGAAAACAGAAATTATAAGATATTTACCTGAGCGTTAAAGTTTTTGAAGCACTAAGTATATGATGTTAACCCTGGGCTTGGCGGGGGCGGGACGAACGTGGATTTGGCACAGGGCGGTAGAGGACCATTAGAGCAACGCATATATGAAATATGAAGTTGATCCGTGAATGGAAAGAAAAATTATAAGATATTTACCTGAGCATTAAAGTTTTTGAAGCACCAAGTATGTGACCTTGACCCTGGGATTGGCGGGGCAGGACGAACGTGGATTTGGCACAGGGCGGTAGAGGACCATTAGAGCAATGCGTATATGAAATATGAAGATGATCCATGAAAGAAAACAGAAATTATAAGATATTTACCCGAGCGTTAAAGTTTTTGAAGCACTAAGTATGTGACCTTGACCCTGGGCTTGGCTTGGCGGGGGCAGAACGAACGTGGATTTGGCACAGGGCGGTAGAGGACCATTAGAGCAACGCGTATATGAAATATGAAGTTGATCCGTGAATGGAAATAAAAATTATAAGATATTTACCTGAGCGTTAAAGTTTTTGAAGCACCAAGTATGTGACCTTGACCCTGGGATTGGTGGGGCAGGACGAACGTGGATTTGGCACAGGGCGGTAGAGGACCATTAGAGCAATGCGTATATGAAATATGAAGATGATCCATGATCCATGAAAGAAAACAGAAAGTATAAGATATTTACCCAAGCGTTAATGTTTTTGAAGCACTAAGTATGTGACCTTGACCCTGGGCTTGACGGGGGCAGAACGAACGTGGATTTGGCACAGGGCGGTAGAGGACCATTAGAGCAATGCGTATATATGCGTGTTCGAGTTATGCTTTGGATACAAAATCAGAGCACGAAACAACAAAGGGAGATAAGTAAACAAGAATTCCGCGGAATCAGATGCCTCGCCTTGTCCCGCCTTGACCTCGAGCCTGGGCCCGAAAGCAATTTTCACTGGCCCGAACATATTATACAATTATTGACTAGTGAACCATAGAATATCAGATTATATTCTATGGCTCACTAGTCAATAATTGTTTTATTATATGATAATAGTCTGTATATAGCACTTACGACCTTATGCTACTAGACAAAAATTGAAAAAGAATTTGAAAAAAAAAAACGAAAAAAAAAAATGGAAAAAAAGTTTAAAAATTAAAAATAATAATGCTTGCTACTGGAGCCCAGAATTGTTTTTAATAGTCCTATATTTATCTACATATATCTGCACAGGTCCACATAATGCCACAATATTTTATTTTCAACACAGTTTACGGAAATGTAATATAATCATTTACCTGTATAAATTACCTGTAAGTGGTCAGTGGTCAGTTGCACATGCTAGCACATGTACAGGTGAATAGTCTGTATATAGCACTTACGACCTTCTGCTACTGGACAAAAATTGAAAAATAATTTGAAAAAAAAAATGAAAAAAAAAAAATGGAAAAAAAAAGTTTAAAAATAATAATGCTTGCTACTGGAGCCCAGATTTTTTTTCCAGTCAAATTGAAAAATAATTTGAAAAAAAAAAAAAAAAATGAAAAAAAATAATGAAAAAAAAAAAAAAAAAAATGACAAAAAAAAGTTTAAAAATAATAATGCTTGCTATTGGAGACCAGATTTTTTGTTAATAGTCCTATATTTATCTACATATATCTGCAGAGGTCCACATAATGCCACAATATTTTCAACACAGTACCCAATGTAGTGATTTACCTGTATAAATTACCTGGTCTGCAGTGGTCAAGCAGTGGTCAAGCAGTGGACATCTGCACATGCTAGCCCATGCTTAGCACATGGTTCTCCCAGTTTCTATTGTTCTCTCTACAGGTAAGGTGTACAGAGCACACGAGAAAAGGTATACAGAGCAGACGAGAAAACAGGTCTTCATGCATTATTGTCCAGTTTGTAGAGTGCGCAAAACAAAAAAGGGAGATAACTGAAAAATTAGCTACGCAAGAGTTGTCATTCTTGTGCGCGACACACCTCCGGGTCGTGGTCTATGCATGTGTGAAGTTTCATGAAAATATTCCAAAGGGTGGTCGAGTTATGCTCCGGACAGGAAATCAGTGAGCGAAAACAAAAAAGGGAGATAACTCAAAAATTAGCTATGCAAGAGTTGTCATTCTTGTGCACGACACACCTTCGGTTCGTGGTCTAATTGAATGTGTTAAGTTTCATAAAAATATTCCAAAGGGTGGTCGAGTTATGGTCAATCAGTGCGCGAAACAAAAAAGGGAGATAACTCAAAAATTAGCTATGCAAGAGTTGTCATTCTTGTGCGCGACACACCTTCGGGTCGTGGTCTATGCATGTGTGAAGTTTCATGAAAATATTCAAAAGGGTGGTGGAGTTATGCTCCGGACACGAAATCAGTGCGAGAAACAAAAAAGGGAGATAACTAAAAAATTAGCTAAGCAAGAGTTGTCATTCTTGTGCGCGACACACCTTCGGGTCGTGGTCTATGCATGTGTGAAGTTTCATGAAAATATTCCAAAGGGTGTTCGAGTTATGCTCCGGACAAGAAGTGTCTGCGGCGGACGCGGACGCGGCGCGCTGTCAAATCCATAGTATCCCCCGACGGTAGTCTGGGGGATACAATAATCCTTTATTCAAACAAGGTCATAACAGTATGACAACATGCGGTAACAACACATGACATTGCAATAGCAACCCCAATACGAAGTAGGTCAGGATGAAGGTCACCTGCAATAGTCGGGTTCGGTTTCGACCAAGCGGTCAGGCCTTAAATGTACATGCCCACTCAGTAGGCACAACATGTTCTTTATAGGAATTAAATAAGTGTATAATTGTGTCACTATTCCAACAGTTCTAACAATTACAAGCGCCAGCTATACAGATATAATAATTTAGTAAAATGTATTTAGTCACCGCGATACCTTTAAGCCGGTACAAGTACCAATCGGGACCGGTACCATCCGGTACTTCTATAACGGTAACTGTAATGCGTGGCGAACGCGTTTATGGTGCGTCTAATTTATCAAATGGGATGGTGAAATACCAAGGCTAATGTAATTATTAGAAACGGATAATTAATGAGCAGAAGCATAATGTAGTTATTTCAGCTCCCCATGTATGTTACTATTTTTAGGTATCGCCATTTTATTTATCTATTTTTATTTGGCTATTATTAAGCGCATTAAATCTAAAAAAAAATATTTCATTTTAAGTACTTTCATTTTCATCAATAACAAAAAAGTCGGCGTCCCCATTTTTTTTATTGCAATCGTATAATCAGTTCATCCAAGATTGCCGCTGAAAGGTAAACGGATCATTCTTCAGTTACCAACTTGCAATTGCTATATCTCATGAACCGCTAGGCGGATGTTGGTCAAATGTTACATAATCTGTAACATTTAACCAACATGTAAATGTCAGATAAACACATTGACACGGTGAAATAACCAGTTTCTGCATGTGTATGTTCTTTATTAATAATTTATTGATACAGCTTTGACAGTTTTATATAGCTAACATATTAAACACGCCGGGTAACCGATTGCACAAATCTCTATTCTATGCGTTACATTAAAGATATGGGGTTATTGCTACCTTCGCGAGAGGTATGGAGCGGGGTAGCACTTTTGATTCTAATCCGTGTTCAAACACACAGAGTGTGCTGTCTCATGCCGTTCCTAGAACGCGCCATTACGTCACCAGACCAGTTCACAACGGTCGCACTGACATTTTGAAATTGATGCGGAGGATGGGGCACCTGCATCATGCGAAGTGTACTACGGCCCCGGAATATGTACATGTATGTCTAAATCAGCTGTTTGAATGGAACGTATTATCAAAGTACCGAACGTACTGCATATATGCTCAAATTACACGATATTTCCGACGGAAATGTAACGATAACGTTCGACAATGTACAGCCGTGGGTAAACGTTTGCCGTGGCCCTCTTGAACTGTTTGAAACCGCAGTCTATGGCCTGTAGTGTTCAAACAGTTCCCTCGTGCCACGGCAGACATTTACCCACGGCTGGACATGGTCGAACGTTATATTGTTACATGGCTGCCGTTGTTTGACACCGCTCCCAGCCGTGTTCAAACGTACATCACGTGCTGTTTGACAATGACTGTAGACAATGCCCATTTCGGGGCCAAGCCGACACCTACGTAATGCATGTTTATCATGACGTTACTAGAACGCACCATTACGTCACCAGACCAGTACACAACGGTCACACTGAAATTTTGAAATTGATGCGGCCTCATACGGAGCGTTATAAGGGACATGAGAAGAGAAACAAATGTTGTGACCAATTTGATTATTTCGTTATAACGAATTCGAACTCGTTCTAACGCATTTCAATTCCTTCTAACGCATTCAAATTCGTTCTAATGATTTCAATTATTTCGTTCTAACGAATTCGAATTCGTTCTAACGCATTCAAATTCGTTCTAATGATTTCAATCATTTGATTAACTTTTATATCATACAACGTTGATAGTATAATGACAATTAATTCGGCACATTCAATTACTCTGGCTGTGTCATCCTATAATAACTTCGTGGCTCCGGTCTGGTTCCAAGCTGAAATATAAATACACTTATTGCATACTTTAGACTTTCACAGTGTAATAACGCGGTGTAATAAAATCATAACACACTAGAGGCAAAATATGCAAAAGAGGCCTATTTGTATTAACTTATCGGTGATGTTTATTAAAAGCGTTGGTTCTCAGATGTTGTTGAAATGCGAGGAAAGCAGTTTATCAAAAAGCATTTAACGGTACATTTATTTATATCGGTGTTCCGAACATATATGACCCCATGGATGACCTGGAAAAAAAATATAACACAAATTATTATTGAAAACAAGAAACATGAATTGTAACAGCTGGTTTGAAGGTTTGGGCTCACGTGTTGTATTGTTTTGTCTGGAGTAATGGCGGCGCCCATGATATCTCAGGTAAGTCTTATTTGTCATCAATACGACTGCGGTTTCTTCCTTTTTATGATGACCATGTTCCAACCGTTAACACAACGAGTCCGCCAATACAAATTTGGCAGCATTACTTATTTAGTATTCTGCAGAGAAATTTGAAACGGACGGAATCGAACGTTCTTTAAACTTGGTCCGATTCAAATTTCTCTCCGGCATTTCGCGGATATGCTCGCGATTAGTAGGCACGTGCCAAACTTGTTTTACTGGACCAACTACGTCACCAACTAGTCACCAACTACGTCATCAATTACATTCAGTTCTAACATTGCTTAATTAGGTTAATTTTGCTTTTCATGCACATACATCGTGTGTTAAAGCATTGCAGTGAGTATGATCACTATATAGACTTGTACAATGCTGAGCTTGCTGATAAAGATATTGACACGAGTTTCAAACGAGTTCGTTTTGTATAGTATATTCCGCAAACGATAGTCAATACTAAGACTAGTAATTATGAATAATTCCAGCACAAAAATATTTACACAATTCCCTAACATTTGATTGGCCCGTAGCAAGTCTCTGTCCAAAATGTATATCCCAGTAAACTCCCACGCCGAACTACTCTCCGTAACCGTGAGGCGCAGTTAAAATAATTCTTAAGAAAACGGAAAATAAACACATTTTCTTGAATTTATTTCAAATGCTGGAATTACAAGGAATGAATGGCATTTTTGTGGACTTTATCGGGGATATAAAATTGGAAAAGTCGCGGGAATACTGGACGAGGCCTTCCGGCCTTCGTCCAGTATTCCCGCGATTTTTCCAAGTTTATACCCCGATAAATTCCACAAAAAGGCCATTCATTCCTATAATATACAAACGGAATTATGTCGCTACTAGTGGGTCTCCCAGATAGATGATGCATAAATTTAGCACGCGATTTCATCGACGTGTTATTCACCACATTGAAAGCTGACATGCAACTTATACAATAATTAGCCGACAAACGCACATTTATGACAGGTGACAAGTTGCGTCTGAAAGGACCATAACTGCGAATACTGGATGAATCCGCATCTAAAACCCCAGATGCGCAACTTCACATGGTGACAAACTTTCCTATAAGGTTTCATGACTGTAGCTCAAACAGTTTTTCGGTTATATGCTACACAAGTTTTCAAATCGCCACTTTTCACTAAGTAAGGGCCATAACTGCGAATACTGGATAAATCATCATTTAAAGCTCCAGGTGGCCATTTCACTAAACTTCTTACGACTAAAATATTCGTAGGTGCAAACGTATGATTAATTAACACTAACACATTGACACTGTTTTCTTGTAAACAATTATTGGATTTACATTTATTGAGCATAGGCTGCATGCTCAATAAATGTAAATCCATCAATTGACATTTCCAGACGATCCTAAATTTTCACTTACGAACATTTTAGTCGTATGAAGTTTAGTGAAACGGGCCGCATGTGCGCAACTACACATGATGATAAATATTACGATCAGGTTTCATGACTGTAGCTCAAATAGTTTTTCAGTTATGTGCGACACAAGTTGAATCGCCACTTTTCACTAAGTCAAGGGACATAACTCTGCGAATACAGGATGAATCCGCATCTAAAAACCCCGGTGCGCAACTTGAAGACAAATATTCCTGTAAAATTTCGCGACTCTTAACGCAAATACTTTTGGAGAGATGCGCGACACAAAGTTTGTGACGGACGGACAGAGTGACAGGCAGACGGGCGGATGGACAGTCGGACAACCATGTCAAAAACAATATGTCTCCCCATATATGGGGGAGACATAATAATACTTTAAAATACAAAACATGGAAACATGAATACACCGGTACTAAGGGTAGGAACAAAATAAATATCCAATGGATTGGTCCTAGCTAAAGTGGCTCTCACATATCATCCGGCGTCCGCACGATTTTTCTAATCGCATGAGTCGCCGGGGGATTTAGAGTCCGTGGACGAGACGTGCGAATTTCATGTCTGCCACGTGTGCTCTCACATATTAGCCGGGGTCCATGCGGTGCCCGTGGAACATTGGATCGCAGTGGAAACCGTGCGCACACCAGGGTGTCGGTCGGACCCCTAGATAATCTGGCGGGCACCGGCCGATCAGTCAACAGATCGGTAGGGCTCCTTGCGGTGCCCGGCCGGCCTCCGCCAGGCAAATTGCCACATAGTTTATTGAAAGGTATAATGTATGCATCTCTAGATATTATTTCCGCATGACAGCAGTCTTATAAATCTTAGTTTAAAGATTGTATGCCCTTATAAGTGGACCCCCGTAACAGCAAAATATTCTGCTAAAAAATGTGCAGGTTTGAGACCATTGAAGTAACAACAATACAAACTCGCATTCACACATCGAAAACGCACTGTACACGTGACAGACGGTAATTATAATTTACATGAAATCGAAAGTCACCATTTTCATCTAAAATGGCCGCCAAAATCCAATATGGCGGCCAAAGCCCACGTACAAATCCCGCCACACTACATATGTACGAACTACATTAATGTATACGTAGCAATTGCGTATGTATGTAAAAATATCCAATATGGCCGCCAAATATCACAGTTGCCCATCCAGACCAATTATGTGAGTTTTGAAAGCCCTGTAGCATCAAAGCCAATTTGCATATACACATTGTAAAACGGTATGAAACATGTTAATCAATGGTTGCAATTTACACATCAGAACTTGCAGTTTCGTCGAAAATTGCTACCAAAATCTAAGATAGCCGCCAAAGTTATAACATTTTCGCCCACCAAGCCAACCCACCGCTAACACAATCACACTATAGTTACGTGGCAACAAATGGTAGTGTATATAAACTTCATCACGCAGTGACACATATTGTGATAGATAAAATTCCATATATAAATCCAAGATAGCTGCCAAACATTTCTACACTTTAATCTATGCTTGTCCTATGACATTACAGCAATCACAATGAACTAGGCAGAATAAATTAGTTTGATAGCGTTATCAAAACCATTTGAACATTTGATGATCATACTTAAAATCAAGATGGCTGCCGAAATTAGTATTCCACCATGTATCTCAATGTTGGTGTGTCCATTACGCAAACATTGTATTAGCGAGCATACCTCACTATATCCCCAGTTATCTATGTAAACATGGGTATGATGAGGTATCGATCAATAACTTATGTTGTAAGCGATTGCAATGTGTATTTTCAATATTTATATTATTAAAATGTATCATATCGATACCCCTTTAAGTAATATTTGTATATTTTAAATGTATTGATGTTCTCATGAAGCGCATGAATATAAGTATTAATTAATCCAGCTTATATTGAGGCAAATCACACAGCCTTAAAACATAGTGCTGGAGTATAAACCATAGTATCGTATATTATTCATAAGTATATCACTATTAAACATTAATTACAATATGTATGCATATTATTAAAACAGTAGATGCTACCGCTGTTTCGCTATATGTGATATTTATAACAAAATATGTTTTTTATTCGTCCGCGTACGGATTTCTGTCACACAAAGCATCATATTTTGACCTGTGCATATGAACAGGACTAAGTTTAAACAACGCTCGATTCCGTCCTATTCAAATTTCTCTGCAGAATGTTCAGACTAACTACATAAATAATGCTGCTAAGTAAGTGTTAACGGCTGGAACAAGGTCATCACTAAAAGGAAGAAACCACAGTCGTATTATTTAAAAATAAGATTTACCCTCATGGGGGCCGCCATTAATCCAGTGTAAACAATAGACCGTGTGATCCCATTCCCTGAGTAGCCGCTGCTTATAGACCTTGAGCCACCAATAACCCCCCCTCCCCACCCTGTGGGATTTTTGGTCAGTATGATTTTCGGATTCAGTAACCTATTGTCTATCAAACTTGATTGTCTGCGCCTACAAAGCCGATGGATGAACAAATGGCGGCCATTTTCCAAAATGGCCGCCATACAAAACTGGGTGGTTTTAGAACAGGCCGATATGTGTCATTTAAATCACGTTCTTCCAAGTTAAGCGATATCATTTTTTCACCAATTGAGTATAGAATGACTTACAATAAGTTTTATATTGGATACCATCCTCAAATAGCCACAATTATCAAAATGGCCGCCAAAATACTTAATTGTTTATGCTTGCAACATTTTTTTTCACCGCACGATGAGCTACCTACAATTTAATCATGTCAGTAGCAACATATTCACATGGCAGATCCTTTTACACATCGATTTGCATTATTTCTGGTGTGCTATCAACGGTAATTATTTTCAAAATGGCCGCCAAAACAGGTATTATATAATGGCCCTTTCGGGTATTTTTGGAGATTATTGGAGTTCATGACAAATGACAAATGCATGAAAGCATTGTCATCATACTCGGAGTTTCGAGACAGGGTTAGTGAAGGGAAACTTGGGAAAATGGCACAGTATTGGCTGGGATACATGGATTCGGTGCATACGGTGTTGCAGTTTCTCCGAGCCACCAAAGAAAACAACTTAGACCTTCACATAGCATGTCTTCAGAAGATGTGTCCATTGTTCTTCAGCTTTGACCATCCCAACTATGTACGGTATACTACAGTATATCTGCTGAGTTTGTTAAACTTAGAGCAGTTATATCCTGGGATGGAAGAGCAGTTGAGGAACAATGGATTCAGCGTGAACCGATCCAGTGTTCCGTCATCCAGAAATGGCGTGGATATCACAATAGAGCAAACCATCAATCGCCATGCTAAGTCACATGGAGGTATCATAGGTTTCAGCCGCAATTATGCAGCATACTACAGATGGTGTATGACGAGACACTTCCGAGCTAGCTACATGGATGCTACGCTTGAACTGGCTGATATGAACGCGCATGAACAGTCTTCACACAAGGACACACGAACTTCCGAAATATCCAGAAGTGAAACAGACGTCAAGAAAATTATCAATGCAATAGGAAATTGTATAGATCTGTTTGAAGTATCAGATGAATCGCTCTATTGCATATCTTCAGGGGCGCCAGCTCCTAAAGATGTCGTTGACGATCTGCTGTCTGCAGAAATGACAGGAAAACAAAGGTTTGCGCGGTTTGTCCAGGAGCGGTTTGTTGAAAAGTCAGTCAGCTTTCATGCACCAATAAAACAGTTGCGCCTGAAAACATTTGCATCACTCGCTAAAGCTGTGAAGCTCACTGGTACGCAGAGAAAGACAAAGGAGTTAGTAGCTGAACGAAATATATTTGGGCAGCTAATTTCACTTGCTCTCAAACACAACATTGACATGGAAAAGGTGCTTAGCTACCCATTGGGACCTGTGCCATGGTCGCTCGCCACTGCGGATGGCTCGCCAGCAAAAACTGATAAAGCTAAATTCATGCACCAGCTTGAAGGAAAATCACTTAGTGCTGATGTACCTCCGACGGGTCAAGTGAGCTATATTATTGACGTCAATGCACTGTTACACATGCAGACCACTTTGCCAAACACATTCGCGGATCTTGTAGATAACATATATCATCAGCTCTCGAAAGTTGAGCGTGTAGATTTTGTGGACAGATACATAACCAAGACTTGTCAATAAAAGCATCTGAGCGACTACGCAGGGGTACATCAAAGACTTACATTATAAAAGAACCTCTCACAAAAGTTCCACGAGATTGGAAACTGTTCTTGTCAAACAATTCAAACAAAACACAACTAATTAGACTTCTCATGTCTGAATGGATGCAAGATAAGTACGCTCCAAAGCTGATCGGCAAGACTATTCATTTTGTAAGCGGGGAGCAATGTATGCAGCTAACTAACACTGATGGTAAGACTACACAAACTGTTGAGATAGAGGAGTTGCACTCATCGCAAGAGGAGGCGGATACACGGCTAATCCTGCATTGTGCATACAATGCACTGCATACACCAGAGAACAGCACCATTATTGTGAGATCCCCAGACACGGATGTGTTTGTTTTGATGTTGAAATTCGGACAGAAGCTGAAACAACAACTGCTGTTAGATACCGGAGTTGGGAACGAGAGGCGGCTGGTTGACATGCATGGTGTCATTAGAGACATAGGAACTGAACTGTGTTTGGCATTGCCTGCACTCCATGCATTTACAGGCTGTGATAGCACAAGTGCTTTCGTTCGGCGTGGTAAAGTTACTCCTTTGAAAACACTCCAGCGGCATCCAGAGTTTATTGAAGCCTTTCAGACGTTGGGAATGTCTCAGTCAGTTGATGAAAAGCTATTTCAAACGCTTGAACACTTTGTATGCTTGCTGTACAACAAATCAGACATTACAGATATCAACAAGCTACGAATGGAGCTATTTCTACAAAAGTGTAGCCCCAGGTCTGGCGATCTTCTTTCGACGTACAATGGGGCTGACCTGAGCCTTTTACCACCATGCAGATCGTCACTGAAAATGCATGTAGCAAGAGCCAACTATCAAACGCTCATTTGGAACAATGCTGACCGACGTGATGCAGACATACCGCCACCAGATGAACATGGATGGGAAGTTAACAATGACTTGTTAGAATGCAAGTGGACAGAAGGAGATCACCTGCCAAGTGAAATGGTTGATCTGTTAATAGAGGAACGGGATGACGTACCTGATACTGATGAAACAGAGAGCCTACTTGATGCCATGTGACATGATGACGAGTATGACTAGTCTCTGGATTTATCTTAACCTACTCGCAATTTGAATATTATAAACCATGATGTATTTTGCCTCTTGAATTGTATTATATGTGGCTGGAACGTTTGTATATTGTATTTCATCTTGCTGATACTGTGATGATTGCCTCGCCATAGATGCGATGTTTTGACATTAACAACATGTATACTTTTTTTTTTGCAAGTTGAATGCTGTAAACCATGATATATGTTGCCTCTTGAATTGTAGTATATGTGGATCAAGCTGTTGCCTATTGTGTTTCATCTTGCTGATGCTGTGAGGATTACCTCGCCACATGTGCGATGTTTTGACTTTAGCAATATGTAGAATATTTTGTATTGCAAGTTGAATACTGTAAACCATGATGTATGTTGCCTCTTGAATTGTATTATATGTGAATTAAGTTTTTGCCTATTATGTTTCATCTTGCCTGATGCTGTGAGGATTGCCTCGTCACAGGTGCGATGTTTTGACTTGAACAACATGTAGAATATTTTGTATTGCAAGTTGATTACTGTAAACCATGACATGTGTTTCCTCTTGAATTGTATTATATGTGGATTACGTTTTTGCCTATTGTGTTTTATCTTGCCTGATGCTGTGAGGATTGCCTCGCCACAGGTGCGATGTTTTGACTTGAACAACATGTAGAATATTTTGTATTGCAAGTTGAATACTGTAAACCTTGATGTATGTTGCCTCTTGAATTGTATTATATGTGGATTCTTTTTTTTGCCTATTGTGTTTCATCTTGCCTGATGCTGTGAGGATTGTCTCGCCACTATAATGAGATTATTAATGTTGTAGATCAACTACTGTTGCCGATAATGATCTAGTGCCCCGAAATGTTTGAATATTCGGATATATTTCAAAATCGGTACCGTCAATTTTTATTTGAGAAATGTCCGTACAGACGGACGAAAACACGGACTCATAGTATATTTAGTAAGTATGGACAATAATGTTACATATTTTAGTTGTTTTCAATCCATAGTAAGCGGTTATAATGTTGTTAAATTGCATAATATTACATACCTGTTAAATTGCCATTGTAAAATTAGTGGGTGGGGAATGGTCGAAAATACGTTATTTTTCACTTTGTATATTTTGTGGTAGACACTAAATAGTCGACTTATATACATTGGATATGTTCAATTGGCCCTACTAGACTACATTGACATTGATAAAATGAAAAAACGCCAACTTTCCATAAAGTTATTAACATGTATATTTTACCATTGAAATTGGGTGGGTGGGGTAATAAAACATGTAAAATATGACTTCTAGATTGTCAAATTTATTTCAATTGTATATTATTCTATTCCATGGTGTTCAAAATCTCTGAAAACGTACGAAAATACCATCTTATTCGAACAAAAGGATATAAGTTAGGCAATTTTTATTAAAAAATGCGATTTTTCAAGATACTAAAAATACCGAGGGCGACATACTTGAAAATGGCGCCATATGTTCATCCATCGGGTTACAGAGCGCAGACAACGGATTAACACTCATAATTGAATGTAGTTTCAGGAAATATATGTCTGCAAAAATCCCACAGGGGGGGAAGGTTTCGGTTATTGGCTCACGGGCTATTAGTGAAAGGGTGTGCTAATCATGATATTATTCCCCAATAATTGGAAACGGTTTGAATTTCTTGGTAAAAACTACGAAAGTCATACAAAATGACGATGTATATTTAACATTGGATACGCGTAAACGGTATTACTCTCTCATCGGATCGTCAGTTGTCGTCGATAGCGATTTAACGTACTGATCTGGTCTTAATTTATTGTCAACTTTCAACGCCATTTACAGAATATATGGCTAATTTTGGAAATAAATAACGGCAAACTACGATGACGTCTGCTCTGAAATATCTGTCAACTTGCGGACGTAATTTAAGGAAATCGATTATATTTTAAGGCTACATATGTGACTAATTACGAATTTATGTATGGTCTTTGGCTACACCCGACACATTACACAGATCTAGTTGTAAATACACGTCGCTTTGAGTGGGGAAAAAATCGATAATGCGTAGTTGTGTGTGACGAGGTGTTGATCTGATGACACCACACAGCTGTGACCCTTAGGCAATGTTTTGAAATTGACGTGTCGTTTTGATGTGTGCCGCAACACCTCACTGTCGGAGACAACATGACAATTAACGATATACTCTCGATTATACACAGATCTATTAGACGGCTGGTTATTTAAAATAAAGAGTAGTTCAATACACCTTCGCCGATATTGTTTTTAGAAAATCAGTAATATTTTCCGTAAATGGTGTTGAAAAGTTGACAAAAATTCTATCACCGTATTTAGTTGTGCCGATATTGTTTTAAAAAATCAGTAATTTTTTTCCGTAAATGGTGTTGAAAATTGACAAAATATATAGGCGCATTTCTCCGATATTCGTTTAGAAAATCACCAATATTTTCTGCAAATGGTGTTGACACAAAATGCAGCGTTCACGCAGAATTCAAATAAAATAAAAAATAATAATTTAATAAATAGACACCGATGGCTACTGTGTTTGCGGCCAGTGAATTCTGGTCGTGGTAGCCACAGGCGCAGTTCGAACAGTGTTGTGAGCAGATGGAGGACAATAATTATTTCAAATTCATAAAACAATGTTTGCTGTCCGAAAATTAATTAATTGTGACAGCCAAAAAAATAGATTTTGGGACAGTAAAACATTATATTGTATAGACAGTACCTCAAACTTAAACAAACAATAACAAACTGTCTGTGTATATATTACTTAAACTTAAATCACTTAAACTTAAAAAAAACAGTAACAAACTGTCTGTGTATATATTACTTAAAGACAGACACTTTCATTGTTGGTAAGTGTCTATCAATTTATAGGTATTTTTATTAAAATCATAAAATTGTGAAAATATTAAAATCACAAAAATAATATATATTGAGAAAAAAATATATACCACGTCCATGTTTGAACCCCCGACCCTTTCGGGAATCGGTAATTAAATCATTGAAGTCGGCGACCTTAACCTCACGACTATTGCGCCATTTACGACAATCACAGTTATACAGAAGTGCTATCAGTATTACGCAACCATTTCAACGTAATAATTATTAAATTATTTGCAACTCCATCTACACGATACCGTTACAGAGACACGCTATTGAAACAACATGTATTAGTACCCATAACATAGCAAAGTAATGTATCATTATATATCACAGGAGATAGCTTAAAACTATATATACTAATCATAAACAGAATAATCCGCTTGGCTCGTATGAAAATAGTTCGCGTGATATTGATTATCTCCCTTGCCGAAAGTAGTTCAGTGATTTATTAATTCCAAATAAGACGTGTTTGCGTAATGTGTATTTGACGCGCGACGCGCTGGTCAATTAATCACTGTGTATTATGCTTCAATTTTGAATAAAGCCATGCATTTTCGAAACCATTTATATGTACACGTTTACTGTTTACTATGTTCTTAGTGAAGTTGTTATGCATGTTTGATTGATTAATCTGCGATGCTATTAATATCAGTATGATTTATCATCTGTTTGCATCCAAATGTATCATTTATTATTGTAATTTAAAGAACATGGTGTACACGTCATATTGCTGTGCTAGTAGTTTAATGTATCTCGGCCATGCGACTAGTTTCAGAACAATACAATAATACAATACAATACAATTGTTTATTTAGTGATGTAGGCAACCGGCCCATTACACACAACATGTATATGTAAATGATATAACAGTGCCACTGCATGTATATGATGTGAGCCATTTCCCGACGAGTTGTGATTAAGTTCCCATAAATGTATAGTATATGTCATTCTACGTCAGGCAACGGGTCACATAGACAATGTTTAGGTAAACGATTTTCTTAGTTTCAATAGATGGTAGACAAATGTAGCAATTTTCTTAATAGCTGTATGATTCTGTATTGTACAACTACGTTTAATGATCAACATATTCCTCGCTGCAATGTCAATATTTGTTGCTGTGCATTATATAAATATTAGTATACCTAAAGGCGAGCATGAAGTTGTAAGTACAGACTTTTCAATGGGCATCAATGTACACTCTAAGACCTAGCAATGACGACTAACAACTAATAATCACATACTATTTATTCACTTAGATATTACGTTAACAATATATGTGAGTGTTTGTTTTATACAGTGTCAACCGTATTGAACGTCTCAGCCAGTTGTGACTCATGTAAAACTCTTTGCATATCATAATTTCACAAATTCCTATGATTATAAATACCACTAATATTTGCGCCAGGGCATTGGAAAAAGATAATGTGGCATAAACATGACACTTTCACGTTTTATTATTCCATAAACAACATTATATTAGGATTACAATGATATATTACTTTCAAGTACATGTATATGCCATTGATAAACCCTTCAGATTGTTTATAAAAACTGTAGCAATATTAACGAATTATGTTACAGGCCTGAGAAATCAGATGTCGTGTAAGTTTGCATGGCCTACATTTTCTTATCTTGTACATTTATCATTCCAAATCGAACACATCTGGTGATTCTGAACATGTATATTGTCAAACATGCCATGTTTGATTGTTGTACGTGGCTTCGATAAGCCTAAGTGTGTGTCGGCTGCGTTGACACCACGCCACATAACTTTATCTCGCGTTTACTCCATGACATAGCATTCACCACAGATACATTTATTCAGATCAGTTAGTATTATATTCTATCAGACAATAGCGTCTACGTGCTCACCGAGCATATATACTTATACAAATCCAAAACATCCTGAAATCCTTGCGACTAGTATTTAACACATGACCAGTCAATGGCATCTGTAGCTAACAGGGATAGTAGATTTAAAAAGACAACCTACTATTGCTATGGATATCTACTAAAAAAGATGCATACATTTCAAATAGAACCGTAGCTGTTTCATAACATACGACAATATGTTTAGCGACAATGTCCCTTTCTATTGGTTACGCCTAACTACACAAACGTCACACCAGTACAACAGTTGAAACATTGCAACTGGCAAAGCGTTGCAATAACTGTCTAGTGTCGTAATGCTAAACACTTAGTTAACCAGATTAGCATTACAATATGTACTTTCCATATAGCGTGGACGATAATATTTTCGATTTTTCACCACCAGCTACGCAATGTTGTTTTCAATCATATTTTCTTCATACTAAATTAAACTGATATTGAAACATTTAATATCCAATTCTACAACATGTCCTGGAAGTATTTCAACAGACCACTCCATTTCAAAGGATAATGCACTGTACGACCTTAAAGTTAGTCACTGCCAGACATATGGTCGACGACAATTTCTACCTATCACAAACATTGAAGTGTATTATATAAACCGAGCGGGAATGTTCACCTGATATTCATTTAATATCAGGACATTTACTTCTTTGGGCGCCAACTAGTGCTGCGGACAGATGCTGTCAAATGCCATTATGAGTAGTATTTTACTATACTCAACAAAACTAGAAACGTCCCTGTTTTATAGCCGGTGTAGCTCTGTCTATGTATGTACCACATGTTCAAAGTACATGTATTTTAAACCGTGGCGATGTTCAGAATACGATCGTGTAGAGTTTAGCCGATACACACGGTTTACATAGCGGCCAGTGACCGGAACGTTGATTTCCACTTTGTGCACGTGCACGCTATACTTGTCATCGATAAGGTGATTCAGTTCATGTCGTACCATTCATGCGATAGGGGCTATTCGGAAAATTAAAAAACTTTTTTAATTTTTCACTGTTTTCGATATGCCACGGCTTTCCGAAAACGAGCGAAATCAGGCAATTGGGATGCTTGCGGGTGGGATGGCCGCCAGGGCGTTCGCGCCTCGGTTTGGTTGCTGTCGGAAGACGATTGATCGTCTTGCAGCCCGGTACCAGCAGACTGGGGCTGTTCACGACCGGCAGCGACCTGGTAGGCCTCGTGTAACGACGGCTAGAGCCGATCGTTACATTACGTTGACGCACATACGTCAACGTCGATTGGCAGCCACAGTCACTGCTAGGCGATAGGTGTCTCAGGGCAGACCATTCGCAACCGGTTACGTCGTAACGCCAAACCAATCCGGGCACGCCGCCCGTACACTGGTCAGATAATGACCCAACGTCACCGTGCTGCCAGACTGTTATGGGCGCGACGTCATCTGAACTGGAGAAGGGCGGACTGGAACAGAGTTTTGTTCACCGATGAATCTCGGTTCACAGTTAGTCATGCTGACGGAAGATTACGGGTATACAGGCGTAAAAATGAAAGATTCACCGATTGTTGCATTGTTGAGAAGAACAGGTTTGGGTGAGGGAGCGTAATGGTCTGGGGTGGGATCATGGGAAACCGGAAGACAGATTTGGTTGTTGTACAGGGCAACATCAATGCACAACGTTATGTTGCAGATGTGCTAAATGCACATGCCTTACCATTTATCCGTCAGCATGGTCCTGGTGTGACATTGATGCACGACAATGCCCGCCCTCACGTAGCCAGGGTCACCACTCAATACTTACAGCAAAACAACGTCGACGTCATGCCATGGCCCGCGTCTTCCCGGATCTCAATCCCATTGAGCACATATGGGATGAGCTGGGCCGCAAAGCACGAGCTAACCATCAGATTGACAATGTTCGCGATCTTACACGGGCGTTACAACGGGAATGGAGGAATTTGCCCAACGCACTGGTATTGCGTTACGTCACGTCGATGCGGCGTAGGATCATTGCATGCATTCATGCAAATGGTGGCCACACTCGGTACTAACGAGATTTACTGAATTTGCCACATTACTTATTGAAATTCCATCTCTAAACATTAAGTAACACATTTCTGAGTTTTTGTGATTTTTGATTTTGACCCCTACCGCCCTTGGCCGGTTATCTCTCGAATATTTAACAAGATATCCAAATGCAATTTATTGGCTTTGATACAGAAATGAATGAACTTGTTTTTCCATTTTGATTTTTAAAAGTAACCCTTTTGGTTTTTGATGAATCTTTCATTAAACATGGAGGGACGTTTCTAGTTTTGCTCAGTATATATATGCCGTGTTTTAAGCGCTACTGATATTACTTTGAAGCACAATGCTGCTATGGCGTGCTTATAATTACATGGCATGTGTAAACAAATGTTGTCCGGCAGAGCTCGCGACAGCGTCCACAATGCTACTCAATTTGATCATATTGCCCCTACTTTTGCAGCATTTGCTTTGTTTCATTGTACTTATGGGTGTCACTGTCAGGGTGTTGCCTTATCGGCCGTTGTATTTCGTCGCTGTATATTGTCACTATGTTACTGTTTCTGTGCGTCATTATAATAAGTTAAGGAGACCCTATGGGCGTTGTAACGCCATGCTAACCAGGTTTAACTGTCTCTTCCAACTATATTGATCACTGACTATTCGGCAGGGTACAGTTTTGTGCCTCCTAGGACTGTACGTGAGTGGCATTTTTTATTTTATTTTATTGTCACTGCTATTTTCTCATTTATTTATTAGTGAGTGATTTATGAATTAATTGATTTCTTGGCCGGTATCAAATAGCGTTTATAATAAGTAAGTAGTAAATGAAACATACGCAGTAGATATCCGTGTTTATATATCATATGTGTAGTTTATCATATAGTAACACGTTCCGTGGTTGTGTGAAACCTATTGGTATATGAAATATGTAGCAGTGGTGCCTGTTAATAATGGACCCACACATGAAGCAACAATACGTATATGGATGTTCAATATATATATATATCGGAAGATTTGTTCAATATATATATATATCGGAAGATTATAATCGACTGCTGTAAATAAGATCATGACTAGTGATTAAATAACATAGTTATTGCAGTATTAAAATGAGATTCACAGGCAGCCTATAAGCAACGTGTAACAATACAATGCTTTATGTTATTCGACCACTGGATAATGGCATGCGATACACGTATGGCGTTAACATCATGTTCGTGAAATCCGCTTAGTGAAAACAGAAAATGGTCTGATAGAATAGAGTAGTTTTAGACTTAATTATATAGTAGTAGTAGTAATTCTTTATTTCCTCCCATTGGAGAGTAAGACATGTACATTTAAATATAACAGGCATAAGTATGTGATACTATACAGTCATGTGGGCAAATTATATAATAATAATAAGTATGTACAGTATATACAAAAAGAAATTCATTATGCCAAGCGCGTGTCGCCTACGGCCACCGCCTTACCCACCGTTGAACCATGTTCCCATTACACACCAACGTCGGCTCCCATGGAGACGATTTTAATGTGATGCGAACGTGTGTCAGCAGTTAAGCAGTCTTGGCACATGGATCAGTTGCCTAAGGCCACCCACGTCAGGCACGATGAAAGCATCTCTTTACTCTGTACTGCACAGTCCCTAGCACTGTTTCTTGGTCTTTATGCTACTTAATTGCATGTCAGATAATATCTCAAGGGTGCTGCCATATAATGCATGGACCGTAAAGCTACCTTATAACACTTTACTCTCTGATCATCGATGAGCTCAAATACCGGAAAACCGGAAACCATTTCCACCACCTGATTATGAGCGTTTAACTCACATAACTCGTCAAGTGTGTATCACCTAATATTGTATGCAGACCACACCACATACGATGCCGAATAGTACTATTTTCGCTGCAAAATAGGACAAGATGCTCAGCGATGGACTCGGTGCACAGTTTGCATCTTGGACAGCGCGTGGCGTATTTTGTCGAAAACAGTTTACCAATGATAATTGCACCATTTGTACAGTACGGTAGATAATCACGATACAGTTGACTGAATCTCCAAATGCCGCAGGGAATGTATTGATTGTGTGTCCATACAAATCCAGCCAAGTATTCGTCGTCATGTGGGCTTTGCCGCAAATCATAATTAGCCTTCTGTTGAATTGTAGTCGTAATAATACGTTTCCAAGAATCAATTGGTGGAAACACTGCCGCGCTAACATATTCATGCAGAACGGGCGTCAAGTTGTATTTACCGAATATACGCTAAATATCCGGCGTAAATCCTAGAGTCTTACTGGGTTCACTGAGAAATGTAATGAGACGGTTAACAAACATCAGTTTTACCTTTTTAGAATTGTTTAAGTTGCAAAATTGCCCGAACAGTAATAACTTTCGTTTGTCAATTTCAAGTTCTATAGGTAGTAATCCAATACAGCTCAATGCCACATCTGTTCTTGTGTACCGACCCATCAACTGCATGTATTTAACACACTGGTGATGTACGCGTTCCAGAGATTTGATATGCATGTCTGTTAAATTGCACCATAACTCACAGCCGAATAGTGCTCTCGGTAACACTATTGTTTCATTACTACTACTACTACTAATTAATATTTATGCGAAAACCATTTGTTGAATATACTCTATTATGAGACACGTGCTTTTAACATGTAAATAAGTAGTACATGACACCCCTATTCCTATGAATCAATACTGACTGTAAACGATTGCATCAGACTGATTTATTAATTATTTACAATATGGACGATCTGACCATCATATATATATAATAAGGACCCGTTCTATACCTGCTCATCGTTTGATTCAAAGATAATTGCTTCGTAAATGTGATAGAATATAGTTTTTATATATATGTAAATACTGCCGCCTCGTTACTGTATCCTATACGGCACATGGAGTGGCCAAGTCGGCCATCTTTGTATGTTCCAGCCATCAGCCAGTTTCACCTGTTATGCCGTTTGACAAAGAACTCAAAATGTAAAGTAGAACATATGATATAATGTAGCTAATCACATGTAGATAAGATTGGAGAACTGACTCCTATCAATTATATTACACCAAACTGCAAAATATGTCAGTTTTCTGGACAGGTGCAGAGGCGTCGGAACCAGGGCGGCAGGGGCGGCGACCGCCGCCCCAATATTTGGACCAATTTGTTTTGACCGAGCGCGGGAACAGGGTCATTCCTGACAACTGACTGTAATATGTTGTTTCTTTATTTTTTTTGTAATACATGTACATAGTACAACAGATTACACACATGCAAAATGATATAGTATAAATATACTATTGGTATTTGCATTTTGAACACTTCCAAATATGTATAGATGGTGAAACCTCATACAAATCAGACAAACCTTTTTAATAATTGTCATAACATTACCAGTGAATTACCCCTTTTTACCAGTGCTTTTGCTACAAAAATGTGTATGAGATAACTACTAATTGTGTCTCTTAAATGCAGCAGAATGTAGGAAATGCCATCTAGAATTAAAATAAAATCCGGGAGGGCATGCACCCGGACCCCCCTAGCACTCCATCGCTTCAATCGGGTCGACTGCCACCTCCCCAATATTAATTTGCTTCCAACGCCTCTGAGGTGTGTGGCTGTGTTTTTAACAACATGAACCACCATTATAAGTACCCTCATACACAGAAAATCGCACAGTGTATCACCTTTACCTGGAAAAAACACACAACACATACCATATATACCCACTACTGTACTCTGTTATTAGCTATCAAATCCAGTGACATGTAAGAAGTTACCTGAGTATATTTTCCCTGGTGTCTACTCACCTACTATGCGAGTAAATATTGCTTATATATGGGTAACGTGTACACTAACATATAGGCTGTGCATCAGATTGAAAAGTGTATACATCAACATTTGTTTTGAGATTGATGGGATAAATGCTCGGATATCTTGTCTTCTGTATAGTTTGCTTGCATATTATTTATAGCTTGCCGTTGTCATATCTGTCTATAATGTATTGCACCAAATGTTAGTTGGTTTTCATTTTATTTAATGTATGTGTCACACGCACAAAGTGGTGAAACTGTACGATGGCATGTACATACAAAGATGGCGGAGATGGCAACTCAATGCTCCATATAGTATACAGTAACAAGACAATATTCACATATGTTATATTCATATATCACATCACTCTTATGAAGCAATTATCATTGAAGTCAAGTGTATCTGTCTATAACCTATAACGTTAATTGTGTTCACTATCTTCGTCATGGATAATAATGAATGCCCACCACCCATTTGCTGATGACGTATGTCTGTCTATAACCTATAACCTTAATTCTGTTTACTATCTTCGTCATGGAAAATAATGAATGCCCATCACCCATTTGCTGATGACGTATCAACGTATAATGAGCCCACATGCAAATTTCAGGCAGTCGTGCTATGAACAGCTTACGTACAAGACGTGTTCTGAGGTTTAGGACAAGTTTCGTACATTATTAACACCGTCTAAAGGAGCACGGCTCAGGAACATCAGATATAAACTATACTATCACATTGGCTATAGTTTGAAAATAGTGTATTTAATAAAAAGTTGTATTAAATGGATTATTAGTTTCTACACATGTCTCTAGCCAACAATAATTGCATACATTTAGCACATTTATTTCATTTACCAATCTAAGTATAGCAAATCAATCGCACATTTGCACGACCTATTACTTGTTGGGCACCTTTCAATAACTGAATTGAAATTATGGTGAAATGAGTCTATGATTGCTAACCTTGTAATATCTAGAATATTCATATTTATTAAACAAATATGACATATACATTTACGACGATGGCGAGACGCTTGTTTTCTCAGGAATCCATGCTAGTAAGGTATGCAAATTAGGTTGATGGAATAGTTGAGAAAGAGTCTATTAGTCAATAGCTAATCAAGCGTAACATGCGTTGACGTGGTCATTCGACGGACAAACGCTACACAGGCGAGTTCACGAGACATGTTCATTGTCGTGTGCCCTCCGAACGTGAAGTTTTAACAACGGACCTGAGTTTAGATTTGAACGATGTAATGACTTGTTCATGTCGATAAGCGATAGTCGTGATTTGGATTGCCTTTGGTATGGAGAACAGATGCATGTATACCAGCGGCAATATATATCACGGTTCGACGAATCCGTTGATAAAGATTCAGGCTCAGTTGAAATATGTTGTGCCGGAGAACAATCCCCGATCAGTATTCTCGTTGCATGATCATGGATGGCCGACCCACCACATCCACTGAGCGAGCGATCGAGACGATATATGTACAGAGATGTTTGGTAACGTTTTCTCGTCCGACCAGAGGATTCCGAAAGCAATCGTTGGCTACCGATTGTTGTCGATTGTTGCACTGTAACAGTGTTTAATTCTTAAGAATTTCGCGAGTAAATTTTCCTATGAGGGTTATCTTGAGTTCTTAATGCGAGTATATGCGAGCCAGTATAGTTGTGGAATGGAACGTGTACTCGCTGATAGCTGGACTCTACCTACATGTACCTACAATAAAGGGCTAGTAACGAGCGTCTTGTTACGTTGTACCGGTAAATGTTTTATAACTAGAAATGTGATATGTCGGCACACGAATACCCCGCTAGAAACGAAAATGAGGCACATTTGAAAATGCAGAGGACAAGAGAAGGGTGGATTTGTCACAACATGAAAGGAGACAATCAGAGCAATAAGTATGTGCAGTATCAAGCATATTCAGTATAAGACACTTACCCGAGATTGGAACACACCTTGACCCTGGGCTTAGCGGGGGCAGGACAATCATGTATGTTTCATAGGGCAGTAGAGGACCATTAGAGCAATGCGTGTGTGAAATATAAATTATAAGACATTTACCCGAGCGTTAAGGTTATGTGGCATAGACCCTGGGCTTAGCGGGGCGGAACGATCGTAGATTTGTCACAGCGCGGTAGTAGAGAACCATTATAGCAATGTGTATGTGAAGTATCAAGCAGATCCGTGCAAGGAAACAGAAATTATAAGACATTGACACGAGCGTTAATGTTTCAAATGCACCAATATGTATGTGACCTTGACCCTGGGCTCACCAGGGGCGGGTCGATCGTGAATTTGTCGCAAGCCGGTAGAGGACCATGAAGAGCAATACGTGTGTGAAATATCTAGAAGATCCGTGTGAGGAAACATAAATTATAAGACATTTACCCGAGCTTATGGTTTCGGGACGTACGCCGGTAACACTATATCCCCCACCCCCCTCACCATTTGGTGGCGGGGGCATACTTATTCGTTTGAGCGAAGCAAATATAATATAAACACCACCAGTTGTGTTAGACTGTACACGTTAAAGGTACATGCCCACTCAGTAGGCACAAAGTGTTCTTTATCATGTTTATAAGAATTAAATAAGTGTACAACTGTGTCACTATTCCACCCTGAGTGGGCATGCATCTTTAACACATGCATATATGCATACGTTAGCTTGGTAGGTGCGCATATGGATGGATATTGATACCAGAAGTACAGATATTTCATCGTGACATTGCAGGTTGGGCAGGTGCTCATGTTAATATAGATACCGGAACTACTGACATCTCACTGGGGATTGATTATTTTCATCGATGAGAGAACGTATATTATTATTTACATCAAATAGCTATGTATTCTATCATCATGGGCGGGTATAAATGTAGTTAATTCACCGACCTTTTCTCGCATATAATATGCGCTTTGTAATCGCAGGATATATCTCCGACGTCATAGTTGTAGCCTTCGGGACCCCACAAAATCATACAATCCTGCACTTGATAATTGTTTGGCTGTCCTGGGTACCACAAGACCGCGGAGTTGTTGACGGTGGCTCGGTTCGTGTACCACAGCCAGATTCCTTCCACTTCCTCATCGGTGGCTCCCAGCCAGAACGAGTTCCTGTGAACTGATACAAAATACAGACCGGATTTGTTCAGGGTTCCACAAACGAACGATCGTCTATCGTTTACACACCGCTTTGACATCGTTTTCGTTTTTATAATTATAAAACGATGTTTTCGTTGGTTTAAACGCGTTACACACGTTTAAACCAACGAAAACATAATTTTCTAATAATAAATTAACCAAAACGATGCCGAAACGAAGCAGTGAAAGAAATTACATGCGTTAGAAAGTTGAACAGCGTGGTATATTAATATAAACGAAAATATGGTTTTCACGTGCAAGAAAACGATAGTCGTTTCTATGGGTATCGTTGTAGTAAAATATCGTTTTCACTTCGTTTTCCATTCATTTTCGCTTGTTTCGTTTGGGAACCTTCGACAAAATTTCGCTGTAGTATTATTATCGCAGGTACATGTATTATCTCCTTTTAATATCGTTTTCGGATATTTTCAGCGATAATGATTTCGAAATAAAAATGTAATATTTTCCATCAATGAAGTCGAAAACATTAGTCCCAGGTATGTACATATCTGATTGCGGCGCGGCGAAGGTAGGTTATTCGTATTTTGAATTATAAAGCACCCACCAGCGGACGTGTGTTATACATACATATATAATAATTACGTACATGTACTACTGGCGTCACACATATAACGAGAACTAATGTATGACGTACTTGCGTCCACATATGTATGTGCAGTCTATTAATCAAATTGGATAACTAATCGGGTACGGGAGTGTATTTTTCTGGTACAGTATCTGTTCATAACATATGTATCGCGAAAAATAAGAATAATGTTGCCATATTTAAATAGTATATACCTTTTAAACAGAGGTTTGACTATCAATAATTACTTCAGTATATCGTGGTTTATAACATCTATGAATGATAAGTCATACAGTGTAAACTTGTAAAATATAATATAACGTGGCTGTTCAACTTTAATTACATATCCCAGTTGCTCGGACTTCAGCAGTTCCTGCGGATTTTGCTATGATTGTATGGAATATGGATAAACAAAGAGAAAAACAACATTTTGCTGTCCATAGATTAGACAAAAACCCTTATGCAAAACATGAAATGTTGTTTGATTGCAGACGACATGCTTGTTAAAAGTGTGGACGACTCTCACGTGTGGCTTAAATTCAAGGGAGACAATTTTGGATTTGAACACGATTTATTTGTTTGTCTTGCGTATATTATTCCTGAAAATAGCGAAAGACAAGCATATACAGAGACTCATGCATATAATGTTATCTCTGACGATAGTTTACATATACAATAATCCACAAATAATGAATGTAATTTCATGATATTGGGAGATCTAAACTCCAGGTGTGGTACACTTCCGGATTACGTTGCTGACGATTCTGCCACACACATACCTACATTGCCCGACGATTATGTAAATGACACAGAAATTCGCCGTTCGAAACAGGATACTTATGTAAATTCAAATGACCGAATATTAATACATATATGCAAAGAAACCGACCTCCGCTTTGCAAACGGTCGTGTAGGTGAGGACACACAATGTTGGGAAGATAGTAAAGTATCTGATGAAGAATTTAAATTGATAATGGAAGAAATTGATAAATATCAACAAATGAAAGCTGATGTGAGAACACCTATGAAGTTTGAGATTTCTGCTGAAGAAAACAAATACTCCGAGACAAAATCAAATCCGATATGTTAAACATATAAATGGGCAGTAAGTTTTGATTTTCATTTTAGTGCGGTTGGATAAAAGAAATAGGTCATAAAGTCAGGCGGTACATGAATTACGCTGTAATCGTCAATTAGAAGTTTCAACGAAATGTGGCTTACTTTAGAGGATAAAAATAAGCGCGGGGATCCTTAATATTATGGTGGAAATATGCAAGGAACTGGGATGGTAAATGGTGAGTACACATATTATTTTCTTGGCAATTACCCTGTAATTACAGCATACTTGGGGTGTAATTTCAAGTCATTATTATTTCATTAAAATTACCGCGTAATAATACTCTGTCAGGATTACCTTTACGCAGTTGTCTCTCCTGATTACACCGTACTTGTTAAGTAAGATATATCTATACAACACGTGTTTTTCACTGAGAAATACGTCGTACTCCAAATTTATTCCAGGATTACGCTTTAATCATACTCTGTCCAAACTTTATTTACCTGGTTGTCTCACTTATATAGTTTGCCGGAGATTACACTGTAAGCACCATTAAAAGTATTCAATTACACTGTCGTTTCCCTTTGCATTACGCTGGTATCATACTCTGTCAAACATTTATTTACTTAGTTGTCTCCCTTATATATTTTGCTGGAGATTACAGAGTAATTCCTCAGAGAGTGGTCTAGACGGTAAGTGAGTTAGTACTTTATTGTGTTTTAATCGAAAACAGCGGTTTATTTGGGCTAAGAGTGGGTGTTGGGTGTGGTCTAGAGGGTAAGTGAATAAGTACGTTTTTGTGTTTTTATCGAAAATAGCACTTATTTTGGCTAAAAGTGGGTGTTGGGTGTAGTCCAGAATATCCAATTACTATATATATATCCGCAATTTTAGCAATAGTGTCGGCCCACGTTGACGGCCTCATATTCAGAATAAAACAATATAATTTATACATACAACTAGTTAAAGAAATGCCACGATATGACATCGGATCCCTATGGTTAGCCATGCTGGACTTTGGAATTGGGTTAATGATACGTTTATCCAATATACAATACACCCGGTTTCAATAGGAATCACTGCGACTGCACGGATGGTTTCACCAGGTAGTACAATTGGTAAAATATAGTTTGCTCTCTACAGTGGAACATCTGAAAGACGTTCGTAATAGTGCATACTTACTACAATTACTTACTTGTTTTGAACAATTTGTGTGCGTAGTCTTTAATAAACAACATTTCTTCCCTTGTTTCTATCGTAGCAAGGTGCGACTGGTAGTGAAGGCAGTGGTGCTGAAAAACACAAATAAAACTATAGACATTATGTTTGTAAAACATGCATATGCCCCCGTGGCATTCTTGACTGTAACTGGAGAAACTCTTAAAAACTGTTCGACTTAACAAAATGGCTAAGTGTTTCAGCGACATTTCGAAGGTGACACAGGTCAAGGTCGTGTTAATGGTGGCGCGAGTGTGTGACAAATGGTCAGGTGATTCATGTGTCCGAGTGTCATTCGCGCAATATTGAAGATATTACACGTTGGAGAAACTCTTACAAACATTCGACGTAACAAACTGGCTAAATGTTTCAGCGACATTTCGAAGGTGACACATGTCAAGGTCGTGTTATTCGCGGTGCGAGTGTATAAGAAATGTCCAGGTGATTCGAGTGTCCAAGTATTGAAGCAATCCATCGCACACTGTTGAAGACATTACATGTTTGAGAAACTGTTCGACGTAAATGTACACGTACAAACGTATGGACGGACGGAACCTGAATAGCAACGCAATATGCCCCTCTTGCTATCGCATAGTGGGCATAACACACTGTTAAACATTGCAGTCTCTATTGAGTAATCCATGATATAGTGTGGTTTACAATGCTAATCGCTACACATATGTGTTAATACATATAATTATACATAGCTCCAGTTAAGGTGCGTAATTTGGAGGTAAATTTCTTATTTCTCCTTCAAAAATGGCAAGTTGTGAGTGCTTTAGAATCGTCTCAAAGAGACGATTCTAAAGCACTCCAAACTTGACATTTTTGATGAAGAAATAACAAAATTTCACCCCAAGTTGGTTAAATTACGCACCTTAACTGGAGCTCTGAATATAATAGCATGCATAATTATATCCGGGTGAATAATTATATTCGGCCAAAGAAAGTGATTGTTTATATGGGCATTGCCCATATTGGTCTATATCTACTGTATGCATATGTGTATATAGTCCGGAGTGTATACGCATGCAGCTCAATACTATGCAACACGGACATGTAATGTAAATACTAATAGATGTATATGTTGAAATGTATTACTGTTTGCTCAACGTATTAGCGAGCCATCTCTTGTAATTATTTTAGAATGACAATTGTACGTATGCCTGTGTTGTATTATTGTTCGGTGTTTTATAATTTACAGCTGATGAGACGTACACAAACAACTTAACTTGAAAAATTACCCTGGGTCAATTTTTAACAACTGTCGACCGTTAATCAATGACCCACATACGTTAAAAATGGACCCGGATCATATTTCAACTTTAACAAGAGTGCCGCAAGTCACAAAATACGCCCGTCGAATATGGGCCAGACAGCGAAGATGCAGAAATGTGAAGCTGTCACCAAGGCAAGAAACATTAATGATAATTTGAAAGTCTATTGCATTATTTCTTCATCTCGTTGTGCTAAACATGTATACTATACTAATTTAGGCAGAGATAGAAAAGTAGAGTGTAAAGTAGAAATGATAGGGAATTGAATACAATAATGTAGAACAAATGGCTAAGTTAAAAAGGTGATATGTTTGTTAAAAAAATATGTTTTCGGCATAAAAACACCAAGGTGCACATCTTCAATATGTGTAGAAGACGTGTGTATAGTTTCAGAACGATCGACTGAACGGTTTCGGAGGAGTTGTGTACACAAACTCTGTACCGTATAGACAAATATAGAAAAAATGGCTAAGTTAAAAAGGCGATATTCTTGTTAAAAAATATTGTTTCCGCATAAAATCACCAAGGTGTACATCTTCAATATGTGTAGAAGACGTGTGTATAGTTTCAGAACGATCGACCGAACGGTTTCGGAGGAGTTGTTTGCACAAACTCTGTACCGTATATAGAATTGTATAGAAAAATGTAGAAACAATGGCTAAGTTAAAAAAGTGATATGTGTAGAAGACGTATGTATAGTTTCAAATCAATCGACAGAACTGTTTCGGAGGAGTTGTGTACACAAACTCTGTATCGTATATAGAATTGTATAGAAAAATGTAGAACAAATGGCTAAGTTAAAAATGCGATATTCTTGTTAAAAAATATTTTAAATAAAATTAAATAAATATTTTATATAAAAACACCAAGGTGCACATCTTCAATATGTGTAGAAGACGTGTGTATAGTTTCAGATCGATGGACAGAACGGTTTCGGAGGAGTTGTGTACACGAACTATGCACTTTCTGTCAGCCGCCCGCCCGGCGGTAAAACATAATACGTACCGTTTTTTAAAAACGGTCGAATAAAAAGTGACCCTGGGTCAATTTGCAACAATTGCCGACCGTTAACTAATGACCCACCTACGTGAAAAAATCGACCCTGGTCGAATCACCAACAGTCGTATCATATTTCAATATCGAAAACTGACTCCAACAGTCGGACCACACATATTGACAACTTCCATGATATTATTGGACGTTCTCGTGGATACAAACAATCTGAATTATAATCTTGTTTTTGTAGAGGAATAATAATTTGGAAATAAAATGTAATCATCTGGAAATGTTCAATCATATTTCTCAGCAAACAACATTGTGGTAGCACATTAGAATAACGGAGACGATTTATATGGAGACGATCTCATGGGCTGTCAAATCATGTTTTGTTGATAAATAATACCATTTGGAAGAGGAGAAGATAACAATATTCGTTTCAAGCACAGGAAAGTTAACTAACCGTTAAAAAAGGACCACTCGTCTGATAAAAATTTAACACTGATCAGTTCAACGACTGTTGTGATCAAAATTTAATATTGAAATGTACCCGGGTCAATTTTCGACATTGAAACATTACACACGGGTCAATTTTTAACATTGAAAACTTACCTGTCGGGTCATTGTTCAACGGGGCCAAAGTTTACTGTTACACCGGACCTATGGTTCACCTCGTCATATAGTTCCTTCTAAAGCATCAGTAATATGTTTACTTCATTTATAGTTTATATAGTTTGCGAGGGCATATAAATTGTGAGTGATTTACGTATAAAATAAAAATGTTATTTGATTTGTATTTGGATATATGCCACTCGTTCCGCAGCGCGAAGTTTAACGATAAATTTGCGCTCCAAATGTCGCGTAATATCGCACGCTACGGAACTCGTGCATATATTCACATACAAATGAATTAACTTACATCATAATATCCCTTCTTAATATTGTCCCTGAAATCCAAAGGCTGTAACTATACTCAGTGACAAAAGTAACCATACACTTTTTTCAATTAGTATATTATTCGTCTATTCACTCAGGTCACATAGTTATGACAACATGAGGTAAATACAATACAACATCATGAATTTGACACAATGGCTACTCAAGATAAATTACTATAATTACAATGTATAAATATAACGACTAGCTGACCATGTAACGGTGACCTTAATTCAAATATCTGAAAACATGAACATTGGTTTGGAAATATATGTTTTATGTGTAATTACGATTTAATATCTTTCGGAGGACAACATTAGATGGTTTTCTCAAGAACATGTTCGACCCAGTGGACATCTTAAACATAAATGTACATGGTCTACCTACATAGTATTATTATAGATATGTGTATGCAGGATGATATGTTGCTGGCAGTTTAAGTAGTACATTTATCAGTAGGCCATACACACAGGCCATTTCGTTTCCACCTCCGACTTCGGTCGGAAATGAGTTATGGCAGATGGTGCACAATGGATGTAGATTCCGAATATGTTGTTACTCTCAGGATACGAAATCGAAAGCTGAGGGTATACAATTCGAGTACTCTGCATCTAGATACAAGTTTTAAATGCCGTCTTTGTGAAGCACATAATGATAATATTAAATCAAGGATTATTAAATTTTTTAGCAAATTACGGGAGCAACACAAAACTATCACGGTTATGCTACGAGAATATGCTCATCTCGCCGCAAACTCAAGCTCACAAATGACTGACACATGTTAAAACAATATTGGATGTAACGGGCAATACATATATTTGGACCTACCAAAGGGAATTAAATTTGAAAAATTCACATAACATAATAAAGAAATCACTGCAAGAGCAATTTTTACAAAGCTGGAGTAGCCAGCTTGACACGTCTTATGAAGGCATAAACTACCGACTTTTTAAACATAATAATAAACTTGAACCTTAGCTCACGCTCCTGCCGGAAAATTCACGTCTCATTTTATTCCAACTCAGGACCGACAACCATCGTATGCCTGTAGAAACTGGCAGATGGCATAATTCTCATGTGCCGTATGCAGATCGTAAATGTACTTTGTGCCAGATGAACGAAATAGGTGACACATTCCACTATTTACTTCTGTGACCATTTTTTCGACAATCACGTATAAGGCTCATACCATACATATTTTATAGACGTCCAAACATTGTATTGTTCTCAGATCTGCTGACGACCACATCGGTACAATTGCTAAAAAAATATTTCCCTTTTTGCTACAGAAATAATGAACCAGTTTTAACCCTTATCGTGCCGAATTAGACCTTGTAGTCTGCTGCTAATTATTATTTCATTTTAATCTCCATTTATCTCAGTATAAAGCTTGGTCTGGCGGCAGATTGGAGCCATTTCCAAATGGAGACGGTACTAATGTGTTGCCAACCCTATTTTATTCAGAAAGACAAACTGTACGATAATAGCAGACGATAATGTTCGTTCTCCACATTCCACGGGTTACAATCACACACAATGCACAATATCCAATACTACCAAAATGTATACATCCCGAGATAAATAACGAACCAGTTTTAACCCTTGTAGTGCTGAACTAGATCTTGTCGTCTGCTGATTCGGCGAACGATCACAATTGGACGAACTTTGTATGGTTGGAGTCTCTAATGTATATGGTCATGGTGCACGACTTTAGTTTGAGCTGGCGATCAGCTATCGGCCAAATATGACCGATAATCCAGCCGGACGGCCTCCGATTCTGTGTGAGATTCTTTCGTACACGCAAATTTCGCTTTGGGTGGGGTATACAAAATGCGAATAACTGAATAAATACTGGAAACAGCGATTTGAAGTGAGTATATTCACACACCTAATACCTTTATCGATTGTCAGAGACAGAAGTCATACATTTAATCGATGTTTATTGTGTTTGTGCGAGCCGGAAAAGAGAGGGCTCTTTCTATAATGGCCCTATTTATACTCACCTTCATATAGCATATGGTACTGTACGAGACCAAGTGGGTGGGGTAATGGGATTTTTTTAATAGGCATTTTTTGTGGTGTCCTAGGTCCGAGTCTTCCACCTGTGCTATGAACAGGTACAAGCCTATGCTGGCTGTAAATCTAACTAGGTCCCATTTCCCCCAGTCGACGACGAATACATGTACGAATGACCAAGTGGTTCCCGTGCACGCGCACCTGTCTAGACAGGTGTTCCCATTGGTTTTCTACGATGTTGACGTCTATTTCAATGACACATACTGTGCATATATTTAGTAGTTAGTTTATGTTTTTGAATCCGAACAGCATGTAAACTTGTAACAGTATATACATCTTATTTTATAGTAATATGTTTGCGTGTATGTACGGTATGCCATGCCAAAATGACTATTTAAATTTAGAGATAATGACAATTATTTATTTGCTCATATGCACACTCTTTCTACAACAACCAAACAACCAAACAAAAACATCATCGAAATTAAACCATCAAAATTGTCTCTTTGGGATGTAACTGAGAGCGGCGTAGACTCTGACTCGAATGCATAGATGTACAGACTGGCCAGAGCCGTCACCGTTCATAGAATCCGCTTTCCACGGCGCTTAGCATACACCCAAACATTAATTATCACATAATTACACATCGACTCTATTGTTTGTCACAGGTTGGTAAACAACTTGAACACCTCTGTAGACAAAAGAAAAGTTTGCATCTGTATGCAAACCTGGGCACGAAAAAGTCGTGCGTCACGGCAAACCGCAGGTGTGTCTACATGTATGGTCATTGTGACACAAGAAACACCGGCTAAGAAAAGCGGTCTTACGATGGCTAGCGTAGCCCAGATCAGTATGCGCATCCGCACAGTTTGATCATTGCATATGTTGGTCGCCATTCGATCAATATCATGTCCTATATTTACAACATGTCACCAATGTAGCAATTGTTGATGTTTTACGATCAGCAAAATTATTACATGTATAACATCAAACGCTAATTTGGATGGTGAATGATGATAAAGGTACACATATTAGCCTTACAAATGCTGCATGGTCATTCTCCGTGCCAGTGACGCAAATGTAATCACAAATCGTGTCAATGCCGTGGACAGATATATAAATATATATACAGACGGGCGGCAGAAATGTCTAAAATATAATGTAGAACATTGTTGAAATACTTTAAATAAAAGCTTACCTGGTGAATTTCCCACACGTCTTCTACATTATATATTTCTGTTTACATATAGTTTAGCACGTGGAAAGACAATTCCCGACACAAATAGCGATATAATTGAGGGGCGTTCAGTAAGTAACAGAACAGTGTCGAACATACGTCGAGTCGAACTTAAGCTACATTTATTGATAACTGGTGATCAGTTCATATTTATGATACAAGAACATAGCTGTATTGCTTTGTTTGGCTCGAAAATATTGTTCACTTGATCCCAGTTTATATAAAAAATAGGACATAATATGTTAATACGCTACCTACGAAAGTCAAGTTTATGCATTATAAAATTAAAATGCATGTACACGTGGACTGGCATACAACTATGATATATTCTGCATTTTGACTGAGAATAGTTTTATTATCGTACAAAAGGGCACGTTTCATTTTTGAATGACAACTGTATCAATCACTTAAGTTCAATCACTTTATGGTTTATTACTGAAACTGCATGTGAAAATACAGTGGCTAAACACATGAAGGATTACATTATTAATGATGTGAACTCTACAGAGACCCAACTGATGATCATGATGATATATGAAAAAAGTCCGTCCTAACGTATTTTAAAGAAACAGTGTACATGTACCACATGATGTTTCAGATGATTTCGAAGACATTCAATGTTCCTTTCCTTTTATTTTCTCTTTATTGACTCCAAATGCCATATACCACACGACCCGCACCATTTTATTCAATCGAATGCCAAGGAATGTGTGTTTTCTTATACCATATACAATGTACTATCAATGACTTTGATGCAGAGGGGAGGTAAGTTCCGTTTCCGCATTTCCGTTCGCTATTTCAGTACCAGGAAGCACACTTTGTGAAACATAACACTTTTTTAGTTTGAAATAAAAATACATATACATATATGATATGTTGCTATTTATAGACACGTGTGGAATTAATTTAACTAATTAAAATAGTACCATCGACTGTCAACAAAACTAGCGTTCGCAACGCTATTTATGATTTGGTATAATAAACCTATTTTACCAAATACTGATTCTTTTCAAGACGATTTGGTTAAGACAGTCGATGTGAATCTACCATTAAATTATTGTTTCCTAAATTAAACAGGTTTCATCACTTTATGCACATACCTACGACCACGTGTCTTTAAATTTGATTGTTGCTTTAATTATAGTTTTCATTCATTAAATTAATGTCATTTCATTTTATTGGGATCATGTATGTGTTGGGAAATTAATTATTGAACATCCCTCGTAAATGACTTTTATAACTGACCACCCAATAATAGATATATGCATGTATATGCTGCACGTGCATGTACAGTTGTACGCACTGCACCAGGCGATGAGAGGCCCTTACAAATATATTCTACATGGCCGGGTGCTTATCACTTCGTCGATGTTTTAACAGAGAACTGTTGCTGAACGTAAACGCGCGCGGTGGGCTATGTATACACGTCTAAAGCGGACACCCTGGGGACCCCATTGCGTTTCATTTATATGGTATTGATTGTAGTTCGTTAATATGCAAGAGGGGATATAGCGTTAGTCCATGTACTGCGTAGGTACGTACGTACATGCATAGTACCATTTTTCAAAAACACATGAACCACTTCACCGATTTTGATAATATTTGGCCACAATGTGATCGTGCTTTGCTATGCATCTACCCATATCCGACCGCCCAAGGTCAAGGTCACTGAGGACTTATGTTCACCTTGTTTGTAATACGACAAATGTGTAAGGCAATACTGTTAAAGTCCTTATTTCATTATCAAGACTGCTAGATCTAAGTTGGACACACTGCGAACGACGTCACATGACGTTACCGAACGAGGCCAGACTAATCAGACACGTAACGTAAACTATATGGACGGGTGCTGGTCACTTCGTCAATGTTTTGACAGAGAACTGCTGAACGTAAACGTGGTGGGCTATGTATACACGTCTAAACCGGACACCATGGGGACCCCATTGCGTTTCATTTATATGGCATTAATTGTAAATTGTTCATGGTTGAAAATGAGAACAAATCTGCATGGACTGTTTAATTATTCCCTAGCCGATAGGCAAGAAGGGATATAGCGTTAGTCCATGTACGTGCGTACGTACGTACATGCTTACGTACGTACATACGTATGTACGTTAGCAACACCGTTCATTTGTCAAAATCTCATGAACCGCTTCACCGTTCTTGAAAATATTTGGCCACAATGCGATGGTGATTTGTTGTGCATGCTACCCACATCCGACCGCCAAAGGTCAAGGTCACCGCGGACTTGTGTTCACCTTGTTTATAATAAGGCAAATTTGTGAGGCAATAATTTAATTATCAAGGCTGCCAGTACGACCGCCCAAGGTCAATGTCACCGATGACTTTTTATCATACGCAAGCCAGACAGCGAGGGCATAAGCTTTGTTGAACGCTGCCATTTCTTGTTATAGTGGTACCTATCTCAGCTGGACACTCTGCGGACCTCCCAGGGTAATCGTTTTAGAGCGATTCCACTGTAATGTTTACTTAATATTTGTTATCGGGAAACGAGCTTTGTATTGACCCAATACGTACTGACTGATAACATACTACCGTATAAGTAATCGACCCGATACGAATATCCGGGTTACAACGAATTGAAGTGGCGTTGGCTAGCATAAAACGTTACCTGATAAATAAAATACTAGTCTAGTGTCTTTCGATATCAAGATAATGTGGCTCGGATCGGAAACGGCCTAGCCTTGCCTGATAAACTCGATATCAAACTACACTAGCCTTGTATTCTCTGTGAATTGGTATGAGTTATGCAAGCATGTTCCAATGCATATTATACAGCATACTGAGTGCTTGCTTCGTATACCTATACGTTAAACATCAAACACAAATAATAATCAGAAATGTGTCAATGGGACACGCATACTCCCACTGGCAGCATGCGTAAATGGATGTTATTGATAGGCTGTCATAACTGAAGAGACAGTTCCTTTAATGTCAAATGGAAATTCAAAATTGCCACTGAATACTAGCCAACGGTAGTCGGTAAGTCGATGTGTAAGTCAGTTACTGCCCTAATCGAGGTGTGCATTTGTTTAAACAATCTACATGTGCCCATGAAACACCTCGCCGCTTAGCGGCTCGGTGTTCTAGGGACACATGTAGGTTGTTCAAACATATGAACACCTCGATTTGGGCAGTAACTATTACATACATGTTTGTTAACTGTCCCCATGCCTCCCCCTGTCAAAATTATATCTGACATAAATACGTTACATTGCCAACCATGTCTACCCACCTACATAGATGACCAATTTCAGTCTTGTTGTTACCTTGTAACCTGAATTTAAATAAAAGTATGTTCTGTTCTGTTCTGTTCTGATAATATTGCACGAGCAGGGTTATCCATACACGTGTTATGCATGGCATTCAATACATGAGACAGTAATGTCATAAATACATGTTGGCATCAATACAATACATAAATATTATTTGAACTTACTATTCAAACAAAAACCACAAAGCAACATTCGACATTCCAACATGCCGCGTCCAAATAATGAGCAAAGAAAACGAGTACATGTAATTGGTATGGTGAGTGCATGGTCATCAAAGAGCCATGTCGCCAGACTAATAGACTGTAGAAGAGCCACTGTCGTTGACTAATGGAATCGCTACCAACAACCAGGAAACGTTCAAGATCGTCCAAGAAGTGGGCGCCCGTGGGTCACAACAGCAAATCAGGACAGCTATATCCGCCTAACACACGCTCGAAACCGCCTACATGCGTCTGCCGGGACTGCTATTGAGACCATTGGGACGCACGACCGTCTCATTAATGAGCACAGGTACACCGTCGCCTACGGGATGCGACCGCGGCGTCCTTACGTTGGGCCATTCTAACACAAATACATCCTCGAGAGAGATTGGCCTGGGCAACAGCGCATTCTGGATGGGCACGTCAGCGCTGGTAAACTATTCTGTTTTCGGACGATAGCAAATTCAACTTCAGTTACGGCGATGGACGACGTCGCGTGTACAGACGGCGTGGATAAAGATGTGCTCAGTGGTGTGTCGTCGATGCAAACCGATTCGGAGGTGGCAACATGATGGTGTGGGCTGGTATCAGCAGTGACTGCACAACTGAGTTTCACGTCATGCGCGGACATATAGATGCCGTAAACTACAGAGACAATGTACTCCAACGGACAGTTGTTCAATTCATGAAGAATACTGGCTTGACTCTGTACTAGCAAGACAACGCGAGGTATCATACCGCTGCTGTCAGCATGCAGTTCTTGTATGAACACGGCGTGTATAGCATCATGCAGTGGCCGTCACTTATTCCGGACCTAAATCCGGTGGAACAGCTCTGGGACGAGCTCGGACGTATGCCGTGCCATGTGATGCAAAACTTTCGTTGCGCGCAAAAGATATATTTTTTGCGCGCAAAAGAAGAATTTTGCAACACATGGCACCTGACGTGCGAAACGTTTCAAAAACTTTCCATTGCGCGCAAAATATATATCTTTTACGCGCAAAAGATTCAATATGGCCAATGTTTTGCGCGCAACGAATATTTTGAAACGTTCGGCACACTAGACGTGCGGATTGTTTCAAAAATCTTTTACGCGCAAAAAATATATCTTTTGCGCGCAACGAAAGTTTTGCATCACTTGGCACGCTATATAGACGTGCGAACGTTTCAAAACATTCATTGCGCGCAAAAGATTTGACCATAAAACTTTCACATATCAGACTGTTCAGTATAGACCCGTATCAGACTGCTCAGTATAGACCCTACTCAAGACTGTTCAGTATAGACCCGTATCAGACTGTTCAGTATATAGATCCTACTCAGACTGTTCAGTATAGACCCGTATCAGACTGCTCAGTATAGATCCTACTCAGACTGCTCAGTATAGATCCTTATCAGACTGCTCAGTATAGACCCTTATCACACTGCTCAGCATAGATCCTTATCAGACTGCTCAGTATAGACCCGTATCAGACTGCTCAGTATAGACCCTTATCAGACTGCTCAGTATAGACCCTTATCAGACTGCTCAGAATAGATCCTACTCAGACTGCTCAGTATAGACCCTTATCAGTATAGACCCTTATCAGACTGCTCAGCATAGACCTTATCAGACTGCTCAGTATAGACCCATTGTCAGACTGCTCAGTATAGACCCTTATCAGACTGCTCAGAATAGACCCTTGTCAGACTGCTCAGTATAGACCCGTATCAGACTGTTCAGTATAGACCCGTAGCAGACCGCTCAGTATAGACCCTTATCAGGACTGCTCAGTATATACCCTTATCAGACTGCTCAGTATAGATCTTATCAGACTGCTCAGTATAGACCCTTATCAGACTGCAAAGTACAGTATAGACCCGTATCAGACTGTTCAGTATAGACCCGTAGCAGACTGCTCAGTATAGACCCTTATCAGACTGCTCAGTATAGACCCTTATCAGACAGCTCAGTATAGATCCTTATCAGACTGCTCAGTATAGACCCTTATCAGACTGCTCAGTACAGTATAGACCCTTATCAGACTGCTCAGTATAGACCCGTATCAGATGCTCAGTATAGACCCTTATCAGACTGCTCAGTATAGACCCGTATCTGACTGCTCGTATATATCCTTATCAGACTGCTCAGTATAGACCCTTATCAGATTGCTCAGTATAGACCCGTAGCAGACTGCTCAGTATAGACCCTTATCAGACTGCTCAGTATCAGACCCTTATCAGACTGCTCAGTATAGATCCGTAGTAGACTGCTCAGTATAGATCCTTCTCAGACTGCTCAGTATAGACCCGTATCAGACTGTTCAGTATAGACCCGTAGCAGACCGCTCAGTATAGACCCTTATCAGATCTGCTCAGTATGACCCTTATCAGACTGCTCAGTATAGATCCTTATCAGACTGCTCAGTATAGACCCTTATCAGAATGCTCAGTACAGTATAGCCCGTATCAGACTGTTCAGTATAGACCCGTAGCAGACGTGCTCAGTATAGACCCTTATCAGACTGCTCAGTATAGACCCTTATCAGACTGCTCAGTATAGATCCTTATCAGACTGCTCAGTATAGACCCTTATCAGACTGCTCAGTACAGTATAGACCCTTATCAGACTGCTCAGTATAGACCCGTATCAGACTGCTCAGTATAGACCCTTATCAGACTGCTCAGTATAGGACCCTTATCAGACTGCTCAGAATAGATCCTACTCAGACTGCTCAGTATAGACCCTTATCAGTATAGACCCTTATCAGACTGCTCAGCATAGACCCTTATCAGACTGCTCAGTATAGACCCTTATTAGTTGCGCGCAAAAGATTGTCTCGCCAAATGTTTCAAAAGTAAAAAGAAATATAACGGGGAGTAGCATACAGAAACTACTAAACTGGCAAGTTATGTACATTTATTATCCCATCGCGTAGCGAAGATGGGATATAGGTATGAAAAAGTCGTCCGTCCGTCTGTCTGTCTGTGAGTCTGTCACACACGGTTTGAACAGTAGCTTGCCCACGTTTCTCCATTCACATATAACTGCTTTACGGTAATTCATTATACACCAACCCAAGGTCAATGTCAACTGATTTCGAAATTCTCGGTTCAGTAGATTGTATCCACGTTTCTCCATCAAACACCACAGCGATGGATACATGCCGTTGGTGGCATTCTTGTCTATGCACCGATTACTGTAATCCCCGCCCCCAGGATAGCGGGGGATAACGGGGCTAAATCCCTGTGCATTGACATAGCATATATAGCACCTGGTTGTTCGGCATAGACATCATCATTATTCTACTGTTTTGTCGCTAATAACAATTACAATTTCCATGCATATACCTCGTACATATAAACACAAGATTATGCCACATACTGGATAATTATGCAAGCTGTATATGTACATGCTGTTGTAATCAATATCGCCCTATTTAGAGCATCCTCTGCGGCTGGTGATGTAAGCGCCATCTACTGTTCACCCACAGCTACTGTAACCTCATGCACTAGGTCCTGTCATATACTCGTATATCGTGCATGGCGTCATGCTGATGAATGATGAGAATGGTGACTAAGCTGACGATGATGAATATGGTGATGATGATAATTTGTTGTGCATGTAACCATTCTGCAGTGGTTACGCTAATATGGTCAACATTAGCTGGTGATGTAAGCGCCAGGTACTGTTCACCCCCAGCCACTGTAACCCTCCATTAAATGTTGTCATATATATCGTGCAAGGGTGTCATGACGATGATGGTGGTGTTGATTATTATGACGATGATGACAGCATAATTATACATGTACATCATCACCACCGTCACAATCGTCATTATCATCACCACCCTCGTCATCATGACATCATGCACGATATTAATGTGACAGAACATAATGCAGGGGTTACCGTAGTTGTGGATGAACAGTAGTAGCTGGCGCTTAATACATCCAACAGCTGATGTCAACCATATTAGTGTTAACCCCTGAAGCATACACAGGGCCGCCAAATTCCATATATACATGTACCATATGTTTGACTAGTGTCGACATAATAGAGCTCTGCAATTGGCCAATAAAATATAACAGAAGAGAACAGAATAGAACAGACTCTTTATTTTAAAAGAATCACAGACCGCACCACGGCGCTATTTCAGTAAATTACGACATTATTGCATACTAAGTATCAGCTACATGTATCAATGTTACAAAATGCAGAGTATGAGGTACAAACTAATCAACAAATTGCAAAGTCTGAGGAACAAAAGATACATCTGAATTTCACTCATGTTGCGGCATGAAGCCATACATGTACATATAGGATCCGACGAATCCAGGACGAGTTTAATATAATTCACAGATCAACACGTATCAATGATAGGTATACGATGAATACGTAATATTTGTGTAGTCACTTGATCCGTGACACCAGAAAGTTCGAGTTGGTTTTGTCCAGATCAGCTGGATCACCGAGATGCAGTCGAGAGCCAACGAGAGCTTTCCGTCCTCGGATCAAGTTACTAACTACACTAATTTTACTTTCATCATATGCATCGATTAACATTTACACATTTGAAGCACTAAACACCCCCACCCACGGTGACCTAGCCCTCAGCCCAATGTCAGGATCACACTAAGTGTCCCATGATTCTCTAGCATGCTGTAACATGTTGGGATGTTTTTATACAAATATGCCACCTTTGGTGGAGGCTGCCACAGGCGAGCTTCATTGTCTTCTGACAACTCTTGTTAAATGTACTGAATGTACATACAAGGGGTGATCAAGAAGTCCGTTTCTTTTTACTATAATATGTGCGTGTTTATACATTGGCCATTGGCATTCCAATATTATGTTAAACAGTAATCCCTGTATTCAATAGCAGTAATAGAATCACGAATATGACGTCATTATAACGATCACGTGACGTCACGTGACACGTGGTAATGGCACACCATCTTTATGCTGCTGTATTTATGTTAGTATTATAGATATCATAATCATGAATCCGTAACTTGCATCATGTGTGAGACGATGAGTTTCATCATATCATGCCATCAGACTATCTTACATGTAGATGCAGCAGAATAAATGGCGACGTTTTTAAAGTCGAAAAAGTGACTGTTTTATCTTTGCTCTGAAAAACTGTCGTCGTTGGCATATTACATTACAGCTAGAACTTTGAAATTTAAATACATGTAATGTCAAACAGTTCTGTCCAATACTGCAGTATTATCTTCTTGTACAACGTACCCTAATTATAAGGAAACTATCATTTTGCTGAATACGTTCATTTTCGTTCGTTTATGACCATATCGTTCGTGGGCTCAACGATATATGCAACAACAAATAGCTGATCCAAACCGTTAATAATTGGTTAACACACTCAAAAAGTTTCGATTGATTTTGTCTATTAGTTGTCTCGTAATGCATAGGTACTACCCAAAAAGCCACGTCAATTTCGAATTTCGCGACGATGTGGTGGTTACGTGACGTCATAAACGTAACGTCACACCAAAGTAAATTAACGTCACGTACATAACGTTATGACTAAGTTGTTCCATATTAATGGAACACGTTCGATTATGTAAAATATCCATCGAAGACAAATAATAATTATCAGCTAACTTTTAGAGCAAAAATAAAACGGTCTTCTTGAATTCCCCCACCCTCGTTATGTTCACCACGCGGATATGGCGTTACAGAAGTAGCGGTTGCATATAATGTGAGTTAAATCAAAATCAAAATTTGAGAATTGGAACAAAAATCAAATGGCCTTTTTTTTTGAAATCGTCCAGGTTCAGAGTCGATTAGCAGTTCTGTCGATGGGCTCTACATCGTGTAAAATAATATGCTCTGCGGAGTCTGTTATTTGCTTGCTTTTTGATTTGCATCTGCAAAAATAACCTTGCGCATGTTATCCGGCTATTTGTTGATTGGCCAAGGTACTTCAGCTGAAACCAAACAAAGAAGCCACCACCATTTATCTTCGATTTTCATTTTGAAGTGCACGCTAACCTTGTAACCAATCCGGCGGTGTGCCATTTTCTGGAACTCCTATTTATTCAACAAGTTCACCCGAACACTATAATTCCGGGGGAAGGGAACCAACATATCCGGTCTTGTAATTCCTTTGGTAAATTCCTTTCTGGCCAGGACCCGGATTGCTGGATTGTTTAACACGGCCCCTTAAGGAAACCCGGGTTGGGGTATCCAGCCAGAATTAATTGCCGGTCGGTTCCAGTGGTCGTTAATGGGGGTGGCTCCCCCTCCCAATTGCCCGCCATTAGTGGTTTGGTCGTCTGCCTCCGGTCCAAAAATCCTCTCGGCGGCCGTCATTACCAGGTCCAGTCCTGTGAGACTCGTCGACCCGGGGAGAAGAAGTGTCCCCGCCCCAGGGTGCCCTGTCGTACGGTAAGAAAACCATGGGATAGTTCAATTATACCATTTGGAGATAGAATCTAGTGCAATTATAACAACAATGTATTATTGCTGGTTGCATTAGCTGGAATTTTATTACATTCTTTAATGGCCAAAATACGTGGTCTTCCCCATTGACGATGTGAAAAAGAAGAATAAGGTCAACAGCTTATCCAATAATTCCAAAGGGTGACGGTTACCTCCCTTTAATAATAATCCCCCCAAAAAAAAAAAACTTGAATCTTCGCAGAGCTCATTAACATCGTGGTAAAATGGCAAATGCTTGTTGCATGTGTGGTTTCCAAAATAACTACGTCTGTTTTCAAGCTGCCAAAAGAAATGGCTAATTTTAATTTGAAAACGCCCAAACGCAAAATGCTATCCCCCACCCCCCGGAAATATTTCCAATTTTTCTGAAAAAATACATGGAATGATTACTTTGGTACAACATAAACTTGATAACATTCTAAATAAAATGGGCGAAGTTTCGGTTTGGATTTTATTTCCAATCGATTTTCGACTGAAATAATAACATGAAAAACAAACGTCGTCAAATTTGTTTATTACTCCATGTAGAAATTTGAAATTTAAAAAATAAAAATGTAATAAATAGGGCTATTCCGTCGTACAATTTTCGGTCGTGTAATAATTGCACTTAGTGAGCGTCATATCATTTTTATTTTTGAACAAAATATTGAAATAATTCGATGATATTTCATCTCTGGCCACCCTTGTAACAATACGTTAAAGAAATGGATACCATTAATACCCGACATATCACCATGGGGACAAACAGGTCCAAGCACCACCATCGTAAACATTGTCGTACCATTGTACAATTATGGTACTCAACAGTAGATTCACTATCTTTAATTTGCCATCCCAAATTTAAATGTTTTATGCATATAAGTATTGTTTACATTCAGATGCGTCGACCATTTCTACTTCTTGGGGTAAAGAATATTTTTTATTAAAGTTTCGTTAAACCAACAACCCTCGGATCACACTAAGTCCATTAAGTTTCTAGGAAAATGACGTAGAAATTTGATAAGTCTATATTTGTTTCTTGGCTTGCTCCGCTTGTTATCGGTGGCTTGTCGGGTTGTTTTAGCGAAGCATGTTAGGTGACAGTATGTACATTTTATTGCATAACTTTGCGCTTACCGATAATATACAGTGACACAGGTACATTTATCATAATGTACTAGTGCATTAAACTATGGCAAAATTAGCTCGAGGCCGGCAAGTTTTTGTTTTGGTTTTTGATTGGGTTAACGTTAGTAGTAGCGTTCAAATAGACAAATCAGCGTCTCAAATATAGGCGGGACTCATATGAGCGACGTTGAAAACATGGGACGTTATAGGTAACGTGATGTAATTTTGAATTTATGACGTGCTTAGCGGACGACGTGCGAGAGGTGGACGTCGCCAATTGGCGTACTGGCGTTGACTAATGAAAACACGTTTGAAAAGCTGCACGATGTATGTATAAATAACTGGTTGTTTTTTCAAACGGCTCATTTTTCTTGGTGTCCAGGCCCGGGGAAAACCCCCCACCGTTCGGTGGGCTGTATTCTGTTCCAGTGGTTTGGTTTCGTTTTCGGTTTGCGGGAGTTGAACTTATGGTGTGAAAGCTTCTAGTTTATGTTTATGTATTTTTTTTTCGGTACACTGGTTACGGTACAGCCTTGCAATGTGAAAAACAAACCCTTATCCTCAAATCCAGTGTTCGGATTGGACGTAACTGGAATCCATAATTGCTGTTCATTGCTTGATCCACTTTCTGAACATTGTTGATCCGCCACATTATGGACTAAAAAATATACCACATGTTGGAGTTGTAATGAAAGTTGATATGGCAAATATCAATTTGTAAGTAATCTGGAAAAAGTGTTATTTATGATATTTGCCACGGAAACTTCGCAAACAACAAATTGTAATATACATATTTTATACTAGATGGTAATAACCCAACCCTTTAATTCAAGCACATACATTGTTAGGTCTTCCAAAAAATGGAAATAATTTCATTTTCCACGGGCAAGACGCCAAAAACACAAGTGGGGGCAGACATTTCTCGTACGTAACGCATACTCATGCTTTACATTCATTATTACCAATTGGATCTGATGGACACGTTTTATCATGGCGTTGCCTTATTGGCAACCTCTTCCTTTTATTTATAAACTATATACGGTTTTAAACGTGGCAAACTTAGTAGGTTCCGCTAACTTATTCATAACAATTCTTGTGAACATCCAAAATACCAGAAAAGCATGAAAAACTTCTGCCATATGTCTAATGTATGATTGCTCTCGTTATCTTATAGCGATTGAGTGCCAATTGAACAGAAGTCTCGCTGGGTTGCCTACAATCCAAGATGGATCACCCAAGATAGGTTGTTGCTTATTATTATTACCAAATTAATATGTTTATCTTGCCCATCTTAAACGTCTGTTCTTAAGGCCAGGAAGGATACTCAATGACGAGGAAATACGTTTCTGAAAAAATCATTGTTACATGTTTATGGACTTGATCTCCTCCATTCCTGGTGACCGTAAATCCAAGATGGCCACCGAAAAACGGTTTTGGTTGAATTTGATGTTATGGTTTCACAAAATTCTCTACCCTCTCAACTGATATTTAAAGGTCTGCATGCCTAAAAATGATGTGGGCGTATGCCCGAACGCCCTTTTCATAGGTCAGGCAGTTACGTTAGGCATACGTTATGCATTACGTTTAAGACATACGTTAAAATATGTTTAGGAAGTTAGGTTTATTCATTACGTTTGAGGGGGGGGGTGACCGTCGAGATTCTGGTTTGGCATGTTGGTGCATTGTAGAGCTTTAGCAATTGGTGTTTTTTGTTTTTTCGAGCGCTTTTGTGGTCCCTGTATGTCTAGGCTAACTGTGTAGATGTGTTTTGGTTCTTTTTGCCCTCTACAAATATTGTGCCATTTTTATCATTTTTTTTAATCGTTTTAAAACCGCTACCTGGTAGGCGACTATAAATACCTTATGTACTTAATTACGCTGTTGCAATCTACTTATCCCCTGGCCCCAGGTGACTTCTTGGTTGGGTGTTTTTCTTCGTTTTATTGGATGCCATGCTGATGTTGTTAAGTTTCGCCGGACTTACTGTTTTGAATTGTTAGTTTTTTTATTTTTAATGAAGGTTTATATATTTCTATAGTGGCCATTCAAGTCCGACGACTATATCAGCGAAACTCCCGACTTGTAGATTCAGGAGGTTACCGGTAAAATATGGTTCGGTATTAGTATGGTATGTCATCGGGGCCGGGTGTTTATTTTGCCAGAACGTCACGTGCGTGATCGTTCGGACAAAACGGCCGTGCGCGCTACGCATTTTTGTTTTTTTTTCTTCATACGTTTTTATCATACGTTGGGGGCATTAAGTCTGGGAAACGCTGGACGTACGCTGACATACCGACTGGTCATAAGTTGCAAGTTTTAGTGATAGGTTGTTACTAGTATGTTCATGGTGCCGTCACACCATGACGGATTAGGCCAGCGCTCGCCCCCCGCCCAGTTTTGAAAAATATGTCATCAACATTTTTGGCCAAATTCCAAACAACGTTCAAATTTGCCGCGATTTCTAGGAAACGTTTACATGAAAGTTTGTAAACATGTTGGCCCCAAACACTAAACTCTAACGCATGCGAAATCGTTTCTAGGTAAACGTTCTTATCAACGTTTAGGAGCGGTTTGTGTAACGTTCCATTGACGCCTCGTTTTTTTAAATTCAGTAGCGTTTCCCAAAGCGTTTTCGTACCTAACGTTCTAGGACTAACTCGTTTTGCCTTAGCGATTTTATTTAGGCGCGACAAAATGAACGATTGTGTAAACGGATCGCCTGACGTTGTTGTATCACAATTCCATTAGATCCAATGTAGCCTACTTCTCATCTTAACCGAGTCATATTATATCAAACAACCACTCGTATTACCACTGGGCCTATATATTATAGTTTTATTCGAAACTATGGCCCGAGTATAAAATTATTTATATAATTAAACAATACAGTGAGATATGAACCCAGTGATTAAAGACCGAAAGAGCCAGAGAAAATAAATTAACCCAACACTTTGTCATATCATTAATTAGATTCGTTCGAACATCATACTGTGCTATGGCAAGCAATAACTAGATTCCGACGAAGCCTACTCTGCAATACCTCCTTATGGAGTCGATTCCTGCACACCACCGGGACATGGCACAAGAAACACTGAAATCCGATTTCATCCCCGTGTTTTTTATATACCACAGGAGCTCTGTTGGACATCACGGGACCTACGCTTAGCCCCAATCCGAGTAACCTCCACGTTACTGAGGAACGGTTTTGGCTAACGCTATTGGCTTCGTTATGAGGTTCGTTTTGCGGACGCCACGAATTACGCTATATGTAATCGATTTTAAAGACGTTCTTTTGAACGCTGGTTAATGGGTAATGCCTCCATTGACACGATTGCAACACGCTAGGGATAACGGACGAAAAACGAATGGGCAACGTTTACGAATTGCACACCAAAATACAGATTGAGGTGGAACGATTAGTCCAAACGGGTTGTTGTTAACGATTTCATTAAACGTTTGCATAAATGTTCATTGAATCGTTTCAATCAGGCGTTTTCCGTTCAAATCGCTGGAGAAACGTTGGACCGTTGGAAAAAAAAAAAGGTGATTGTGTGTGTGCATTGCTCAAAAACAATTTTTCTCGGCCCAGCGTTGTTCTCTGGCGTTCGCCGACGAACTGCCGTAAACGTTGGCAAACGCATGACCTAACGACCATGAAAAAACGTTTACCCAAGGGCAGTGTCCCAAAAAATAAATGGAAAAATCGCTAGGTGCGTGCGCTGGGCCTAATTTGTCATGGTGGTTTACGGGGGCACCATTAGACATACGGATTTATGTATACGCCCAATTTCAATTTATTCTTGGTCTTGTACAATTTTCGATGCCCTTTCCCTCGTTGTTTATGCCGAGTTTCGATGTTCGATTTATTTTATGATTTTGTTTCTCTAAAACGGTCCAATTCATAAGTGTGACTGGCATCCATTTAGAAATAATATTAAGCAATTTAATACCAACGCTGGACCAAATTACAGTGGACATTGTGCCCAGGTTTTATAGGTGTAATTGCCAAAAACCAACCTTGTTGATACTGCAAGTTTTCTAGCAATTCTCATCCCCCCCCAAAATAAAGTGTTTTTCAGTTATTCATGTTTATGGCCCCAGTCCCACTGTCGATGGATTGACGGGCCCTCGGCAATTACTACGTTTTTTTAAAATTTCGTTAAAACTACGGCTTTGTTTATCCGTAATTAAAAAACGTAATACAGCGTTAGTAAAATGAACTATAGTTAAAACTCTCATTAGTATACGGCTATATACCGTACAACCTCCTGGTCACCACTGTCAGTGGTTTAATTAATGTTTATGGTCTTGGGATGTTAGGTTTATAAAAACATAGAGTAACCCCACTGGAATAATAGTAATTAAAAAATTAAAAGTAGTTAATACGTATTAGATACGGCTATATAAATTCATGTAACTCGATTGTTTTGTGCCGGCCATTGTTTGTTTTGAAAATTTCAAAATTAAACGTTGGCTGTTTCGATTTATCGGTAATGTATACCTAACGTTAAAAAAAACGTAATTAAAAACCGTAATTAAAGCGTATTTACAACGGGAGTACAACTGTAGGTAGAAAACGTTATTAGGTGAAAACGTAGTTAGGAAACGTAGTTAGAAAGAAAACGTAATTAAGATACTGTACACAAACTTTACTTAGCCATACGGAGGGTCCACTACGCACTACTACGTATTATGTCATACGGGGGCGATCATGCATTAAGTAAAACCTTGCCAAAAAACTGTCACGGGGAAACGGTTAGTAAAATTAAAGTCTATAAATTCACAATAAATTATCTGTACGTAAAGGTTACGTACTGTAATCCGTAGTAAAAACGTAGTAGACGCCAAGAACGAAACGTGATTCAGACTTCGTGGCCCCCCCAAACCCTAAAACCTCTGCCCCCCCCAAGTGTACCCACTTTGTCCTCCCCACTCCGGACGGGGCCACTCCTTGACTACACCCCCCCCCCCTTGTAACGTACTGGGCGTACTGGGCGTATTGGTTTTTAAAACCCTTGCAAAACCCCCGTAGTGAAAACCTAGGTGTGGGGAAAATCGTACGCAATAACCTAGACCCTCAATACGTGACAGTGGGGACTGGGCCTTAACGGCCTTTAACGGCTTAGATTAGGTTGGATGGTCATTAACGGCTGTGGTGGAAGGTGGTGGACGCATATCAGACCGAATTTCCTTTCCAAACCACTTCATCTTCGACATTGTTCTTCATTTCTGTTCCAAAATCATTCCAACTTGATGGGATTAGGTGTATTGGTATCCTTTATCTGAATACATTCTCGCACACTACTGTTCAGACCGAACCAAAAGACTTTGTTTAGAAATGCCTTCATTTCTCGCATTTGTAGAGGTGATTTGTTGTTGTTACAGCTCGACATTAGGATGGCAATTCCAACCCGATACCCATTCATTTCTATTGCTCGATCTATTCTAGGTATGTTTTATTTTATAAACGTAATTGCAGGTACCAGAACATTGTGCAACCACAGTTTTCCTAAAATTCTAATGTATTCATCTCTAGTTTTTTCCAAATGGTTGGAAGATTTCTGGAAAAAAAGATTTGTTTTATCACCGATTTGTACCACACTCTTTCCATAGGTCTTCTCGATTACGATTAGTGTTGTGCGGTGCTTGGGCCTGTCAAAGTTAATTATACTGCCTCTGTTCAGGGCCTTGGTGGATTCAGCATATAATCGTCCTACGCCTAATATTTTTCGGGAGAGACCCGTAGTCGCCACGAATCACGCGATGGTTTTCCAGTGTATGAGATTCGGCCTCCTTAAATAATGGACCTCAGTGTTGTTTCTGACGTATTGTTAAGATTCTGGCATTTGGCGTAAAACCACACAACTCGCGAAATAGCCGCCCCCTCGTATTGCCCCTTGTATAAGCAAAAATCCCCATCTTTATTAATTTCAGATTTTGCAGTCGATTATGCCACAAACGGAATTTGGTTGAGGGCTTGAAGGGGAACCGGTTAATTTGGCTTTCTTTTGATCGGGGATTCATGCCACCGTTAAATGCAGTTGTTTATAGGGATCCAATACGATGGATGCTTTCCCGGAAAGAATACGATGCCCTGATGAATTTTATTAATGCCGGTTTGAACGAAGGAAAGATCCAATCAACTTCGCGTTTCTACCACTGTATGGATGATCATGTTGTTTCTTAGTTAGAAGGATTACACTGTGTCATTCGAGTTCGTTATCTAACAAGTATTACTATATTGGTCACATTAATCCAAGTTCCCGTTTCTTCTGCAGCCAAAAGTGTAGTGCGGCTCACAACCTAATATTAGAGGCTGAATTCTGTGGCCAATCTAAAAACCATAATTGGCGAGTAAACGTTCCTTTCTAGTTGGCGTCTTTGTGTTTATGACATAACCACAGTGGCCTCCCACCTGTTTGAACCCCGGCCTGGCCCTGGTATGCATTTACCGTTCAGGGATGGTGTCATTCATTAACAAACGTTGATGGAGTTGGGTCCCGGAAGAGGTGATTCTCCAGAATTTTCTGATTTTCTTCCTTTGGTATGTTTGTTAGATATGAACCTAAAATATTACGAAAGGAATTCAATTGTATGTGTAAACTGGTATGTCTAGTGTGGTGGGCAAGAATGGAATCCTGGGGGCACTTAATGATTAATAAAGCAAAGCCGTGTTATTTTTGTAATTATCTTTAATGCTTCATCTAAGAAAAGAACTTGATATACATTGGGTGAAACGTGTAGGGTCAAGATGGACCGCCCAAATCCAAATATGTGGACTGAATCATTAAAATTAAATTTAATTATTGTTTTACCAATTAATTGATTACATGTTACAACGTTTACATGTACATTGTTTGGATACGTTACGTACGGGCCCCTGTCGGACAAACTGGACATTTGTAAATCGTTAATTCATATGCTCTCGTTCTTGATGCACATTTTAGCATTAGCATTCCGTGTAGCCGCTGCATCCCTTCGACAGTTGTAAGGGACCTTCTACCCCATGTCGCCAAACCAGGTTTGTGGTGCTATGCGTGTTTTGCTTTGAACAATTGTAGATGTCTTCATTAGAACCAATTTTATCAAAATTAAGCCGGTTTACTAAACCCTGTCCATTTTTTTTCGCTCAATATTTCACAATCCTGAATCCAAGATGGCCCGGCCCGCCAATTCCATTATCTTAATAAAAAAACGGGAAAAAGTGGTTGGCCTTATTATTTGAATTTGGATTGTAATGTAAACTTCTAAAACGCTCCCGGGACCTCCGGCCCCCTAACCCAACCCCCCCCAGTGTGTCCTCCCTTCTCTAGGACACAGCGATGGCCCCACGTGGTCCAGTTTTCCCCGGAAAAGGCGTATTTTGCACGAAAAAATACGGTCTAAGTCGATAACGTTGGAAAAAGTTTCTTCAAATGAAGGTCAAAGCTTTTGTATTGTCGGTTCCCTGGTGTAACACTATTAGCTAAAGATTGTTATTGTCAAGGTTGGTGGGCCGTATCTGTTGCTAGTGGTTGTGGAAAAACGGGACTTCTTAAACGCCAGGGAATTTAAAAACCCACAACAAGGGTATACATTAGTGTGACGGGTCAAGGGTCGCACGGCAAGACAGAACGCACGGAAGAACGGACGGACGGACCGTACGGACTGGTGCAAAATATAGGTGTAAATTTAATATTACTTGACAATTTTTAATTTTGGTATAAATCGTTTTTAAATATACCACTTGCAACAGCTGTGTAGGGGTTTATGAGATTTGGCATTGGCCCGTCCGTTCGTCCCGGTTTGTTTACAATTGTGCGTAATGCGTACCTCGGTCATAAATAAAAATGGCCGTCCAAACTTGTATCTCGGCTTCATTGAATTATCTCCAGACATTAGCAACCAGAAAGCACGCGTTTGTCTAAGTACATACGTGTATATTTGTGGCGATACAAACATTACGATGTTGCTACATGGATATATAAAGTTATTGGGTTGGTAAGGTAAATGTAATTTGGGAATTAATTTGTAACGGCCCGGCCCCCCCGAGTTTGCAGTTATTTCGTCCTTCTCTCATTACGTTGCAATAAGTTAGAAGGTTACTGACTGCCAAGAGTTTATGTGGATTTCATTTCAGGGGTGGCCCCTTTGATTCGTTGTTATTTTTGGTTACGTATTATTCGAATTAAACATTTTATTTTACCATTTGGGAACCGTTACACCGTTGGGTGAAGAAATTGGCCCCGGGGCCGTAAAGCCTTCTGCTGTAAGGTTTATCGAGGGCGAACAGTTAATCCCAGTATCACTTCCATGGTCTGGCCGCAAATAAAGCTTGCCTTTTATTCATATGTCCAATGTAAACCCCTCTGTAAAATCGTCTAGTCTTTTTGACCATCGATTAATCATGCACCCCCTCGTTTGACCCCATCTCAGGATCAAAATATTAATTTTTGCCATACTCATCACATTAGCTAAATCCATCCCAGGGACCCTATGCAGGACATTTCCTGACCTGATTAATCACCAGACCAATTTGTTTATTGACATGCTTTACCCCCAGTCCAACATTCCCTGTATCATAACATGTAGAATTAGAATGACATTTGCTTGGTTCCTTTGTTGGGACTCGTACCCCAGAACCGTTATGATAATGGAATTACTGTTTCCCTCGAGTAAAACTCATTCTATATCGCATTACTAGATCATTGGCAGTACATCCCAGGACAAAATAATAATAATAATAATAATACTTAATAACTCATCTCATGACCCGATGTGAACATG